>OZ024830.1:89681907-90026076 GCA_964016985.1 Anodontia alba | reverse complement strand
ATCATCTGCTACAATCTTGAATGGTTCTGTAAAGGTTAACCATTAAAGTGCTAATTACAACTACAGCAGATGAACACTTTGAATGTTTTTAAAATAAGGTTTGACATTTCATGTGAATCATCTGCTTAGCCATGGCTTATTTTCTCTGAAAAATAACAAAATCAATTTTAGACTGTTGTCTGCTACAATTTTGAATGGTGCTTTCAATTAACCCTTGTCTTTCTGAATAAATTAAGCTGCCATGCCCACTTGTAATATCAGCCATCAGATTGCTTGATCTAGGTTGTTGATACATATTCACATTTTAAACTACAAACAGTGCAGATCCAGATCAGTTGGCTTCTGATCTGGATCTGCACTGTTTGAAAAGACGGGGCATATCCGGGTTCAGAGGGACCAGTGTAAGGGCAAATTCATATAGGTGGAAATGTAAATATTGTTATTCCCCTAGGTACATGTAATTTAAAGTATTCAAAAGATAATTTTGTTATTTAAAATCCATTTGCCTGAAAACATACCTTGTGAGTATTGAAATAACCTCAATGAAGCAATTTCCATGTGTGGAGATTGGTCATGAAATGATGAAATATTTTATATGATTAGTTTCTCCCTTCTGCTGATTCAAAAAGGCAGTTGTCAGTTTCTGCTGAAAGAAATGTGGACAATGCAGGTTAAAAGTTTAGAAGACTAAGCCTGCTCAGGGAAGGTGTGGTTCGGTAAACTGACAGCCTTGAGATGATCTTAATAGTGTTGACTGGACAGTTAAACTCCAACCCAACCCATGTGTATTGCTCAAAAGTACGTGCTATAGGTACACATTAAAATTGCTTTCCTGAGGCATGAAACAATTGACTCCTCTGTCAAGTCACTTGACCATTTAACTGACAACTGCAACTGACCATTCAAAATAGCTAATAAGGTAATTGTCAATGTTTTTTAGTTAGACAAACAAATCAACACATGCTTTTTACAGGTAAGCACAGGTATATCAATGCAAAGTTTGTCTAAGGAAATTTACATGGGCGTGGTTATAACTGCCTGATGGAGGAGTCAATTCCAGAGGAGTTACGGTGTGAGAGGATGGCAAAAATAGCACAAGATTGTGATGTTGATGGCACGCCATCGCAAAATCCCAACACTCCAAGCTGATGTTGCTCTTGCACATCCTTACCATGCAGGGAAGTCATGTAGTAACTTTGGTTAAATTCCGCCCAGTGGTTTAGGAGGAGATAGCATGATGGATGGGTGGATAGACGGATGGATGAAAGGGTTCACAATATCCTCTTTGCTAAAGCATGGGTTAAAAAAGTTATCCTGAACTGTCATATCAAATACTGCCTTACCTGAGCTATGTGAACTCCTTGTTTATATACCTTATTTACCCTCAGTATTTGGACCATAACTCCTTACCATATTTGTCCTTAAAGTTTATTTTACTACAATATACCTGTTAATGTGTCTAAAATAGAACTGGATGAGTGACAAACAGTGTAGACCCTGTTTTTGCAGTATCTGATCTGGGTTTATACTGTTTGCATAGGCCTGTCTGTCCCAATACTTAGGGTTTTTATGGTAAGAACATTTTCTACTTACACCACTTCCTCTTAACCCTTGTCATGCTGAATAAATTAAGATGCCACGCCCATTTCTAATTTTCAACCAATCAGATTACTTGATCCAGATTATTGATATAAATTCACATACTTAATGGCAAACAGTGCAGATCCAGATCAGTTGTCTTCTTCAGAAGATAACTGATCTGGATCTACTCTGTTTGCAAAGGCAGGTTACATCTGGGTTCAGCAGGCCAAGGGTTAATAACAGTGTTACTGGGATCCAAATAAGAAAAAAACAACAACAAAAAAAAACCTGTTAGCAGAAGAGGGATATTGTAGTCTAAAAAAATATGTACATTATAAAGAACGAGAAAATCTCCTAACGACATTATGGACAGGTTTTTTAAAAAGGTTTACCTTTCCGTAAACCTCTGATGATGCCCAAGGCACGCTCATCCAAGGCCCATCAGCCCAAACATCACTATTTTAAAGGACGGATTTTTGAAAAAAAAAAAAAAAAAAAAAGTGTCCAAAAATGACTGTTAGTGGTCATTTTTCTGTACCATCTATATACATGTACCTTTTGTTTGGGTAGAACATTTTTGACATCCTTTGTTTAATATCTGAATAAAATGTACAGATATAGAAAAAATGGCTTTAAATGGTAATTTTTCAGTATAATCTATACAGTTTTATTTGGATGCAGTAGTTTTTGGGTCCATCTTTTAACACTTACAGCACTATGGGGAAATTCAGCAGGCGATAGAGTGAGACTGATGATATTTTTTTTACTTTTCTTAGCAAATAGGATCTGACACGTCATGCATATTGTCTCCATTGGAGACAATTGCATGAAAAGTCAAATCCTATTTTCTAGGAAAAATAAGAAAATTATTTAAAAATGTCATCTGCTGAAATTTTGACCCATCATGCAAAGTGTTAAAAAGAGGTTCCTGTGTATTTTCAGCCAGACGTATTGTGACAAGAAGAAAAATGACACGGTGACTACGTACTATGTAGTGACCCGGTGTTGTGAAGGCTATTACAAGGCAGCAAATGGATCATGCCTAAGTAAGACAATTTTTACAATTCTGCGGGACATGGGAACCAGAAACCTTATGACATAATCCAGAGCTCTAGATAAGACATTATATAGAAAAAATATGTTAAATGTCCTTAAATTTCAGACTCTTTATTCCGTAACTTTTTTGCCAAAATTTTGCTATTTATGTAGTTATTTCTTAAAATACTCAGTGGAAAGGCAAACAGTATAGACCCTGATCAGACTGCTCCTTCAGGAGCAATCTGATCTGGGTCTGCACTGTTTGCATATGCCATTTTATTAGCAACTTTGGTGTGCAAAATTTTTGTTCATTTACGGTTGATAATTTTCCTATTTCTCAGTCTTTTTGAACCACAAGACAATCATTTGTTGGGTCTGGCAGAAATTCTATGACTTTCAAGTACATTTTAATCATTTGTCTAACTGGTGTCAGGTAGACTTTAAGGAATTTTTTGATACTCTATTTTCCTTATGAAAACATACAATATAACATACAAAACATTAACATTAAAAAACACACAAAGAAACATGCATTGTGAGTACTTGTGTATTTTCATGGAGAAGTAAGAAGAATTTTTATTTTTTGATTATTTTATCCAAAGCTCTGGATGTATGTGACCGGCACCAACTGTGCAGTCCACTTCACTCAGGAATGATGTTAGTTTTGGCAGGTCGGGGATGGTCGGGTGTGGGGAAGGTGTTGTATATCTTACGTCACCGGGGCATCCAACTGATATTGGCTTACAGTTGGGCAAGGATGCTATCCTTGTAGCAGGAAGATGTACAGACTGATCTGGGTATTCCCTGACTATGTCTCAAAAGCACATTTTCACATGGTAATTATGATATACAGTGGAATATGGTATCGGCCATCTTGTATTTTTCCCATTATTGCCTCTTCTCCATAACTAGATGAGATATTTCATCAAAACTATGCATATGGATTCCTCAATCCCCTAGATGTGTCTCCCTGAAAATGATTCCGGTCCGTTGACTGATATGGCTTAACAGCAGCTATCTTAGAATTTGCGAATGCTCCTTTATTCAACACAGTTACGACACCATTATCGCATCTCCTTCGAGATCACTAGTCAGATTTTTTCGAAACTTGTCTGCGATGTTCCCCTACTAACCTAGTTTTGCATGCCAGATTTTCGGTCTGGTCATGGATTTGCCTGTTAGGGCATCTCATCCCTTTATAGAGGAGGAATCATATTGAAACTATGCATATCAGCCCCTTTATATGTCTTTCCAAAAACGATTCAGGTCGGTTGACTAATTTGGCTGCCAGACGACCACCTAGAAATCATGACTTCCCCTTTACTTAACAGGGTTCTCACTAGGATTTTGAAAATTGGAGTAAAATGCTGTCCTCCAGAAAAAGTTGGAGTTTTACCATACTTATCTATTGAGACTTTCCAAAAAGTTGGAGTCAGAAATGAAAAGTTGGTGTAACTTACTCCAAATCTGGAGTGAATGAGATCTCTGCTTAACACGGTAACAATCTTGTTATGACAATTCCTCCGAGACCATTCTTCAGATTCTTTTGAAACTTGTCTGGGATATTCCCCAAGTGGTCTGATTGTGCACAGACAAATTTGATACCAGTCCATCGATAATTATGGTGGCTGTCGGCCATCTTGGATTTTTCCCGTTATAAAATCCCCTCCGTAATCAGCAGAGGAATTTCCTCGAAACTTTGCACATGGATTTCTCTCAATTCCTTGGTGTCTCCATAAAATCGATTCGAGTCTGTTGATTTGTATGGCTGTCTGGTGGCCTTTTACCCTTTAGTTAACACTGAACTAATACTGTTATCGCACACTACCCGACTCCACACTACAATTATTGTAGAGTGACTGTTTCCTAGGAAACTCTGGTTAATGTATTGTATTGGACTGGGCATATGAACAGGCTTATCAGGACCTTCACTACAAACGTCTTACATGCTTAGTATTGCCAAAATTCTACATACCTTTCCTTTATCCTTTTAGCCGCTGGTATAACCAATTTTTTTTTTATCACAGTTTTCACTATCTTTATTACAGTTTCTGGTTCCTCTTCCATCAACGTATTGAAGTTCTCACTTAAAATAGATATACAGATGTAGTAGAATTTGCTAAATTTTCATTTAACCCTTGAAGTGCTAATTGGAATTGCAGCAGACGATATTTTGATTTTTTTTTTTTTTTAATATTTTTCAGAGAAAATAATACTTAGAATTTGATATAAATCATCTCTAGTAGACAATTCATATGAAATACTGTCCTACGTTCTCTGAAAAAAATCATTAACCTTTGTCCTGCTGAATAAATTAAGACGCCACATCCAGTTAAGATTTTCAGCCAATCAGAATACTTGATCCAGATTTTTGATATAAATTCACATATTGAATGGCAAACAGTGCAGATGCAGATCAGTTGGCTTCTTAGAAGCCAACTGATCTGGATCTACACTGTTTGCAAATAAAGGGTATATCCAGGTTCAGCAGGACAAGGATTATTAACAAAAACTAGAATGGCATCTGCTACAATTTTGCTTAGGGCTTTAAATATTGCGATCAGTCTTAAGGGGGATGGAGACCCTTTCAGGGGAGACAACTCTGTCAAAATTGTTTTTGTCTCCCTTCTGAAAAGGGGTTTACTCAAAAAGGAAAGAATTTGCTCCCATTGGGAGCAAATTCTTCCCTTTTAGAGAAAATCCTTTATTAGAGAAGACCCTTTATCAGAAGGGGCTTGATGCACAGAAAAGTTAACAGAAAGTCCCATAAGTTGTCTCCCTTGCCAAAAATGGCAGAAATCTGTCCCCACTATCTGGTCCCCTTAAGGGAAATGCAAAATTGCTGACATCTGTTAAAAGAAATGTTGATAGATTTGGAACCTTTGTTTCTTTATTTATATTCTGTGCCTTCTCAGCTATTTTGATGTCAGTCTCTTTCTTAGTTAGATAAATATAATTGTACTTTGTACAAAACCATTGTACTTTGTACAAAATTATTGTACTTTTTTCAAAATAAAGTAGATCTTCTGAAAATACAGATAGATGTCTAGGCAAAAACAATCACTTGATGATAATTCTCAGAGGATTTGTTAAGGTGGAGAATTTGGAGATAATTTTGGGATATTTTTTCTTATTACTTAGTAAAAACATAATTATGTTGTGGGTACTCATTAGAAATGCCTTGTGAGGCACTTCTAATGAGTACCCACAACATACGTTTTTAGGGAGGACAGAGAAAATTATCACAGAATTATCACCAAATACTCCTCCTTTAGGCTAAACAAGTCCTCCGATTTTGAAATAATTATCTGTTGTTCTGCATGAAAACATATGTTGTTAGTTCACAGTAGAATTTTCTCAGCAAATACCACCAGTTTTAACTTCGTAATACATTAACCTATAGATAATGTGCTATTCTATTCTGTTATTCACCCCCTCCACAGAAAAAACGACCTTTCAGTCGTGATAAAGTCTTAATTCAGAAGGTCCCTTTAAACAGTTACCTGTATGACGTAGTTCCTCCCGCTCAAATGATCACGTATCAGTTTCTTTTCTGTGGACTTTGAATGTTCAAGGATTATTATTCTGTGTTAGAAAAAATGGATTAAAATTATTCTACATGGTTAAAATTTTTATATCCTTGACTTTCTCTGGTTCTATATTCACTCCTTCTACTATCTAAGTACTTATTTTCGAAATATCGATCTTAGATTTCTTGTTTTCTCAATGTTAAATTTCTTCCTTTGTTTCCGCGTCAGTCGATGCATTTCGTCCGCGGCAACTGTGGCCATTTAAAAGCTAAATGGGATACACATTTATCTTGTTTAACTTGTAATTCTTGCACACGTATCTCTCCGTGTTATATTTGTAGTTCCTGGACAGAAAAAGTTTGGAACCTAGCAGAAAGAAGACGCCTTCATGCTACTAGAAAATCAGTTATGACGCAGAAGAGAAAACAGAAGAAATCAAAGAAATCCAAGAAGTCCCAGTCAGACATGTCTGACAACGGGACAGTTGATGGGAGCACCGCCCCTCATAGCTTTACTGCTCGGGGCAGGACCCATCAAGGTGGCAGCCTGGCGGACTTAGAGTCTGACCGGGCACTAAGCCCACCAGTCACCGGCCATCCAGTCACCAGTCAACCAGTCACCAGTCACCCAGTCACTGGGCAACTTATCTCCGTTCATCCAGTCACCGGTCATCCAGTCGCTGGTCAACCAGTCACCAGTCAACCAGTCACCAGTCAACCAGGCACCAGTCAACTAGGCTCCAGTCAACCAGGCCTTGGTTTACAGTCATTCGCGTATGACCTACAAACACAAATTCCGCCTGGTTATATTCCTATAAATGTGCCTGTACAAAGCTACGTTCCGTCCATAAGTAGCCATATTTCACATGGTAGTGTCCACAGACTATCCAATGTTTTAATTCCTGGTTACGAACGTTCTGATAGACTAGAACTTCCTAATCTAGCTTCTTCCTCTAGACAGATTATTCCACTTGAACCTGATTTTTCGCAGGTCTCAGATCAGAGTGTAATGATTGAGCCTCCTAATTCAAATGATTTATCTATCTCCAGACCTTCAAGGAAGGATCAGTCAAAAAGAGAGCATAAATCTAAAAAGAGAAGAAGACATCGATCGTCCTCTTCTTCTATCTCCACTTCCAGATCAGACTCTTTGAATTCTTCTCGGCGAAAGAAAAATTCAAAGAGATCTAAGCACTCTCATAAAAAGAGAAGAAGACGATCGATGACGCCTTCTTCTTCATCAAATTCCTCCCAATCTCAACTTGACATTGGTAGATATACAAGGGCTCATAAATCTCCCCAGGTTGTTCAAACGCCAACTCTAATACAACCTGAGGAGACTGATTTTAGTCCAATCACTAATCAACCTATTAATTACGATCAGATTCAACCGAATCTCACTCAACAGAACAAGGAGTCAAATTCGGAAACTGAATCCGAAGTCTGGTCATTTGATCGTGCGATTAACGAGGTCTTCCGGCTTCTTCCTCCTGAGTTATGCCCCAAAACTCAGCAGGATCAAGCTCCATTAAAACCTCTCTCTGGGATCGAACAATTAATGGAGTCTCGTTCCACTCCATTACTTGTCCTCCCACAATCCAAATTAGTACAAAATACAACAAAATATATTCAAAATAGACTAGGGATTTGCCCGCAAAGCTTGGTTTCGGCTCTTGCTCCGACTAAATTCTACAAGAGCCAAAACCAATATTTGCCAACGGATAATATCCCTCAATTAGAAGCGGATGCGTCTCTCCTAGACATTTCTAGTAAAGGAAGAGCTTCTATTCCGCTGAAGAATCTAGAAGCATGGGAAAGGAAGGCTAGAAAACTAGTCGCTATTAATTCTCATGCTGATCTATTTTCTTCAGCTGCCTTCCTTTCATTACAACAGGAATCGATGTCGGTTGCGGCCCTTTCCAGACTTCTGGAGGCCGTAGCCAAATCGATTAAACATGCTACTGCCATGTCTACACTTTTAACTACTGAATTATTCCAAGCTAGGAGGGACGCAGCCCTAGCTTCGTCTAAACTACTACTCGACAATTCCACATACGAGTTAAGGAATGCTCCTATTAACTCAAAGTCCTTATTTGACGGCAGGATAAAAGAAATAGCTAAATCAAACTTCGAAGCTCAACAGCAAAGGTTTCTAGCTTCTACATCCATTCAGTCACAATCTCATTCTTATAAGCCTCCTTCGCAGAGCAGAGCTTTCAAGATACCTAAATATCCTGCTAAACAAACAACATCCAGACCTAAACCTACGCAGTCGTATAGGTCCAAAAATATTCCTCAAAGCTCATCTTCTCACATTAAGAAAGATAATATTAAGAGGACTGGTAACATCCATCAGTTCCCCTCCTCTAAACCTGCCTCTTCCTCCGCAAGATTATGAAGGCCCGCCCTTTCCACTGCCTGCTCTTCCGCTCGCGGAAATTCCAGTGGGAGGATGATTGGCCCATTTTGCGGAAAAATGGGAGGAAATAACAGACAACAAATGGGTCCTCTCTATTGTACGAAACGGATTCAGGATACCATTCATCAAAATTCCTCCTTTGTCATCTGTTCCGATCAGAATGAGTCAGTCCTCCTCCCCGTTTCTCAGAGAAGAGATCGAAAATCTTCTCAACAAACGGGCAGTGGAAAGGGTACAGAATCCGGGAACTCCCGGCTTTTATTCCCGGATATTCCTTGTGCCAAAAAAGAACAGAAAGTTTCATTTAATATTAGACCTGTCTTTATTAAACCGTTACATAGAGAAACAAGCATTCAAAATGGAAACAGTCAAATCGGTAAGACAAGCGATGAGACTCAACGATTGGGCTGTCTCCATAGATTTAACAGATGCATATCTACATGTGCCGATACATTGTCAATCCAGGAAGTATCTTCGCTTCGTACACGAAGATCAAGTATATCACTTTTCGGCCCTACCGTTCGGAATGTCCCTAAGTCTGTTAATTTTCTCGAAACTGATGGACGTTATTGCAGCTTTTCTACGCCAACGTGCCATATCAGTTTTTCCATACCTAGACGATTGGCTGATAAAAAATCTGATTCACATCCGTCTGATTACTCAGACAAAGATTTGCATTCAAACTATTCAAAGCCTAGATTTTCTGCCAAATCTCAAGAAGTCAGATCTCTTTCCTGCTCAGAAATTCACCTTCATAGGTATGGAATTTCTGACGCAACAAAATTTAGTCAGGGTTCCAGCGGATCGTGTACAGAACCTAATTCTAACAATCAAGAAAATAATGTCAGCAAAACATGTATCGGCACGAACTTTCCTTTCTCTTTTGGGCAAACTCAGTGCTGCAGCAGACCTTGTTCTCCTGGGCAGACTGCACTTACGTCCTCTTCAGATGTGCCTGCTGTCTGTCTGGAAACCTCATATTCTTCCTCTCGATCGCCCGATCTCGATAAACGGCATGATTCGATCTCACTTACAATGGTGGATAAACCCCATTCGATTCGAGACAGGGACTTCTATCCATCCTCCAGACCCCGAATTCTTCCTCTATATGGATGCCAGTCATTACGGATGGGGAGCTCATTTAGAGCCGACAACACTGTCCTTTCATGGTCGCTGGACAGAAAACCAATCCCAGCTCCATATCAATATGTTAGAAATGATGGCCATACGATTAGCACTGAAACAAGCCAAAACATTTATTCACCATTCTTGCATCATGATATCCACAGACAACACAACGGTGGTCTCATATATCAACAAACAGGGTGGCACTCATTCCCCCAATCTTTGCGTAGAAGTTTGGAAAATACTCAATTGGTGCCTGGAACAAGACATAGTTATCAGAGTACGTCACATCCCAGGCAAATTCAACATTCTTGCAGACCGCCTCTCAAGACTAGACAAACCTATCAAGACAGAATGGGCTCTGGATCAAACAGTTGCGAATTCAGTATTCCAGATGCTCAACTTCCCAAATGTGGATCTGTTTGCGACAAGATTCAACCACAGACTCCCATTATATGTCTCTCCAGTACAAGACTACAAAGCACTAGCGATAGATGCCCTGTCCATGGACTGGAATCATCTTCATGCATATGCTTTTCCTCCTTTTATTCTGATACCTGCTGTTCTAGAGAAAATCCGACAACATCAGTGCAGAATAGTTCTCATAGCTCCATTCTGGCCACAACAACAGTGGTTCTCAGAACTTCTTCTTCTATTAGTGTCAGCTCCGATTCGTCTGCCACTAATTCCAAGGCTACTGACTCAATCCAAAGGAAGATTTGTACATCAAAACCTCCCAATTCTCGACCTTCACGCTTGGGAGTTATCAAACAATCAATCAGAGATAAGAAATTTTCACAAAACGTTGCAGATTTTGTCTCCAGATCAAGAAGAGCATCTACACAAAAAGTCTACGATGCAAAATGGACCATCTTCTCTAATTGGTGTCATACAAAAAAGGTTAATCCAATCTCGGCCCCTATTACAGTTATAGCCGATTTCTTAATCTTTCTTTTTTCGGGAAAGAAATGTCAGATTAGTACTATTAAAGGTTATAGATCTATGATCTCTAACACTTTAAAATTCAAAACTGGTAATAGAATCGGATCTAATCCAGTTTTATCTGAACTTATCAGATCCTTTGAACTTCAACGACCAGTACAAAGATCTCTTACACCTAAATGGGACTTATCGTGGGTTTTAGTATGTCTACAAAAACCACCTTTTGAACCTCTTGATAAGGCTTCTAAATTTCACGTTACTATTAAGACAGCCTTTCTCTTAGCTCTTGCCACTGCTAAAAGGTGTAGTGAAATACATGCTCTAGCTATGGATTCACAACATTTAAGATTTAATCAATCTGATGGTTCAGTTTCCTTGATTCTTAAATCTGGTTTTTTAGCAAAAAACCAGCTTCCTTCTGTTAAACCAGATCCTATTGTTGTTCCTAGTCTTGCTCGAATATGTAAATGGGAACATACTGACAGACTTCTTTGCCCCGTTAGGGCTCTGAAATTCTATCTCAAAATGACTAGCTCTTATCGCCAAAATAGAACTAGACTTTTTCTTCCTATTAAAGGCAATAAGGATATTTCTAAAGATACTATCTGGAGATGGATATCTTACACTGTTAAACTTGCCTATAGGAAACTCACTAAACGAGATATCTCTTTCCTTAAAATCAAAGCTCATGAAGTTAGAGCTCTTTCCTCTTCTTGGGCTTTCTTCGACAAAGTTCCTCTCAATGATATACTTCAAGCAGCGGTTTGGAATAGTTCATCAACTTTTGCCAAATTCTATCTCAGAGACATGTCTCAACAAGCACAGAATCTCCAAAGTTTGGGTCCCATTGTAGTGGCCCAAAAAGTAGTGGGGGGCCAACAGCAATCAGCTATGGATGTGTAGACAACGTCAACAGCCCCCCTAGACCTGATGCTATACTAGAGAGGTACTTATTTTATCTTTATTATATATATATCTTAACCCTGGATTACTTTATCCTTGGTTAAAGGATCTTATTATTGCCTTAAGCACTAATTATGTCCTCATTATATATATATAAAAATAAATCTTTTTACTAAGTCTTAATTCAGAAGTTGGGACTAACTTATTAGGAGAAATCCTCCCTCCTATTCTACAAATTCTAGCACATTATCTATAGGTTAATGTATTACGAAGTTAAAATGAAGTTTTTTAAAAGTAAAACATATTTTAACGAGTAATACTTAACCTATAGATAAGTATTTATCGTCCCACCTCCCTTCCCTCGCTCTTTTATCCTAATTGTGTATTGTTTTACACATAAAAGAAACTGACACGTGATCATTTGAGCGGGAGGAACTACGTCATACAGGTAACTGTTTAAAGGGACCTTCTGAATTAAGACTTTATCACGACTGAAAGGTCGTTTTTTCTGTGGAGGGGGTGAATAACAGAATAGAATAGCACATTATCTATAGGTTAAGTATTACTCGTTAAAATATGTTTTACTTTTAAAAAACTTCATTTTTAAATACTCAGAATATGTCCCATGAAAAGAAGTAGTGAACTTCATTTCTGACCCCTTACCCCTCCTGACACCACCTTTTACTATATAAATTATTGAATAGTGGGGTTTGTCCGGATTTTAAATAAATTTCTTTTTACTAGTATGCTTGTATTGAAAATGTCAGAATAAATCATGAAACCACTTTCTTTATTAAATGAACCACTGAAAATCTAGGATTAAATAAACTATTACCATATTTTCCGAATGTGTTTGGACAGACATGCCATTAGCAAACAGTGTACACCCAGATGATATGCCACATCTGATAAGGGTCTACATTATTTGCCACTCTTCCAACTGGTAGTAAGATTAGTTGTTCAAATTTTTAGAAGTCTGGAAAGGACTGAACCTGCTGAACCTGGATATACCCTGCGTTTGCAAACAGTGTAGATCCAGATCAGTTGGCTTTTGAAGAAGCCAAATGATCTGGATCTGCACTGTTTGCCATTAAGTATGTGAATTTGTATCAACCATCTGGATCAAGTAATCTGATTGGCTGAAAATTAGAAGTGGGCATGGCATCTTAATTTATTCAGCATGACAAGGGTTAAGGTATTTAAGAGGACCTGTTTGCTTTTCTGCCCATCTAATCCCTTCTGAAAAGGCATATACAATGTACTCTAAAAAGGAAAAGAATTTGCTCCCAGCAGGATATTCTTTCCTTTAGAGTAGACCTCTTTTCAGAAGGGAGGCAAAACTGTCTTTGACAGAGTTACAGCCCTTGAAAGTGTATCCAGTCACTTTTACCTTTGCCAGCCTCTGGGCTAATTCAGTAGATGGCAAATTGACAATATTTTTCTTCTTTTTTCCCAGAAAATAGGCTTTGGCAAAGTTTTTTTTCTGGAAAAAATAATGAAAATATTTCAAACCCATCATTTACCCATCATGCAGAGGGTACAATTTGCATGAAATACCAAAGTCTATTTTCTAGAAAAAAATAAAAAAAATGTTTCAAACTGGCATCTCCTCAAATTTTTACCCATCATGTAGAGTGTTAAATATTTAGGGAGATTATAGTATACATCTAAAAAGATCTGTTTTCAATGTTGAAATGTATGAGGAAGTTTTACTGTCTTTTTTAATTCTTTGTCCTGCTTCAGTCAGACAACATTCCTTTTCTTTTATTTCCCTTGCAATTATGGCTTTGGATTTCATATCAGTTCATAGATCTAGATCTAGATAACATACTAGATAAGATCTAGATAAGATAGATCTAGATAAGATGCTAAATAAGGATGATTTCTGAGGGGGTTGATTTGATAAAATTACCATATTTACTCTATGTATTTGAACAGACAGAACTTAGCTAACAGTGTAGACCCAGATCAGATGCTGTAAAATATGGCATCTGATTAGGGTCTACACAGTTTGTCACTCATTCAGCAACTTTACATGCTCTCACAGGCAGTAAAATGGACTTGTTGAAGAGAACTACATTAGGGAAAGAGCAAGGGTGAGAATATTTAGGATTAATAAGGTATTCCTAATTTATCCAAAATTTCCCATGGAAATGAAATTTTTAGTCAAAGGAGGGTTCAACCGAACCTTCCAAACACCCTCTGAATCCACCCCTGCATATTTGCACAAAATATTGGGGCACCTGAATTCCTTGCCATACTTCTTGATTAAAAAAGTTTAAAGAACAACTCCAAAATGTTGTAAAATATTCATTTACCGTACTTCTAACATTTGAACAATTGAGTGGCAAACAGGGTGGACATAGATCAGAAACCATGTTTTCTTGCATGTCAGCTGGGTCTACACTGTTTGCTCAGGCCTTTTTGTCCCAATACGGTACATTGGGCGAATGTTTAATGTTGCATAAATTTGTTCCTTATTTCTCAAGCAAATCTTGCATTGTCGGTGCTCATTTGAATTGTCTCACTGAATTCCGACAATGTATGCACTCTTGGGGGAAGTTAATAAAAATTCATCTAGATCTCTCATCTGTATATCATAAACAAAGTGAATGGAAGTTTAGGGCTTATTTCAAGGATAAGTTAATGTGATCACACATTTGAGTTTCTCCAAACAGAAAATGACCTTTTAATAGGTTTGGGCAACTTTTCCTTACTTTTCTTCAACAAGTCCATATTACTTCATTACCTGTTAATGTGTGTAAAATTGCTGGGTGTGTGGCAAATAGTGTAGATCCTGATCAGAATCCACATTCTGATCTGAGTCTACACTGTCTCCCCAAATATGTAGAGTAAGTATGGTAATATGATTAAACAGGGACCAGATTTTCACAATGAGATAAGTGGTTATTCGAGATAAGTGAAGCTGAGATAACGAAAGTCAACTGTATTTGATGAGAAATGAGAAACACATCAATACTCTTTGGTTGAAGAAAAAGCCAGATCTAGATTAATGAATAATCCTGAATTTTTAATATCACCTGAGTTATTACCTTATCTGTTATTATGTATTGTTTAGAAAAGTCATTCTTTCTTTTGTATATTGCATGCTCTTATGTACACCACAACCTCTTTATAATACTCTTCCTGGGATCCAAAGCAAAAACCATGTTAGCTTAACAACCATGTTGTATCCAAACAAAAATTTATAGATTATATAGAAAAATTACCTTTTTAACCATGTTGTATCAAAGCAAAATTGTATAGATTATATAGAAAAATGACCATTTATGTTCATTTTTCTATATAATCTATACATTTTTCTATATAATCTATACATATTTGTTGGATACTTGTATCCAAACAAAAGATACTTGTATCCAAACAAAAATGTATAGATTATATAGAAAAATACAATAAAGGGTTATTTTTCTGTATAATCTATACATTTTTATTTGGATACGACCTTTTTAGGATCCACCTTTAAGCTGTCTTATATCCAAACTATACATTTTTGTTTGGAATGAACGCTTTCAGGGTCCACCTTTTAACTGTGTTATATATCCAAAACCATCTTATAATGAAGTCTGTCTTATAAAGAGGTAACAGTGTATTTACTCTAAATATTGGGACACCTCAACTTCTTTATCTACATTTTAAAGGAAAACACTCACAAAAATAATAATCGGTCTAAAGTTAAAGACCTAAATCAGCTGAGAAAATTGATGCAAATTTTATCAAAATTGGTTATGGGTATTTGAATATTTCAAACAAGGCTGTCATGGTCACCACCATTGTTATGAGTTTATGACGTCATTTGCTCCTAATTAAATATGCATAAACTGAATAACTCACATATGCAAAAACATCAAATGCTATCTTTCTGCATATGTCTTTGGTACAATAGCAACTTGTTTTTCCTTAAATTGCACTGTTTTCTGTTTGATTGTCATTTTAGAATTTTTCATTCACTCATTAAATATTCAAAATCGCGGCACCAATGTTGACAATTACAAACGCTAAAAACTCCAATAACTTCCGCATTTCTTGATGCAGTTTGATAAAACTTGCACCAAAATGTTCAGTTTGTAAGTATCTGGAACTTCAGATGTACTTTATATTTTGTGTGTTTCCCTTTAAATTTGCTAGTTTTTGTCTGAAAAACTATCAGATGAGTGGCAAACAATTTTGACCCTGATCAGATCCATTCTATGGCATCTGGTCTGGGTCTGCATTGTTTCCAAAGCCTGTCTGTCCCAATATCAAAGGTTATTTCTGTATTTTTTTATTTTGCATTTTTGTTGTCTTTGCACGTTTCAGTTAAGGGAACAGGGGTGGAAATCAGCAAAACTACGAAAGTTCCTGATTATGTTGTTATCTCCAATGGAGGTTAGTTTCTTTTGTTTATCTGTGTGAAACATATTCTAAGATACGCTGTTTTATACAATATATAGTGTTACGACCAAGCACTCCTACCTTCGATTATCTGCCTTAGCAGGAAGGCAGATTAGGCATAGCTTCTAAGTATATATTCAATCTCTGACAACTGTGTCAGGGAGTCGACACTTTGGCTCAGAGGTTAGAGCATTGGATTTTTAACTGGGAGGACCGGGTTCGAATCCCACGGTAGGCGGGAAATTTTTTCAGCTATGCTTCATTCCTTTGTTATGACAGTCATAAGATGGGGGCTTGTCCGGGATAGGATTTACTATGCCGAAAATGGCTTCACGTCATCATAAGTGATGACTTCCTTGAAAAGGGGGAGTATTACGACCGAGCACTCCTTCCTTAGATTATCTGCCTTGGCAGATTACGCATAGCTTCTAAGTATATAATTATTCGATCTTTGACAACTGTGTCAGGGAGTTGACTCTTTGGCTCAGTGGTTAGAGCATTGGATTTTTAACTGGGAGGACCGGGTTCGAATCCCACGGTAGGCGGGAAATTTTTTCAGCTATGCTTCATTCCTTTGTTATGACTGTCATGTCATAAGATGGGGGTTCATCCGGGATAGGACTTTACTACGCTGAAAATGGCTTCACGTCATCATAAATGATGACTTCCTTGAAAAGGGGGGAGTGTTACGACCGAGCACTCCTTCCTTTGATTATCTGCCTTGGCAGATTACGCATAGTTTCTAAGTATATATTCAATCTCTGACAACTGAGTCAAGGAGTCGACTCTTTGGCTCAGTGGTTAGAGCATTGGATTTTTAACTGGAAGGACCGGGTTCTAATCCCTAAATCAGCGGGAAATTTTTTCAGCTATGCTTCATTCCTTTGTTATGACTGTCATGTCGTAAGAATAGGCAGCCAAAACTAAGATTAGACTGTGCATGTTATTTTAATTCAGACTTTTTCTGCTCACTATAAATACAAAGATCAGGTATTGATATTTATAGGCTTATATTAACCCTTGTCCTGCTCAACCCAGATATACCCTGCCTTTGAAAACAGTGTAGATCCAGATCAGTTGGCTTCTGAAGAAGCCAACTGATCTGGATCTGCACTGTTTGCGATTAAAGGCTCCATACTCCTCAAAAATAGGAATTTTTTTACCCAAGAACGGTTTAATGAATTGATATGTAGTATTAATACAATCATAAAATGTGGTATCTGACAGCCTGTAAAATTTCAGTAAGTCTCTCGTTTTTGATCTGATTAAAAAATAAAATGATTTTTTATTGTATCTCTGAATTAATGTTGGCAACATTAATTCAGAGATATAATAAAAAATCATTTCATTTCAAGAATGACAGATTAACTGAAATTTTACAGGCTATCAGGAGCCATTTTATGATTGTATTAATACCGTATATTAATTTATTAACCCTTTCATGGATAATAAAAAGTCTATGTTTGAGGAATATGGAGCCTTTAAGTATGTGAATTTATAGTAATAATTGGGATCAAGTAATCTGATTGGCTGAAAATTAGAAATGGGCATGGTATCTTAATTTATTCAGCAGGACAAGGGTTAATTTTTGTTGCAACTCCTTTAGCAAGCAGGAATGACATATAGGGATCACTCTTTGGCAGTGGCGGTGTGGTTGTTGCTGCTGTCAACAATGTTATGTCTGTGGGTTTTTGTGCTGATTCTCAAACCAAGGCTTCTAGGCTAAGTAACTTCATACACACATCCCCAATGATGCACCCTGACCACTGCCTTTGGCAGTTACTGACCTTGACCTTCCATCAAAATGCTTGGTGTGTTAAGGCCTTTCATTACAGTTGCATTCTTCTGCAGCATTTCTTTTTAAAGTGACATTCAGTATTGAATGCAGATGACAATTTATTTTTTTAAAGGAACAAGCACATCAAACAATAAGCTTGTATAAAAAATATAGGGCTTGATGAGCTAAGCAATTTGGTGAAAACATTATGAAAATCGGTTGATAAATAAGAAAGTTGTTGGATTTTAAAATACTGGAAAGTGCTGACATGGAAGCTGCCATTTTTGTGAGTTAGTGACATCATAACCACCTAATTAAATATGCAAAAATTAAATAAGTCACATTTGAAACAATATTTTGTTGTTGTATATCTATAAATGTGTTCATTTGCATATAAACTGTCAACTAATACACATAAGCATAATTTAAACAATTAAATATTTAATTAGATATTCAAAATGGGGGTGCCCATGCTCAGTATGATTATATAAAAGATAAAATACAATATATTTCTTATTTTTAACAGATTTTGATCAAATTTGCGCCAAAATGCTTGTTTTTTAAAGCTGCATGCTTTAAGACATAAATTGCATTTAATGGGCCTTTCCCTTTAAAGAAAGGACATTTTATGTGAATCATTTAATCCTTATTTTCTTAGAAAAAATGTAGGGAAAGAAATTTGAATGTAGTCTGCTGCTATTTTGACTGGCGTGTTAAGAGTTAATGGGTATTTTTTTGTTTTGTTCTTTTTGTTGCACCTACGTCATTTAAGAAGGGCAATTGCCAGTTTCTGGCGAAAGAATGTGCACTTTACTGGTTAACCGCTTAGAGAACTTAGAGGACTAAGCCTGCCCAGTAAATGTTTGGTTAGGTAAACTGACCACACTCGACATGACCCCATTGGGTTGACTGGGCCATAAAACCTCAACACAAACAAACAAAAAGCACCTACGTCAGCATGGGTGTCTTAGGTATGAATGTTTCTGTCCATTATTGCATAACAAGCAGCTTTGCACGTTATTAACAGCCATGCATTAACCGGCAAAAAGCTGTGTATTAACAGGGCAATTCACGCCCTGTTAATGCATAGCTACGCAAGTTTCAATATGATCGTACTGGCGCTACAGATTTGCTGCCGTTATGGGATGTGTACTGCCTAGCCCTAGAACGAGCATAGTCTGTGGAAATTATGTTTGCGAGACATCGGTGAAAATGCCAAACAAAATAGTGCAAGAAATAACATGAAATGTAGCAAATGTTTTCAGTTTTTATGCAATAATAGCGATCAAACATGGTTTTTCAATGTATTAACATTCACCAGGTCTCTTAGGAGGTGTTGAAAACCGCAGCCTTCGGCCTCGGTTTTCAACACCTCCCATGGGACCTGGCGAATGTTAATGCATGAAAAACCATGTTTGATCCATATATTCATACATTTGTCCGTGTACTTACTTCCACCTGAGCATCCACCCTAGCGTTCATCCTAAATGAAGTCTACAAACTTTAAAGTTTTTACAGTTTGTTTCATTTCACTGATTGTTTTATGTCACTGAGCCAAACAAGGATGACAACTCTCACTCTTCTGGTGCTTGTTTTCACATTTTAGTGTGCAGGTGTGATATAAACGTCAGTGAAGTTTTTTCTATTTTTTCTTTTTTGTGGCTAAAATTAAATAAGATTCCAGAGTTCGAGATAAGCTGGTAATTTAGGATATACTTAGAAAGTGGTGATGGATGGAAACTGATTATTGAAATAAGTAAAATGTGAAGTAATCACGTTAACTTAAATGATTTGTTGCACTTAGAAATAAATATGTTGAGGTGATATGGCCTATAAGTAAAATGTTTTAGGTGAAGTAATAACGTTAACTTAAATGATTTGTTGCACTTAGAAATAAATATGTTGAGGTGATATGGCCTATCCCTACCAGCAAGTGCACAAATCTTAAAGTATGTGAAAACTTTAATAAGTTAATTTTAATAACAAGATAATATAAAGATATTTTAAACATTATTAACCATTAAGTGTAAAGTCAGGCCACAGTTCTTTTATTTTATAAGGTTTATGGGAGACCCTGTTTTTGCTTAAAAATTGTTTCATTTGATTAACTCAAGCTTTTTCATATGACTGTCTCAAAGCTTACTTCCACTGATTGCACAGAATTTCACAATAACTAATTTTAATTCATGGAAATGGTGAAAATCACTATACAGTTACAGTATAATTATCTATTATGCACATCTGATACTTTTTAAAAAGGTTACTATTTTACTTAGTCCATGTCATTTTGAACCTTTTAAGGGGACCTATACACTTGGTGGATTTTCTGCCATTTTTACAAGGGAGATAACTTTTGCTTCTTCCTGTTTCAATTCTGTATACCAGTCTCTTTCTGAAAATGGTCAACTCTTCTGAAATGGAGTCTGTTCTAAAAGGAAAGAATTTGCTCCTCTTGGGAGCAAATTCTTTCCATTTAGAGAAGACCCCTTTTCAGAAGGGGACAAATCAGTTTAGACAGAGGCACCTCCCCTAAAAGTGTATCCATTCCCCTTAATTTGTAGGCACAAAATGTTTTTGAGTAAGACAGTAAAATGTTGCTTTTGGTTTGTTTATTTGTCCATTTGTCTCTTCATTCATCAACTTTATCTTGTCAGTAAGATACCTTGAAAAAGTTTGACATTACGAAAACACGCCTATTCAAACATATCGAAAATTTTACAACCAAAAAAGGAAATTTTTCAGATAAGAAATTCTGATATTTTTCATATTTCTGCTCAAAACATAAATTGTGGGTATTCGTTAGAACCGCCTCGGCAAGGCAGTTCTAACAAGTACCCACAATCTATGTTTTTTAGAAAAGTAAGAAAAATATTGTATACCCCTGTAAACCCCAGTTTCACTATATAAAAGTGGGGTTTAAGGGGGTCAAAATTATATAGGTGTGTTTTCGTGATGGCTAGAGAAATTTGGTATGCTAATTGGGAATGATGAGTAGATTATCTGTGAAAAATGTCGCTGGAGTTACGGTACTTTGTAGGGACAAACATGTAGTATGGGGCATAGTGTTTTACAAACATACATTTCTAGCTCTTGTCTTATTTTTACTGCAGTAAACCACACACACAAGGCAACTGTGGATGAGACTAAAGTGGTCACAGAGGAAAGTCCTTTGGAGAAAATCTCAGGAGGAGGCTACGCTGGCATTATCTGTGGTTTTGTGTTTGCATGTGCGGTGACATTTTTCATTATCAGGGCAATTAGGAAGAGGTTAGTTGATATTATACCATTTTCTGCTGAATAATCAATGTTCATGCCTATAACTTAAAATCTCCCTGAACCTTAAACTTTGATCTGTGGCCAAAATTCATTTGTTTGTAAGGCATTGTATGTCAGTATAATTACATGCAGTATGTAAGTATGACTACATGCAGTATATAAGTTTTGACTACATTAAGAATATAAGTATGACTACATGCCACATGTAAGTATAGCTAGATGGTATACATGTTAGCATGACTACATGCAGTTTATAAGCATGACTACATGCAGTATGTAAGTATGACTACATGCATTATATAAGTGTGAGTACATACAGTATGCAAGAATGACTACATACAGTATGTAAGTATAACTAGATGCAGTGTCCATGTAAGCATGACTACATGCAGTATGTAAGCATGACTACATGCAGTATGTAAGAATGACTACATGCAGTATGTAAGAATGAATACATGCAGTATGTAAGAATGAATACAATGTCATGTAGTTTGTACAGAGTTATTGCTCTTGATTACATCAAAATTTTGCTTGATATCTTGAGAACAATTTGATGGATTTTGATTGAATTCTATGTACACATTTTTACTGTCTAGGTCTGTACTGGGATTGAAAATGGACCAGTGTTATCAATTTTCAACAGTTTTTGGCTCTTCAGTGGCATCAAAATTGAGTTTTTGTTTAATATTTTGGGATTTTGATCAAATTTATGTACACATTGATATTGACTAGACTTAGGTTGAGATGGAAAACGGGCCAATATCATTGCTTTTAAACTAGATAAGACCCTTGATTGATGTTAAAATTGTGATTTGTCTTTATGTCTTGAGAAAGTTGCATACTTTTTGCCTGCAATGGCAGAGTATCATGCAGTGTCTGCAATGCTTTTATCGGCGATTCTTTTTATTTCAGACAAATTAGAAATTCCAACAAGCACAAACCATCAAAAGTAGAATATTCAGTTCAGCCATTATCCTCACTACCTCCACCCAGTCCTCAGCTCATGCAGCCGGAGATGGAGCCGTTAGCAACTACAGCAGTAGTGAGCGAGGAAAATGAAACAGAAATCAAGGAAGTTCCTGAATCTGTTGTATAGCATTAGTTGTATTGTTAACATTAGCATGCTAAGGGAAAATTCAGCAGAAGACAAATTTATGATATTTTTCTTATAATCCCAGAAAATAGGCTTTAACATTTCATGCAAATTAGGAGACAATTTGCATGAAATGTCAAAGGCTATTTTCTGGAAAAAATAAGACAAAAATATTTCAGAATGTTGTCTTATACCCAGTCTGCTGCGCAAGACAAGAATTGAAGGTGAAATAGAGTGATAACTTTTTTTTTTTTTCTAGAAAATAGGGCTTGATATTTTTTTTTTTTTTTTTTTTTTTGTGTAGATCTTCAAACTTTGGAGAAGTTTGGCATTAAATCTCAAGCTCTGTTTTCAGGAAGAATCAGAAAAGTATTTTAAAAGTTGCCTGCTGACATTTTAAATTCAGTAGGTTTAGCATAAAAGTTTTCCATAAGTGAGATTCTAGTTTCACAAACCCTCTCTTAGCTAAGCTTTTACTTAAAGGGGCGTGAACACTCCTTCAGAGGCACCAACCCTGCTTGGGAGCAAATTCTTTCCTTGAAGAGTAGACCCCCCTTTTTTTAGAAGAGTTTGCTATGCAGGGTGGCAAACAGGAAGTAACAAAAGTTGTCTGCCTTGTGAAAAAATGGCAGAAAATTTGTCAAGTAAATCCAAACTCCTCAGGGTTTCCTTCTCAGTTACTACTGAAATAATGCAGTTTTGGTAAAAACTTAGCTATGCAATCCTGGGCCCGGTTGTTCAAAGCATCGTTAGCTTAATGAGCTCGTTAAGGGTCATTTCGTTAACTGTTTTAGTGGATTCAATATACAATATTCTGATATTTTTTTGCTGAAAAAATGTGAGTAGCTTTTGCACTGCAAAAGCTACTCACATTTTTTCAGCAAAAAATTTCAGCATATTTGCGTATCACTCGATGTAAATTTTAACGAATCGTTAACTAACGACATCGTTAGTTTTGAACAACTGGGCCCTGATGAATAAATGTCGGATTATAGATAGAAGATTTGATGGTTGTCATATGAAAACGGTTCATTGGACATATATGAACTTCATGCCCACCCGTCCTGGTCAGTGCACAGCTCTTGATAAGATGCTCTTTTTTTCAATGTAAAAGTACTGATATTTTTCTTATTTCTCCATGTAAACATATGTTGCGGGTACTCATTAGAAGTGCCTCTGTGAGGCACTTCTAATGAGTACCCACAGCATATGTTTTTGTGGAGAAACAAGAAAAATATTTACCTGATACAAACTCTTATCTAGACCATGCAGTTTACTGATACAAGGTGTGGATCTGGTAGATTAAAACAAGAGAATTACACATATTGTTCATTTCCTAGAATGTTTCACACCAAATTTCTAACAAAATGGCATATGCAAAATGTTGACCCAGATCAGGCCGCAGGTCTACACTGTTTGCCATTCCACAAGGTATTTTAAGAAACAGCTGCATAAAAAGCAACGTTTAGGCCACAAAAGTGTGGAATTGTGATCAAAATTTTAGGACATTTACAGTAGTCTGGAAAAATTACAAGGTCAGCATGTGCTTAGTACATGTATGTCCAAAGGCAGGTTTTTTAACAACTTGGCTTACATGGTAGCTTGTCATTCTTGCCAGTATTGTTTCAGGTGTCACTGAAACTGGTTGTTTCACAGTGCTCCAGCTAGGATTTGAGGGTAGAGTGGTGCTGGGTTGGGCACTTTTTGCCCGGTCATACAAGAATGAGGGCACCATGTGTCATGTGATGTGTTTAGTATCAAGACATGTTACAAAATATAATCCCATTCCACAATAAATACCTTAAGAAAAGAGGACACATAAATTTGTGCTTTAAACATTGATAACTTTTTTTTTTAATTTTGGTCGGATTTTCATGAAATTTTCAATAAAATGTAGGGTTTTATGTCTGGAGTTGAAATAAGACAGAGGGCAGCTTAAGAAGGGCAGAGGGACGGCAGGAGAGGGCAAAAGGGGCGGCCCGCCCCTCCATATAGGGCTAGCTGGAGCATTGTAAATTCAGGTTTAACTGAAACTGGTTGTTTCAGGTTTCACTGAAACTGGTACATGTGTATTTTTCGGGTTTCACTGAAACTGGTAATGTTTCAAGGGTACCTGAAACTGGGTACTTCAGGTTTCAGTCAAACTGATTGTTTCCAGTATCAAAGAAACTTGTTGCTTCAGGGTTTACAGATTTTCAGGTGTCACTGAAACTGATGCAGATTATTTTGCCATAAAACTTCCATAGATTGGAAATGATGCACTGGAATATCCATGATATTTAAGTTAAGTACATATTTTATGTTTGCAGTAGTCATAAACTCTGTCTCAAAATTTGGCCAAGGCTTTGGTATGCTGATGCTGAAAGGCAAATGCCAGATAGTTTTCTTGTTTTTCCAAAAATAACACAGAGCTGCAATTTCAGAAAATACACAGTGTATATGTGCAGTCTGATCAGTCTTCAAAGGTCTCCTGTAAAAGGGTATACTATGTTTTCTGTGTTAACCCTAGTCCTGCTGAACCTGGATATATCCTGCCTTTACAAAACAGTGTAGATCCAGATCAGTTGGCTTCTGAAGAAGCCAACTGATCTGGATCTGCTCTGTTTGTCATTTATTATGTAGATTAGTATCAACAATTTAGATCAAGCAATTTGATTGGCTGACAATTAGAAAAGGGCATGGCATCTTAATTTATTCAGCATGATAAGGGTTTAGGTGAATAGATAACACACAAAGAGACAGGAAGCCAACTCTGTCAAAATTGTTTCCTTCTTCTGAAAAAGGGGTTTACTTTAAAAGGATATTGTTGGCAACAGTCTTTCGTGGAGATTGATCATGAAATATTTTCTACAGTCATTCTGTCCCTTCATCTGATTTCAGAAGGGCAGTTGTCAGTTTCTGGCCAAAGAGTACTGGTTAACTGCCTATAGTACTAAGCCATGGTTAGATAAACTGACTATGCTCTACATGACCCCATTGGGTTGACTGGGCCGTAAAATCTCAACACAAAATTCTGCAGAAGCCAACTGATCTGGATCTGCACTTTTTGTCATTAAGTCTGTAAATTTGTATCAACAACCTGGATCAAGTTAGGGTATCTGATTGGTCAAAAAGAAGTGGGTGTGGCAATTTCTTCAGCATGTCAAGGGTAGAAAAAGCATAATATAAACTGCAGTGTGAGAAAATAGCTTAGATAAGCCTACCGAACAGCATAGTCTAATTAGAGTCTTTTCTGGACTCTGTGTAGAAGCAATGGCTATGCAGTGTGTTAACACGTAATAGCACTCTGGGTAAAATTTTTAACAGATGACATATTGAAACATTTTTTCTTATTTTTACCAGAAAACAGGTTTTGACATTTCGTGCAAATTGTCTCCAATGGAGACAATTTGCATGAAATTTCAAATCCTTTCTTGGAAAAAAAAAGAAAAAAAAATATCATCAGTTTGTTATCTGCTGAACCAGCCCAGAGAATGGTAAAGGTTAAGCAAAGACTCAGAATGGACTGTGTGGATGAGCAAGCTGATCACTGAGCACGTCTGAAAGTGTGTATTTTAATATTGTGACATAAATATTACCAGAGACATGAAAGGAGGAGATAGGCATTAAGGGGACCTGACACTCCTTGTAACTTTTTTCTGCCATTTTGTACAAGGGGGCAACTTTTGTGACACCCTGTATCCTTTCCTGCATACTTGGTCCCTTCTTGAAAAGGTCTACTCTTAAAAGGCAGAATATTCTTTCCTTTGAGTTACATTCTTTCCTCACAAGAGGAGCAAATTCTTTACCATTTGGGTGGACCCCTTTTCAGAAGGGCATCAAAAACAGTTTTGACAGTTGTCTCTCCTCCCTTTAAATATTTGTCAGTATTTCCCTCTTTTTTTATTTCTCTGCTGATATATCATGCATATTTTTTTGCCCATTTAACAGTATTGAAAAATATTGGAGCTTTAACCTTGAAAGTGCTAAGCAGATTTGTAGTAATTGGCATTCTAAATTGTTATGCTCAACCACAAAGTGGAGGAGGGCATATAGTTTTATCCTTTAGTTCGTCTAGTTCATTTAGGTCATTGTTACTTGTATTTTTCAGAGAAAATAATACTTGATATTTCATGTGAATTGTCTGCTAGCAGACAATTCAGTCTTGTTTTCTTTGAAAAATAAAAGTAAAATCATAAAGCCATTAGCTGCAGTTATGATAAGCACTTGAAGGGTTAAAAAAGCAAAAAAGGGTTATGGTATAGCTTTTGTATCTTGTTTCTGAATGCTAACCTTTCTCTTACTGAATACGACATGCCCTGTCTTAGCAAACAGTGTAGATCCAGGTCAGTTGGCTTCTGAAGAGGCCAAATGATCTGGATCTGCACTGTTTGTCATTAAATATGTGAATTTCTATCAAAAACCCGGATCAAGAATTCTGATTGGCTGGAAATTAGAAATGGGCGTGGCATCTTTTTATTCAGCAAGGCAAGGGCTAAATTCATATCTGGGCTATGTCAAGTGAAAAAATATCTACGAAACTGTGCAAAACGCACAGAATCAGATTCATACTGCGCATGAGCAGAGTCCCATCTGGGATTTGCTCTTCATTGATACATTCTGTTAGCGGACAGCAAAGGCCCTGATCAGACTGCGCGGATGCGCAGTCTGATCAGGGCCATCGCTGTCCGCATATGCCCAGAGATATATTTTCACATGGCCAAGCCCATCTTTCTTACAACTTAGAAAAGGGTCTCGATTTCAGATCTTTTTTTTGTTTTTATTCCCTAAAATTTCAGGCGCCAAGAAAAATAATGTTTTCCTGTTTGTGTTTTTGAGGTCATTTAATGGTATACGGGTTGTAATAGATATATTTAAAAGTTCTTGTGTACATGTTATGTGGTCACACACATTTCTGTATAATAAACAGTCTCTTTTCGAAAACACACAGAGCATTCAGCAGAGAAAATATGCCCTATTGACATTAGGGCAGGGATCCTGGTGAGATGATTATTTGACCAAAAAATGTGTATGGTAAATGTCCTAAAATTTTGAACACTTAAAATTCATACATGAACATTATTTGCTTTTTTTGTGGTTTAAGAATTTGTTTTACAAATTATTTGGTGGAATGGCAAACAACATAGACTCTGATCAGACTCTCCTTCAGGAGCAGTCTGATTTGTGTCTGCATTGTTTACACATGCCATTTTGTCAGAAAAGTTGATGTACAAAATATTAGGACAGTTCCCATATTTATATTTTTTATTCTTCCTAAAATACTTGCTTTGATGTCTCATTTTAACCCTTAAGACGCCAAACACAACAATTGTTGTCTGCTTTGTCTTCTGCCGAATACTTTAAAAGTCATTTTGCAAACAGTGTGGACCCAGATCAGATTGGTCCTCTAGGAGCAGTCTGATCTGGGTCCACACTGTTTGCCTGTATGCAAAAAGTATGCTTGAAAAGTTTGCAAGAAGATGCAGCAGATGACATAATCAGACGACATTTTAAGATGCAGGTTTTCTTGGCGCTTTAAGGGTTAAGCCATCTCAGCTTTTTCCTGCATCTCATTAAATTTGTCTCATCTCATTGACATTGTCTCTTGAGGTACTATAATGTAGGCTTTCATACAGAAAACAATCTACATGTAGATAAGAGGAGATATCCTGGATTTGGAAAGGGGTATTCAGGACTTTGATACAGTCTGTATAGAGCCTTTACTTTTTGCTTAACCCTGGTCCTGCTGTACCAGAATATGCTCTGCCTTTGCAGACAGTGTAGATCCAGATCAGTTGGATTTTAAGAAGGCAGCTGATCTGGATCTGCACTGTTTGTTATTCAGTGTATTAATTTATATCAACAATCTGGATTAAGTAATCTGATTGGCTGACAATTAGAATTGGGCGTAGCATCTTAGCCTGAGAAGGTGAACAAACAACAAATGATCCTGATCAGGCAGCATGTATGCACCGGATGATCTTGGTCACTGCTGTGCCCATATGACTTTTTCTTATTTTAGTGGGTTTCATTTATCATATTGTATTTTGTGAAGCAGACAGTTATGTTCATCTTAGACTAGTATAGAAGTTATCTGCCAGTTTTCTCTGAAATGCTTTTATTATTCAGTTCCTGTAGGAAATTTAGAATGCCATCTTATTGTGATAGTACAAATCCTGTCATTAATACTACTGACAATCATTGTGGAGAGTTCTTACTTAAATCTCTTAACCCTTAAAAGGCTATTCAAAATTGTAGATGACATTTTGAAGTATAGTTTCTCTTATTTTTCAGAGAACAGGCTGAACATTTCATGTCAATTGTCTGTCTGCATATGCTTCATACGAAATGTCAAACCTTATTTTCTTTGAAAAAAGTTTTTTTTTTGAAGTAGAGTTTCCTTTATTTTTTCAGATAAAAAAATTAACATTTCATGTGAATCACCTTCCCATGAAATGTCAAGCCTTATTTTCTCTGAAAAAAAAAATCTGCTGTTTTTGTGACTGCCACTTTAAGGGTTCAAAAGACTTAAAACAAGCTATTTAATACAAAAAATAATAACAATGCAATGATATATTTCTGCCATAAAACGAGTTTAAAACTTAAACTTGGTGCTTATAAACTTCATATAAGTCAAATCTTGACAAAAATACTTCATTCACAATTAGTATAAACTAAAGCAGGGGAGTGGAATTATCAGATTTTATTAATTGTCCATGGACAAGTAACTGATCAAGATCTATTTGTCAAATCAATATTTACTTACCTGAAAATCGACAGTTTTCTTATTTCTCAAAAAAAAAAAAAAAAAACCCCAAAAAAACAACAAAAAAAAAAACAAGAAAAAAAAAACAAAAAAACATACGTTGTGGGTACTCATTAGAAGTGCCTTGTTAAGGCACTTCTAATGAGTACCCACAACATACGTTTTCTTTAAGAAATAAGAAAACTATGTATCTCATAATTTGCATACTCTCCTTAGCTAAGGCTTTGAAGTCCTTGTCCCAGAAAAAGTAAATTGAAATTTCTTACTTGTCCTCAGACAAATGGGACAAGTTGGGCAAGTCAGGCATGGTATTTCCACCGCCCTGAAATAAAGCTGGTATAGTTCTTATTAACTCACCTGTATGTATCAGTGGTCATCCATGGCTTGTTAGTTGTTGTTGTAAGATTCATTCACAACCCCACAGCATCTTCAGTGGCTTAATTGTCAAGGTCACAGACTTAGAAATCTTTGGATAAGCTTTTGCTAAATTGATGCTTTGTGACTTTTGAGCTAGTCCCCTTAGCCTAGTGGATAGGAGAGTTCACTCTTAATCCATTAGATTTCTTACAGCTGAGGTTTGAGCCTCGCGCGGGTCACAGGTGGGAAAGCCAAGTTCTGCTTACGAATGGTCAGGTGGTTTTTCCCGGGGTTCTCTGGTTTTTAACCACCTTTGATAAACAATCGGCTCGATATAGGTGAAGTATTCATGAAAGGGCCATAAAACCCAAATAAAAAAAAAAAAAAAAAAAAAAAAAATTTTGACTGTTTAACTCTGTGCTCATAGTTAAAGTTGTCATATTTTTGTTCAGTCTCACACTAACAACACTTGTTGACTTCAAGGTCAAAGTTAAAGACAACATTATTTGAGCTGAAAATTGATCTCGGTATCAGTGTCATAATTGTTTGTGTTGCTTTCATGTGTAAATAATTTTAAGAACAGCAACACAACATCTTTTAATCAAACACTGTAACCTCTTTATAAGATTTTCTGATATACCAGTAAAACAATTTAAAGGTGTATCCAAAAGTGTTGTATCCAAACAAAAATGTATAGATCATATAGAAAAATGACCATTTATGGTCATTTTTCTATATAATCTATACAATTTTTTTTAGATCATTTATGGTCATTTTTTCTATATAATCTATACATTTTTGTTTAGTTACAACACAATTGTTTAGCTTACACAGGTCTTGTTTTGGATCCCAGCAATAGTGGTATAAAGTGGTTGTGGTGTGTTTGGCTTGATGCTTTGCAACATTGTAACATTTCATTCAGATCCATCCTCATTGAGTCAATGTCAAGGTTACAAACTTGGAGAAAAAAAATTGGCATTAAGGTTTTGTGTTAATGCTTATATAGGCTGATATTTGCAAAGTGTTTTTTTTTTTTTTTTTTTTAGGTTTGAATTATACTGTTTATGTTTGCATAACATTAAGGAGTCACATCCCTACGCATTTCCATGGCCAAGTCAAGGTCAAAGATCTGGACATTTAGCATTAGAAAGCTTTTTACTACATTATCATTTTTTAACCCATTTTAGTCAGAAACCCTCAAAAGGGCAAGTGTCTGATCAGGGTTTACACTGGTTGCATTAAATACAGGATATTGTATAAAACAAAGTAATGATAAAAAGTAACCAGACACCTGCTATTGGAAATAGATTGGTCCAAAGAGTTGTGGTTGAAGAGTCCACTTGATGTAAATGGGTTAAAGGCCTATGTTTTTCAACAGCTAACCAAGTTTTTCAGAACGTCATTCAGTCGTACCCCCACTTCAGTCACTTGAATGCTCAAGGTCAAGGTCACATACTGGGCTTTCATTTTAGCAGATCTGAACAGGGTCTACACTGTTTGCATTAAACACAAGATTTCCTCTAAACCATGGTAATAATAAAAACTAACAAGACACCCATTCTACAGGAAATGGATGGATCCAAAAACTTAAGGTAGAGGAGTCCACCTGGCATGAATCATTTAATATTTCATGGTTTTTACCTTTGAAAAAAAAAACAAAAAAAAAACGCAAAAAACACACAACATGTTCAGGGTGAGTAATGCTGACTTGTAACAGCTCTTGTATTATGTCTGTACTTAGTTTGTTGTAGTTTCCGTATAATGGATGAATTAATATAGATTTAATTTATAATATGTAGTTAGTAAATAGTTTGAACAAAACTATAAATAATGTATTTGAAATAATATCAACATCAGAGACATCAGATTCACTCTAAGTATTGGGACAGACAGCCAGTCAGAATACAGCATTTGATCTGGTCTTTGCTATTTGGCATTCATCAAGGGTTTAGAGACAGCAGCAAACGGACTAGTTGAAGTGGTAGAACAGTCTTAATAAGGACTTTAGGTGTCCCAATATTTAGGATTAATGGGTTCGCTATTTCATGTAAGATGCTGGCTCATACACCAAAACCTCTTTATAACACTATTGTTGGGGTCCATAGCATAAACCGTGTTAGTTAAACAACCGTGTTATATCCAAACAAAAATATATAGATTATATTGAAAAATGACCATTTATGGTCATTTTTCAATATAATCTATATATTTTTGAGATCCATCTTTGAACTATGTTATATCAAAAACTGTGTTATAACGAACTGTGCTATAAAGAGGTTAAAGTGTATTATGTATGTTTATGGTAGCTCATAGGTTTAGATAAGAGTGGGTATTAGGTAAATATTTTTCTTATTTCTACATGAAAACGTATGTTGTGGGTACTCATTAGAAGCGCCTCACTGAGGTGCTTCTAATGAGTACCCACAACATATGTTTTCATTGAGAAATAAAAAAAATATCAATACTTTTGTATTGAAAAAAGCATCTTGTCAAGAGCTATGTAGTTACTCTATATATTGGGACATCTTAATTTCTTACCATACTATTCCCAAAGTTTAAACATTATATTTGGTTGATGTAAAAAAAACACTGAATTTTTACAGCTCCATTTGGCTATATGTGGATGATTGTAAAAATTGCTGGACGAGTGGCAAACAGTATTGATCCTGATCAGATGCCGCAATCTTTGGTGTCGGATCTGACTCTACACTTTTTGCTCAGGTCTGTCTGTTCCATTGCTAAAGATTAGTACAGCATATCATTGTACATTTCATAACAGTCATTCTTTACCATATTAAGAGGAACTGATACACTTTCAGGGAAGGTTAATCTGTCAGAATTCATTTGTCCCCCGTCTGAAAAGAGCTCTACCCTGAAAAAAATGAATTTGCTGCCCTTTTAGCGTTGACTTTTCAGAATGAGGCTTTGTGTGTCGGAATACTGGTTAACTGCTTAGAGGACTAAGCCTGCCAGTAAAAGTGTGGTTAGGTAAACTGACTGTACTCAATATGACCCCATTGAGTTGACTGGGCCATAAAACCTTAATACAAAACGGCTTGGTCTGTCTGAAATCGAACAGGAAGTCATTCAAAAGAGCTACTCTAAAAGAAAAGAATTTTCTCCGTTGAGAGCAAATTCTTTCCTTTTAGAGAAAACCTGTTTTCAGTGGGGACATAGTGCATAAGAAAGCAAACAGGAAGTCGCAAAAGTTATCTCCCCTGAAAAAATGGCAGAAAATCTACCAGATGTATCCAATCCCCTTTAACCAGAAACAGCTGCAATAGAATGTGAATTAATGCAAATTTAAATGCAGAATTTTGTGATTATATAATTATTCCAAATGTAGTTTGTTTTAGTTGCTTTCTTCTTTGTAAAAGAGGGTATTATTTGCACCCCTACACACACACACAGACACACACACACACACACACACACACACACACACACACACACACACACACACAGAGTGAATTTTCTGTAAAACTATGATATATTAGATATAAAAAAAAGAAAGATGCAAATTGTTTTGTTTTTAGGTGCTGTGTGATTTCAGTTTTAGCCTAGTTTGATTTTTTTTTCATTTTATAGAGAGTGTTTGAATGTTTGATTGTGTATAATTACTATGATATGAAATGTTTAAAAATTAATGTTAAACATTCCTTGTCTGAATTTCATTATATATATATTTTGCATGAAAATTACATGTATTTATGTATTTATCATAGTTCTGTATGCTAGTGTCATTTATAGTTAGTAAGCTCTGCCATGTTAACATGCCTGTGTATAATGTGTTCTTTCATAATATAAAAATAGGGAAATGTAGAAAATTTAGTTAATTTATCAGCTAATATAGATTTATGCAGATCAAATGACAGAAAGGAAGTATAAATAAATTGAATTTGAATTAAGCCTTTTGAAATAGAGATGTTATGAAAATTTGTGTAATAATAAACACCACATATACTCTGGTTTTCACTATATATTATAGGGAAGCATGGGGTCAAATTACACACTTGTTTACATATTGCTCAAGTGGACTGATGAGAGGCACCGACAGCTTCTGTTCTGCATCATAGCATGTTCCTGCAAACATGAATTGTGCCTGCTCTAACTGGACAAAGATTGGTTGCTCAGTTTTAGCTCACCGGAACATAGCCGGCCTTGGTGGCTCAGTTGGATGCGCCATCCGACTGGAGACCAGGAGGTCGCGGGTTCAACCCCCGCCGAGGTCGGCAACATTCTTTCGTGGAGATTGATCATGAAATATTTTCTACGGTCATTCTCTCCCTTCCCCTGATTCAAGAAGGGCAGTTGTCAGTTTCTGGCGAAAGAATGTGCACAATACTGGTTAACCGCTTAGAGGACTAAGCCTGCCCAGTAAACGTGTGGTTAGGTAAACTGACCGTGCTCGACATGACCCCATTGGGTTGACTGGGCTGTAAAACCTCAACACAAACAAAGTTCACCAGAACAAAAAGTTCTGGTAAGCTATTCTACTACCCAAGGCGTCAGCCTCCACAAATGTTAAAGTTTTTGCGTTAAAGGTTTTTAGTAGCTCATTACTTTTTTTATGTGTACATGGATTGAGTTCATATTTGGTATGATGATAGATTCTGGGCTAAAGTTTTTATCTGCAGTATCAACACCCATGACCTTGACCTTGAGGTCAAGGTCACAGACTTAGAATTTTGATGTTAAAGATTTTGTGTGAAAGTTTTTAGGAGCTCATTACTTCTTTACCTTTGGATGGATTTAGTTTGTACTTGGTATGGTAATAGATACTGGTTTCAAACTTTTAGCAGCAGCATCAGCTACATGACCATAACCTTGGGGTCAAGGTGACAGACTGTGAATTCTTATGTTAAAGTTTTTGTGTTAAAGTTTTTAGGAGCTCATTACTTCTTTACCTTTTGATAGATTTAGTTCATACTGTGTATGATGATAGATCCTAGTCAAAAGTTTTTATTAGCAGCATCATCATACATGACCGTGACTTTGGGGTCAAGGTCACAGACTAAGAACTTTTATGTTAGTTTTTGCACTGAAGGTTTTAGATCATTACTTGGTTGCTTTCAGATAAATTTACTTGAGACTTGGTATGGTGAAAGATATTGCTTTAAAGTTTTTATCAGCAACATCAGCACCTATAACCCTGACCTTGGGATCAAGGTCACAGAATTTTGATGTTAAAGATTTTGTGTTAAAGTTTTTAGGAGCTCATTACTTCTTTACCTTTGGATGGATTTAGTTTATACTTGGTATGGTAATAGATACTGGTCTCAAGTTTTTAGCAGCATCAGCTCTCATGACCATAACCTTGAATTAAGTTTTTGTTTTTAATTTTTTAGAGCTCATTACTTCTTTACCTTTGGATGGATTTAGTTTATGCTTGGTATGGTAATAGATACTGGTCTCAAAGTTTTAGCAGCAGCATTAGTTCTCATGACCATAACCTTGGGGTCAAGGTCACAGACTTAGAACTTTTATGTTAGTTTTTGCACTAAAGATTATAGATAATTACTTGGTTGCCTTTAGATGATTTTGGTTTGGTGATAGATATTGCTTTAAGTTTTTATCAGCAACATCAGCACCTATAACCATGATCTTGGGGTCAAGGACACAGACTTAGAATTTTAATGTTGAAGATTTTACATTAAAGTTTTTAGGAGCTCATTTCTTATGTACCATTTGATGGATTCAGTTCATACTTGCTGAGGTCAGAGATACTTGTCTAAAAATTTATCAGTAACATCAGCTCCCATGACCGTGACTTTGTTTCTGTTATGGGTCTGAAAATTTGCCTTTGCGCAACTAAGTCAAAGCGCGACTTAAGGTGAGCTATCCTGTCAGGCGACAGGTCTTATTGAGGGTCTTATTGAGGGGAGTGGGAGTGAAAATATTTGCCTCCCTTCTCAATGGGGGGCTACTCTTAAAGGAAAGAATTTGCTTCCAGAGGGAACAAATTCTTTCCTTTAAGAGTAGCCCTCATTTTCAAAGGGATTTAGGCATTATGGAACTGAATTCCTATCTGCAACATTTGTCTGGTTTGGAAAATGGCAGCTTAAAATATTCAGGTGTATCATTAGTGTTAAATTCTACAAGGCCAAGATATAGTTGACTCTTCTTATCTCAAATGCTTATATCTCAAACTTCTGCTAAAGGCAAAGTAAAGTTTTGAATAATGTTGGTTTACTTTTGCTTTATGTTTTTTACACTTCAACTACTGTTTTCGCAAACTGAAACCTTGGAGTTTGAGATAATGAGAGTCCACTGTATAGTGTAATCAGGCTTGAACAGTACATAGACAGTTTATTCTGAGCATGTGCAGTTTACCCAAATTGTGTTTTGATGGTCTGTAGTGTGGTTTATCCTGGCATGGCTTATTTTACACTTAGCACTTTGGGTAAAAAATCAGCTAACATCTTGTTGAAATAGTTTTCTTATTTGATACAAAAATCAGGATTTTACATTTCATGCAAAGTGTCTCTAAGGAGACCTGTCTCTAAGGAGACCTATTTGTTCAGGCCTATGGGCATGGTGGGCGAAGCTTGCTTACCAAGTACTGCTTACTATCCGCGGACGCCTGATTACACCCTTTGTTCTGGGTTCCATATCTGTTGGTCTGAACATTCTGATTCGTCATTTGTTTATGGATTTATGAGTTTGGATTACGGCTCTGGTACCATGACCGCAACTACTTTGTATGAAATGGCAGATCCTATTTTCTGGGAAAAATATGAAAAAAAATCATCAGTTTGTCATCTACTGAATTTGCCCAGAGCATGGTCAGTGTTAATGGTTGTAGAATTGTATACTCAGGTTATTAGTCAGATTTATAATATTGTTTGAATGGGTTATAGTGTGTTTGAATATGTTATAGTTTGTTTGAATGTGTTATTGTGTGTTTGAATGTGTTAAAGTGTGTTTGAATGGGTTATAGTGTGTTTGAATCAATGTGTTCGAATGAATTATAATGTGTTTGAATCAGTTATAGTGTGTTTGAATGTGTTGTAGTATGTTTGAATGGGTTATTACAGTGTGTTTGAATCAATATGGTATAGTGTGTTTGAATTGATTGTAGTGTGTTTGAATGGCTTATAGTGTACTTGAATGGATTATAGTGTGTTTGAATGTGTTAATATATAGCATTAAATGTGTTATAGTGGGTTTAAATGAGTTATAGTATATTTGAATATGTTATAGTTTGTTTGAATGGGTCATAGTTTGCTTGAATGGGTTATAATGTGTTTGAATTTGTTATTGTGTGCTTGATGTGTTATAATGTGTTTAAATGTGTTATAGTGTGCTTGAGTCAATGTGTTATAACATGTTTAATGTGTTATTATATGTTTGAATGTTTTATTTTGTAATTGAATGTATTATAGGGTGTTAGAGGTTTGTTTTCGCAATACAGGATGGGATGGTCCCTTTATAACATTATTGATGGAGTCCATGGAATGGCATGGCTTTATTGTTATACAGCATTATAACAAGGTTAAAATATTATACAAAGCCCAGACAAGGGAGTAGTCAGATTATGATTTTTTCTAATTTTTGCTCCAAGGTTACGAAAACATGCCTATTCAAATATATAGAAAATTTCAACTCCATAAACTGAAAATTTTCAGATAAAAAACTGTGATATTAAAACTCTGATATTTTACATATTTTTGCTCAAAACATAGATTGTGGGTACTTGTTAAAACTGCCTTAGTGAGGCAGTTCTAATGAGTACCCACAATCTATGTTCTTGGAGAAGATATAAGAAAAAATAATGTATACCCCTGTAAACCCCAGTTTAACTTTCTAAAAGTGGGGTTTAAGGGGGTCAAAATTATATAGGTATGTTTTCGTGATGAAATGCATCTTGTGCACACTCATTGACATTGATTTGGTGAAGGAATTCCAATGAGTAACCTCAAGATATATTTTAAGGCCAAAATAATAAAAACACATCATAAAATTATTGTCTTATCTGAGCCAAAAGTATCCCTTTATCTGGAGCTATGAGTAAATTTATTATGAAAACACGCCTATTCAAATATATTGAAAATTTCATCACCGAAAACTGAAAGTTTTTAGATAAAAATTCTGATATTTTTCATATTTCTGCTCAAAACATAGCTTGTGGATACTCAGTAGAACCACTTCACTGAGGCAGGTCTAGCAAGTACCTACAATCTATGTTTTTGAGCAGAAATATGAAAAATAATGTATACTCCTGTAAACCCCAGTTTTACTATATAAAAGTTGGGTTTAAGAGGGTCAAAATTATGTAGGTATGTTTTCTTGATGAAACTCATAGGGAAGTAAGTATTTGTGAGTGATCGCTTGATAGTGTTTTAACCCTACTTAGTGTTATAATGAACTTTGTTATAATGAATCTTGTTATAATGAACCATGTTATAATGAGACTTTGGGGAATGAAACATGCTGTTCTTAGCTTTTAGCTTGCTCAAAGTGAAATATGAAGACAGTTTTGTTGTCTTTTTCTTATTTGGTCCATTTCATGCAAAAAAGATTTTTTGTGACATATGCAGACAATGAAGGACTGGATTCATCTGTACATTCATGCAGTCTGATCAGTGTCTTCACTGCTCTCTTATAGAGTCAATGAATACTATTAGAACATACAGTAAATGTCCTAAACTTTTGCACACTTTATACCATATTCCTTTGGCATAAAGTTTGCTTTTTATGCAGTTGTTTCTTTAAATACTTTGTGGAATAGCAAACTGTGTTGACCCTGATCAGACTGCTCCTTCAGGAGCAGTCTGATCAGAGTCTGCACTGTTTGCATATGCTATTTTATTAGAGAACTTTGGTGTACGAAATTTTATGACATTTACCATAACAAGGGAGGACAAAGTTATAATGAGACTATGCTGATGTGGGATAATATCTAAATCTTCTTGCTCATCTCCAGTTTGTCCTTGAAAATAGGGCTTGACCCTTAAAATGCCAAGAAAAACTACATCTGAAAATGTCCTCTGTTTATGTTGTCTGCTGAATATTCTTGCAAACTTTTCAAACCTATTTTTGCATACAGGCAAACAGTGAGGACCCTGATCAGACTGCTCCTAGAGGAGCAGTCTGATCTGGGTCCACACTGTTTACAAAAATGACCTTTAAAATCACGAGCAGATGACAAAGCAGACGACAATTGTGTTTGGTATCTTAGGGCGTAAATGAATACACTTTCATGGGAGAAAACTTGTGTCAGTTTTTTTTGCTTCCTTCTGAAAAAGGGTCTACTCTTAAAGGAATGAATTTGCTCACAAGATGAGCAAATTCTTTCCTTTTAGAATAGACCCTTTTTCAGAAGGGTCTTGGTATGTCGGAAAGAAAACAGGAAGTCATAGAAGTTGTCTCCCTCGTGAAAAATGGTGGAAGGTCTACCGAGTGTATCCTTAACCCTTAAGATGCCAAACACAACAATTGTCTGTTTTGTCTTCTGCCGGTTACTTTAAAAGTCATTGTTGCAAACAATGTGGACCCATATCAGACTGCTCATAGAGGAGTCTTATCTGGGTCCACTACTGTTTGCCTATATGCAAAAGTATATTTGAAAAATTTGCAAGAAGATGCAGCAGACAACATAAACAGATGACATTTTCAGATGTTGTTTTTCTTGGCATCTCTTAAGAGTTAAATGAAGTCTCAAGTTCTGTATTAAAGGCACCATATTCCTCAAAAATAGACATTTTTATCCAAGAAAGGTTTAATAAATTGATATATGGTATTAATACAATCATAAAATGTGACATCTGACAGCCTGTAAAATTTCAGTTAGTGTCTTTGTTTTTTTAACTGGATCAAAAATGAAATGATTGCTTTATCATATTTATGTATTAAAGTTGGCAACATTCATTCAGAGATAAAGATAAAAATCATTTTATTTTTGACCCAGTTCAAAAAAGAGGGACTAACTGAAATTTTATAGGCTGTCAGGTGCCATATTTTATGATTGTATTAATACCATATATCAATTTATTAAACCTTTCTTGGATAATAAAATGTCTATTTTTGAGGAATATGAATCCTTTAATTTTTCTTAATTTTCCCTGAAAATAGGGGCAGTGTAAAAATGCATTTTGCCAATATCTTACGCATTAGCCATGCATTCTGAAATGGACACTGAATATCAATATCTGGTGAACGAATATGCACATGTACTGGTGAACTGCTTGCCCAGGAAAAGTGTGTTGGTAAACTGATCATCTTGACATGATCTTAATAGTATTGACTGGGCCGTTAAACTCCAAACCAACTGTAAATACAGGATCTAATAAATCTGTAAGCACATAGTGGATGCACTGATCAGACCATAGATGTGTAAGCTGATCTTGCCCTTTACCAGGGTCTAGGTTTGACAAATCCATTGTCAGGCTAACCGGGACTAGTTAAATTTTTGCTGGGCATTAAGTGTTTTCTTGCTGGCCCAGAAAAATGTACTAGTTATATAGGGAAAGTTGATGAATTCAGTATTTTTCAGCTCTGAAATACTTCAGCGGGCAAGTAGATTTAATTTTGATTTGGTAGGCCCTGAGGTGAAGAAACATTTCTACCACAAAATGAGAGAAGTGTCATATGGTTATGGCATATGCAGACAGCAAAGACACTGATCTCTTCTGTCTCTTTTCAACCTTTTTCTGGTAGACGGCACAAAAAGATCCACAAGGGTTGATGTGTCCTTAAACACAATCAGTCAATCACTGCCTGATCAGGGACTTTGTTATTAATTCATTAATCTGTGATATTTAATGATTTTATGAATAGACAAAAAAAGGCTGTAATCAGATTTCCCAGATTCTTAAGCTAATGAGGACCTTCATTGTCACCATAATTATGTGCAAAGGATGTTTTTTTCTTTTGATGTAGATTATTTCAGATATTGACCATTTAAGGGGATATTATACATACAGTAGAATTTCTTCCATTTTTGACAAGGGAGATAACTTTTGTGACTTCCGGTTTGATTTTCTACATGCCAAAACCACCTGAAAAGAGGCCTGCTCTAAAAGGAAAGAATTTGCTCCCAAAGGGAGCAAATTTTATCCTTTTAGAGTAGACCCTTTTTCCAGAAGGGAGGCAAAACAAAGTTGAAAGCATTGTCTCCCTTGATAGTGTATCCTGTCCCCTTAAAATACGAAGAGAACCATAAGTTCGAAGAAGACGTTGTACGCAATTGTGATACAATATTGTATATTGTCATAAACAGTAAAAGTTGAACGTCAATGGCCATGACAGGCATTCAAGGGTGTAGTTTTTCATAAACAGTGTTGTGTTTTGCTAGTGTTGGAAATCAGCAAGAATTTCATAGTCGATCATTGGTCTTGTAAAACTGACCAATCATCGAATAATTGTCTACTACAGTAAAAGGTCAATGACTCGGAACACCACTGGCTTATTTACCCTGGCTAATTCAAACTCGTTTTTGTCCCTAGGAAATTCTTCTGACAGCTCAAAAAAAAAAAACACAAAAAAAACAACACACACACAAATATTTAGGGATATTTTAGGGAAATTTTTATCCCCTCCCCCCCCCCCCCCCTCACACCCACCGCCATTCAAAGAATGGTGGAAAAGGTATATAGTGTTACCCCTGTCCGTCCGTTCATCTCCTTCAGTGGCGGAGATAGCGTTAGCAATTTGTGTTTAAGTTTTTTAGGCACTAGCAATTTGCATTTAAGTTTTTCAGGTGGGATCATCCGTGTCCTTTGGACACATGTCTAGTCTTATTATATCATAAAATGATATGTTATGTTTGCCTCATCAAGGAGATTGTAATGAGTACACCCAACATACCATTATTATTTAGAAGATATAAAATACATAACTAAATTATCCCCGTTTGCCTCCTGACCTGGCGCTTTGATTTAACCTACTCCTATCTCAAACAATTTTTCATGGTCCCAAGGGTGTTCAAGTCATTGGAGTCTTACTGCAGTAGAAAATACATTCATTACTATTTTAGCCCTTTTTCAGGTACTTGTTTATAGCTTGAGATAAGAGAGGTAGCCAGATGATTATTTTTTGTATTTCTCCAGTTTGAAATCACATTTCTTGAGTACCATATTTACCATATGTATTCGGACAGACAGGCCTGAGCAAACAGTGTAGACCCAGATGAGATGCCGCAGAATGCGGCGCCTCATCTGGGTCTACACTGTTTGCCTCTCATCCAGCAATTTTTAGACACAAGATCAGGTAGTAAATAATAAAGTTGTACTTGTTCAAATTTTAGAATAACTATGGTAAGGAGTTGAGGTGTTCGAATACTAAGGGTAAATATAATGTATAATACTCATTGGAAGGGTCCTGTCAAGGCATTTTTAACACTTTGTATGCTGGGTAAAAAATTCAGCAGACAGTATTTTTAAATATTTTTCTTATTTTTTTTTCCCTAGAAAATAGGATCTGAAACTTTGTGTAAATTGTCTCCTTATTTTTCCTAGAAAATAGGATTTGACACTTCATGCAAATTGTCTCCTAAGGAGACAATTTGCATGAAGTGTCAGATCCTATTTTCTAGGAAAAATAAGTAAAATATCATCAGTTTGTCGTCTGCTGAATCTGCCCATAGAGTGGTAGGTGCTAATGAATACACACGACATGTTTTGTTGTTTTTTGTGTTTTTTTTTGTGGAGAAATATGAAGAATATTGATAATTTGACTGAAACCCCCACCCCTACCCCCACCTTATCTTGAGCTATAGAATTCGGCAGTCATTAACCCATTTATGCCTAGTATCCCAGAAAAAGGATGCTGGCAAGCAGTGTAGACCCAGATCAGATGCCGCAGAGTCTACACTGTTTGCATTTAGTACAGGAATTTTGATAATAAATGGTTATGCTAAAAATAAACCAGATACTACTTCACATCAAGAAAGCATACCTATATAATTTTAAATCCCAGTTTTATATAGTAAAACTGGGGTTTACAGGGGCATACATTATTTTTCTTAATTCTGCTCAAAAACATAGATTGTGGGTACTTGTTAGAACCACCTTTGCAAGGCAGTTCTAACCAGTACCCCACAATACATGTTTTGAGCAGAGATATGAAAAATATCAGAATTTTTATCTGAAAACTTTCAGTTTTTTGGTGGTGAAATTTTCAATATATTTAAATAACGTGTTTTCATAATGAAATGGAAATGGACCTGTCCAAAGGGAATGGTAGAAGAGTCCACTTGGCATAAATGGGTTAAAAAGCTCGATGAAAATAAGCTATGCAGTTGTAAAATGTGCCTTTCAGGACATACACATACAGTGAAGGCCCAGATAAGTCTGCACAATCCACTTACAGAATCATATATTCAGTGCATTAGATAAGGTTGTTCACTATTGGGTATCAGGGGACAGATCCAGAGGGGGTTCGTGGAGTTCAACCAAATCCCTCTTCAGTCTTTGACTGATCCAGAGGGGGTTCGTGGAGTTCAACCAAATCCCACTTCAGTCTTTGACTGATCCAGAGGGGGTTCGTTGAGTTCAACCAAAGACTGGTCCAGAGAGGGTTCGTGGAGTTCAACCAAATGCCTCTTCAGTCTTTGACAGATCCAGAGGGGGTTCATGGAGTTCAACCAAATCCCGCTTCAGTCTTTGACTGATCCAGAGGGAGTTCGTGGAGTTCAACCAAAGACTGGTCCAGAGGGGGTTTGTGGAGTTCAACCAAATACCTCTTCAGTCTTTGACTGGTCCAGAGGGGGTTCGTGGAGTTCAACCAAATCCCTCTTCAGTCTTTGACTGATCCAGAGGGGGTTCATGGAGTTCAGCCAAAGACTGGTCCAGAGGGGGTTCGTGGAGTTCAACCAAATCCCTCTTCAGTCTTTGACTGATCCAGAGGGGGTTCATGGAGTTCAGCCAAAGACTGGTCCAGAGGGGGTTCATGGAGTTCAACCAAATACCTCTTCAGTCTTTGACTGATCCAGAGGGGGTTCATGGAGTTCAACCAAAGACTGGTCCAGAGGGGGTTCGTGGAGTTCAACCAAATCCCTCTTCAGTCTTTGACTGATCCAGAGGGGGTTACTGTTCAACCAAAGACTGGTCCAGAGGGGGTTCGTGGAGTTCAACCAAATACCTCTTCAGTCTTTGACTGATCCAGAGGGGGTTCGTGGAGTTCAACCAAATCCCGCTTTAATCTTTGACTAAAATTTCATTTTCATGAGAAATTTTGGATGAGAAATTTTGGATACTGTATTTACACAGAATATTCACAATGTTTATCTTGTACTTCTGATAAAGTCCATGTACTTACCTGTGAATGTATCTAAATTGCCTTATGACTGGCAAACTGTCTAGACCCAGATCAGATACCAAATTCTCAAAAAAAAAGACAAAGTATAGTCGTTTGATGAAATCAAACCCCCCCCCCCCCCATCCCCCCCTTCCTCCCAACATCAGAAATTTTGAAATATTCAGTAATCCTGGATCTGCAACTGGATATTTTTGGCTATTTTACCCACCCATTTCTCATTGAATTGTGAATCAAGAGTTTTTCTTTTGGGTACCCTGTTTTGTTAATTGGTGCAAGAATTATTGATATGTGGGTATTTACCCTATTTTAATTTGAATTGCTTTTTCAGAAATTTTAATTGGGTAAATACCTACAAAAAGCAGCTTGTCTAAGGCACTGTAAATACTGCAGAATATATCAGTGTAAGGTAAATGTCCTAAAATTTTGTACACCAAGCTTTCTTACAGAGTATCGTATGCAAACAGTGCAGACCCAGATCAGACTGCTCCTGAGGAGCAGTCTGATCAGGGTCTACACTGTTTGCCATTCCTCTAAGTGTCGTAAGAAACAACTGCATAAAAAGCAAAATTTAGGCCAAAAAAGGTATGGAATGAAGTGTTAAAAATTTTAGGACATTTACTGTATAGCATATACCTGAATCGAATTGTGCAGCTTTGCTAGCTGATCTGGAGCCTTACTGTTTGCATATGCCCAGATTTACCTTCCATCTTCGTAGGGCTTATATATATTTATCCTAAATATTTGGACAGACAGACAGGCCTGAGCAAACAGTATAGACCCAGATCAGATGCCGCAGAATGTGGCATTTGATCTGGGTCTACACTGTTGCCAGTCATCTAGCAGTTTTTATACAAGTCACTAGGTAGCAAAATGGACTTGTTCTTATGTTAGAACAGGTATGGTTCTTATGTTAGGACAAGTATGGTAAGAGGTTCTATTAGCTCTAGATAAAGTGCTTTTTTTTCTGCCACTTGCTCGACATGACCTTAGTAGTGTTGACTGGGTCGTTAATCCTACCAATTTTTTCAGCCAAAAACTATTCATCTTTTTCTTATTTCTTCATGAAAACACATGTTGTGGGTACTCATTAGAAGCCCTAGATGAGGCACTTATAACCCATTTATGCCTGGTGTTCCATTAAAGGGACATTGGCAAACAGCGTAGACCTAGATCAAATGCCGCAGAACGCATCGTGCAAACGGTATAGACCCAGATCAGACGCCGCAGAACGCGGCGTCTGATCAGGGTCTACATTGTTTGCATTAAATACAAGAATTTTTTAAAACATGGTAATTATAAAAACTAACCAGACACCCCTTGAATTGGAGATCGACCGGTCCGAAGAGTGAATGTAGAAGAGTCCATTTGGCATAAATAGGTTAATGAGTACCCACAACAAATGTTTTCTTGGAGAAATAAGAAAAATACTAACTTGATAACCTCTCTTATCCAGAGCTATGTAAAGTGTACAAATATTTAGGCTAAATAAGGTGATTTTTTTCATGAATTTTGGTGTGTTTTCCATAGTTTGTCACATATGTTTGTGTGAGAATATGGCAGTCATGATACAACTCAGTGAAAATGTATTTTTGTGGACAAACTTTGTGCAATAATTGATTTTCTTGTTTCACTTGTTTGTAATAAAATAAAAAACTGAGACTGTTTCTTTTGTTTTGCTTGTCTCTTTCTTTTTTTTTTTTTTTTTTTTTTTTGCAGTTTTCACTTTACATCAGTAATTACTGTAAAACTACCGATGGCTGGTTAACCGTGGCTGATTCGAACACGTTTTTGAATCCCACCTAGCGCAAACCTTTCTTAGGTCCAAACGCTTTTTCAGAATTGTTTGCACACTGCCTTCTGATATGCCAGTACAACTAGCTATATCTTTGACAGACAATCGCGCATCCTGTTCGACCACAATCTTTACAGCAGCGATGTTAGCCTTGATAACAGAGGTTTTAGGCTTTCCAGGACGGGTATCATCTTCAACAGAAAATTTCCCAGCTTTAAAAGTTTTAACCCACCTAAAATTGTGCGCATTGAAATGGTCTGAGGTCCATATATACCACACAATTCATTAAATATCTGCTTTGTATCTATATTAAGCCTAATGCGGCATTTAATATAGCTACGAATGTCAGTCTTCTGGTCCATGTTCCAATGTAACAAGTAAATTGGTCAGTTATATGACTGCATCTATTTCAATTTGAAATAACTCGGTCAGTTGGAATGCAATTTGCACGAAATAAACGGGTATCGTTAGCTATTCAACACACCATTCAAGTGCAGTGAAGCATTTTAAAATATACCTGGGATAAAACCAAGGAAGCCCATTAGTGACAGAGCTTTTTGCACGACCCCCTGTACTAAGGAATATTTAGGGAAATTTTCTTATTTTTCCTCATTTCTGCACAAAACCTCAAAACATGTATTTACTTGTTAGAATTGCCTCATCAAGGTGATTCTAATGAGTACTCTAATTATACCATTATTTTATAGAAGATCAAAATTATCCCCATTTATCTCCGGACCCGGCGCTATGATTAACCTCAATGGCTCGAACTACCATGTCTAGAACAAATTTTCATGGTCCCAAAGATGTACAAGCCATTGAAGTTTGACTGTAATTAGCAAAATTGCCCGGTGTATTTCTGTTTCAAACATCATCTCATTATGGTATATTTTCACCTTGGTGTAAATTTACTCATGATTTGTTAGTTTTTCAGCCATTTTTACAAGGGAGACAATTTTGTGACATTGTTTGCTATCTGAAACGGGATCTGCTCTAAAAAGAATTTGCTCCCTTTGATATATTCTAAAAGGAAAGACTTTGCTCCCCTTGATCTACTCTAAAAGGAAAGAAATTCTTTCCTTTTAGAGTAGAACTCTTTTCAGATGGGAGGCAAACCAATTTTGCCAGAGTTGCCTCCCCTCAAAGTATCAATTCCCAGTCGTTGGGACAGCACTGATTCTGGTATCATTCTGTCCTTTCCGCTGATTCTAAAAGGACAGTTGCCAGTTAGTTACTGGCGAAAGTACGTATGTGCACAAAGTACTGTTTAACTTAGAGGACTAATCCTGCCCAGGAAAAGTGTGAGAAGGATAACTCACCGGCTCGACATGACCTTAATAGTGTTGAATGTGCCGTAAACCACCTCAAAATCAAACAAAGTACTGATAATTTTGAGATTATTTTTCTCCAACTTAACTGGGCTTCAACTGCTTTTTGGTCTGGAAAAGCTAAGACCAGACCAGTTCATATCAAACAACCCTCTTTATAGGAAACAAAGTTCAATAAAATGTGTAACCTCGATCCTGAAATAACCACCCGGTTTAATTGTACCTGGTAGCTGTTAAAAATACGTACCCAGCGTTTCAAAGGGAGTTCGTCCTTAAATAATAATAATAATAAAAAATAATAAAACAGTTCATAGGAAATGTCATGTCAGAAAGAAAGTAAATTTTATTAGTTTTAAGCTTTTATACGATGAAATATTTACAGAAATGAATGTTTTAATTAAAAATGTGCAGCCATTGCATATATTTGAACCGTATATTTCCAGTACTGTGGTTATAACGTTTTGAACGACCCGTAAACCCAGGCGGTTTTCAACCCCAAAGTATGGATATTTCTTAAGCATGAATATTAGTATTTCCTCAATGACGCCGGTGAATACCCACAAGATATTTTTTCGTGGGCAAATAAGACCAATACGTATCTGGGAACACCTGTGCTTAACGTATTTCATCCATTTCAGTTCAATGTGCACATTTGTTAAGTGAAATCTAATATAGTACAGTGCGCAGCTCCAGATAAAAGGGGTGTCATTTTTTTTCTTTATTTCTCAACGAAAACATATGACACTCGTAAAAAGCATAATAGCGCAGTTCTTCCAAGGTCCACAACATATGTTCTCATGGAGAAATAAGAAAAAATATCGGTATTGTTCATATCAAAAATAAAAGCGCCTTATTTGATGTCACAACTGGGTCTCCGTATATTAGCAACTACTACCATAGGGTCAATATCTAGGGCGCTGGGTTTGTGACTGGTGTGAAATCAACATGGGTACCTTAATATATTACAACGACTTGATGTCACAACCTTGCAGGGCCGTCTATTTATTTTTGAAGACAAACAATATTCCTTTCAAGTCGGTCACGGTAGAGCTTATGACAGGTAGGAATTTCTCTTATCTCGGATAATTTGTTTTAACATGCTTAATAACTGTTCTTAACTATTATCTTTCATCCCTTTATCAGTCATACCTGTCATCTCCCCTCCCCGCCTTCCCAGTCAGCATTCTACGTAAATCTATATCGGGCCGTCATCGGCCCGTCAGGGTAGCTGACGGGCCGATGACGGCCCGATGTAGATTTACGTAGAATGCTAGCTGGGTTTTTTTTTTATACCTGTATACTTTTACTTTTTACTCTGTAAAATAATTTCTTTTGGATTAACGAGGGCGGGTGCCAGTAGAGTGATGTCTATATGACAGATACAAGATTAGCTTTTAAAAAAGCTCAAACTCTTTCACTGACAATTATGCAGTGTTTGTGTTTAACTAATCCTTGTGTGTGTGTGTGTGTGTGTGTGTGTGTGTGTGTGTGTGTGTGTGTTTGCTCTAATTTTAACTTGAATCATTTTAAGCAAGCCCCCATTTCGCCATTAATTCGAACGAAACAAAAGTTGTGATAAATTTTCTGTTTCTGTGTGTCGTTTTCAGATTTTGATCGTAACATTTTAAAAAGGCCGGACACCTAATCGTTCTGACCTATTGAATGTCTGTGGTAAAGTGCCATTCTGGAAAGTCTTATGAATTCAGTTCTCTCATCGGTACATCTATTGCTTTATGTATTAAAGGGCACTGTCTCAGGGCACTGTTTTTAATAATGTCTTTTTAGGAATACAGTTGAACAGAGTATGTTTTTATCTTTTGTTAATCGTAACATCAATCTTTAATCACCACAATCATGTGTTGTAAGTTAGCAAAGCCAATAAGCTTTTGCTTTGCGGGCTTGTCTGGAAACCTCAGCTGGAAACACAATGGCCTTCACACATATATCGTATTCTTTTTCAATTTCCATAGCTTTTCACTAAGGTAAACATAAAGCACAAGCTTCAAAATAAACCTCGATGTCCTTATTATCATAGCTAAATAATTTTTGCCATTTTCTTGATATCTTCACTTATATTTATATATGTTTGTAACTGATAAATAGGCCAGTGGATGGCCTGTATTGACAAAGGGGACATCATTGGCTCTTTATTTGTAGATTTTAGAAAGGCGTTGATGTAGTAGACCATTCGGCCCTGCTTAGAAAACTCCCATGCTATAAATTTAGCGCTAATGCTACTAAATGGTTTGCATCTTACCTCAGCAATCGAAAACAAACTGTCGACAGTGGAAAAGGCCTTTCTGATTCTATGCAAGTACTGCATCACGAAAACATGCCTATATAATTTTGACCCCCTTAAACCCCACTTTTATATAGTAAAACTTGGTTTACAAGGGTATACATTAATTTTCGTATTTCTACTAAAAAACATAGATTGTGGGTACTCGTTAGAACCGAGTACCCACAATCTATGTTTTGAGTAGAAATATGAAAAAATATTAGAGTTTTTATCTGAAAATTTTCGGTTTTTGGAGGTGAAATTTTCTATATATTTGAATAGGCGTGTTTTCGTAATGGTCAGGAGTCCCGCAAGGCTCTGTACTTGGAACTACGCTTTTCTTACTATTTATCAATGATCTACCTCTCTTTATGAAATACTGTTATTCTGATTTCTTTACGGACGATGCTACTTTCCATACCCATGATAAATATTTGGAAATAATTGGAGAGAAATTGCAAAGTGATGCTGACACAATTAAAGATTGGAGTCGTCCAAATAAAATGCATATCAATTATGATAAAACCAATTATATGCTTTTGGGCACTACGCACAAATTAAATAACTCGCGTCAATTTGACCTCAGAATTGACAATAAACCAATTAAAAATACATAAAATAAAAATCTCCTTGGCATATATATTGATGACAAGCTGTCTTGGTGTGCCCATATAGACTATCTACATGTGCTCTGCAGTGTCATCGGAAATATCTCTATTGACGTAATTATCTAGGTATGTGTCAGTTGTCCAAACGAAATTTTTATCAAGGATACATCTTACCTTTATTAGACTATGGATCTGTTGTGTGTGTGTGTGTGTGTGAGGGGCGGGGTTGGGGGAGGGGCGGGAGAGGGATGCTACTTCCTCAACGAACTTAGACAGGATAATGAAACTCCAAAAACGCGCAGCCCGTATAATACTATGTGCTGATTTTACTACCCCGTCATCAGACATGTTCCAAGAATTATGTTGGCTTCCCATAGATAAGCGATTAAAGTATAACACGGTTGTCTTCACATACAAAGCCTTAATCAACTTAACGACTCAGTATATTACAGTCATACTAGAGCCAATTTCTGATGCTCATACTCGCACATTAAGATCGTCGGTCTGTGGCGCATTGGCTGTTCCAAGGTCACGCACTTCTTTGTTCGATAGGTCTTATTCATATTCCGCACCTAAACTGTGGAATTCAATTCTTATTTCAGTTCGCAATTCAGCTACACTATCCAGTTTTAAAGAAAATCTCAAATAGACACTTTAAACTACTACATCGTACTAATAGTGTATTTAACCTCTAATGACACATACTTGAAAAAGGTCAACGCTGCGGTTTAATGCACAATACTTTTTTGCCATTATTTTTTATTGCTAGTTTTATGCGCCCTGTATTTTTATAAGTGTTTTTTTTTTTTTTAAGTTATATTACTATTTTTTAAACCTACAGTAGTCACTATGTCTTATTGTCTTATTACTTTAGTTATATATATATATATATATATATATATATATATATATATATATATATATATATATATATATATATATATATATATATATATATATATATATATATATATATATATGTGTGTGTGTGTGTGTGTGTGTGTGTGTGTGTGTGTATGTGTTTGTGCGTGTGCGTGTGCGTGTGTGTGTAGTGCAGATGCTGTTTTAACTTTTAACTTGTATTGAGGGCCACATGGTAGAATAGTTATAAAGCTAAATGTGTTTACCCTCAGTAAATAATGTATATAAATAAATAAATAAATAAAATAAATAAATTCCTAAATGGTCATCTGTTCTGTGCTTGCTAGAAAAGGGAATCAACTATTGGCGCAACTTAACATACTTGAGTACAGCACGAAACCATGAACTGTGTCCCCATTGGTAGAATAGTTATAAAGCTAAATGTGTTTACCCTCAGTAAATAATGTATATTTTCTGTATTTTCTTGAGCTATCAAAAGAAGAATTGCATAGGGACTCACAAGTTCGAACTAGAATTTTTTTTAGAAAAAAAAAAAAAAAAAAAAAAAAAAAAAAACAACAACAAAAAAACCAAAGAGTGTTCGACTTTCATAACGGACAATAAATCAATGTATAATCAGTGTCAAATATAACAAAGGGAGATAACAGCAAAAGTAAGGAAGGCAGAGTTGTCATTCTTGTAAGGGACACGACGTCTTGTCCGATTCTACAGTTCTACCATTAAAATATTCTGAAGGGTATTCCAGTTACAGAGCAGACGAGAAATCTATTTCAAACAAAACAAAGGGAAGTAACTCCAAAAATTAGAAAGGCAGAGTTGTCATTCTTGTACGCGACACGTCGTCTGGTCCTGTTCTACATTTCTACCAAGTATCATAAAAATATTCCAAAGGGTCTTTGACTTACAAAGCGGACACGAAATCAATGAATAATCACTGTCAGACATAACAAAGAGAGATAACGCCAAAAGTAAGAAAGGCAGAGTTGTCATTCTTGTACGCGGCACGTCGTCTGGTCCTGTTCTACATTTCTACCAAGTATCATAAAAATATTCTAAAGGGTCTTTAACTTACAGAGCGGACACGAAATCAATGGATTATCACTGTCAAATATAACAAAGGGAGATAACGCCAAAAGTAAGAAAGGCATTCTTGTACGCGACACGTCGACTGGTCCTGTTCTACATTTCTCCCAAGTAGCATCGAAATATTCCAAAGGGTATTCCAGTTATTACAGAGCAGACTAGAAATCTATTTCAAACAAAACAAAGGAAGATAACTCCTAAATTAAGAAAGCCAGAGTTGTCATTCTTGTACGCGGCACGTCGTCTGGTCCTGTTCTACATTTCTACCAAGTATCATAAAATATTCGGAAGGGTCTTTGACTTACGGAGCAATATCAATGGATAATCACTGTCAAATATGACAAAGGGAGGTAACGCCAAAAGTAAGAAGGGCAGAGTTGTCATTCTTGTACGCGACACGTTGTCTGGTCCTGTTCTATATTTCTATCAAGTATTATAAAAAATATTCTAAAGGTTCTTTGACTTACAGAGCGGACACGAAATCAATGGATAATCACTATCAGACATAACAGACAACGCCAAAAGTAAGAAAGGCAGAGTTGTCATTCTTGTACGCGACACATCGTCTGGTCCTGTCCTACAGTTCCACCAAGTATCATAAAAATATTCCAAAGGGTCTTTGACTTACAGAGCGGACACGAAATCAATTGATTATCAATGTCAAATATAACAAAGGGAGATAACGCCAAAATTAAGAAAGGCAGAGTTATCACTTTTGTACGCGACACGTCGTCTGGTCCTGTTCTACATTTCTGCCAAGTACCATCGAAATATTCCAAAGCGTATTCGAGTTACAGAGCGGACACGAAATCTTTTTCAAATAAACAAAGGGTGATAACTCCAAAAGTAAGAAAGCCAGAGTTGTCAATCTTGTATGCGACACGTCGTCTCGTCCTGCTCTATTCTACCAAGTATCATCAAAATATTCCAAAGGGTATTCAAGGTACAGAGCGGACAAGAAGTTTTACGCCGACGCCGACGCTGACGCCGAAGCCAACGGGATCCGTCCCAAAAACAATTTGCCCCCCCCCCCCTCCTACCCTTGGGGGGTGGGGGGTGGGGGGTGGGGGGGTGGAGGTTGAGCTGGGAAACATAATTAGTCATGGTAAACGAACCATCGGTGTTCCAGATATTGAGAGGTTCGACTTTATAAACTGTCTTTTTTAATTTCTTTCCGTTGTAGGAGAACACCTTCAAGAAGATTTTACTAAGATTAATTCTCTCCAAAGAGTTCCAGTAATTGATGACAACGGTTTTATTCTATCAGAGAGGTAATTCGACTAGATTAACCTTGCAAACTATTTGAGTTTCGAGACCAGTTTGAAGGTTTACCACCAAAGATATACTTTTGGGGCTTGGTATCTTGATTATCCACGAGAAAAGGAGTCTAATAGCATATGGGGACAGCAAGTTGCGGGTCAACCTAAACACACACACAAACATAGAAATTACATAACAGGAAAAGAGCACAATTTCACATTACGAAAACAAGCCTATTTAAATATACTGAATTTTTTACCACCAATAAATGATAATTTTGAGATAAAATTCTGATATTTCTGCTCAAAACATAGATTGTGGGTTATTTGTTAGAACCGCCTCGGAGAGGCGGTTCTAACGAGTACCCACACTCTGAGTTTTTGAACAAAAATAAGAAAAATAATGAATACCCATGTAAATCCCAGTTTTACTATATAAAAGTGGGGTTTAAGGGGGGTCTAAATTATATAGGTATGTTTTCATGATGCAACCACAACGAGTATTTAATTTTCAAAAGCATTGTTTATTTTGTGGGGAAACATGTAATTGAAACAAGGATCCCTAACATCCAGCGCACTGGCGTAGGGCGTATTTGTGTAGGACTGTTGGTGATGAACATACGGATTTTAAGCAAGAGATTCTTAAAGTGTGCCAAACTCGTGGTGATAAGTGGGTTGAAGAAATACGTGTTCGGTTGCATGGAGCTGTAAGTGACTTGCATGCTGCCGATGCAAGGTACCATGATGACTGCAAGTTAAACTTCATGTCTCCTCAAAAGGTCCGACAGGCAGCTACTAGTGCTACAACATCAGCTGAAAACATTCATACTGACTTTTCATTGGAACAAGTAATTAGCGTAATGTTAGAAAATCAGGGCTGTGTGTGGAACTCAATAGATTTGTTCCAAACTTATAAAGCAACAGGAGGTGATAGGCTCACACACCGACAACTTATTCAGTCTCTGACTGCTCATTTCGGTGAAGACTTACTTGTACTGTCTGCAAGTGGTGTTGCTCACAAATGAGCAGTCAGCCTTTTTTTTTATCACTACGAGTTTGGCACACTTTAAGAGTCTCTTGCTTAAATTCCGTGTGTTCATCACCAACAGTCCTACACAAATACGCGCTGAATGTTTGGGATCCTTGTTTACATTACATGTTACCCCACAAAATAAACATTCCTTTTTAAAATCGAAATCTGGCATACTTGATCGCCGCCTCTCTCTTGCTGAAACAAAAAGACCAGTGGTTTCAGTGCCTTTCCGTTTAAGAAACATTTCAACCTGTTGCTTTGAAGTATATGTTGAAACACATGTCCTGTGTGTACAAATGGAGTATTCACTATCATTATCAAGGCATTCCTGTAGGTTTTGATGTAAATTGTCATCGTCCTTCTTGCTACAGTTTATAATAGTCTGTATTCTTTGGGGACCAGCTGTAGCATAGTCACTTGATTCAGGACACCTGCACTTATTTATCTTTGAAAAGTAACACTCTTCCATTTCACGCATTCAGTATTTTCTATCTGAAATAGAAGAAAAAAGTGATTTAAATGACGGAAAAAATCACGCCGTCTCTTCAAAGACATTGTGACAAGGATAATATTAATAATATTACAATGATAAGGCGATGTGTCATTGTTTATTTATTTATTTATTTATTTTATACTAGAGTGTAGTTATTTACTTGAAATAAATGCCCAAAATTTCATCATGTATTTAACGAACATACAGTGTTTCAGCGTTTAAAGAAGCAACAGCAGCAATAAGGATGTTGCATACATTATGTTTTGGCCATCCTGTCATCCATCTTGTATTCCATCTTAAATATAAATGCCTACAAATCCTTGCAAGACCTCTTCTCTCAAATACTGCTCATACAACTTCTCATTGAATCTGTTTTCAGCTTTGCAAAACATAATAGTATTTAGACTGAAATATTTTGAGGTATCTTATGAAGTTTGCAGCCATCTTGGATCACCATACCTTGGGTAACCCTTATGTTAGAATTACAGTAAATGTTCGGTGTTATACATTCTTTCTTTTTACTTTGTTTCTAGCTATCTAAGTGAGGCAAATTCAAGAAAATGGCAGATTGTATAGATATTTACTATTTAGGGAGCCGTCTTGGACGCCATCTTGAATTTCTCGAAATGCCCAAAGATGACAAGGTGTCATCAGTCAGATTTTGAATGCTCATGGTCTCAACATTCAAAAAACATCAAAACATTTTCTATGCTATTCAAATCCAGGTTCACATAAAATATGCTTCTATTCTGACGGACTAGAGGGACCTTAGTAACTTCCTAATCTGCATCGGACATGTTCGGGTACCGCTGGAACGTGTCACTGGCGGTACGTCAATGGAGCGTTTAGTATGCTAAAGTTCTTCCTCTATTTAGAAGCGGTGGTTTATCCGTCATTATTTTATAATCTTAATTAGTACTCCAATACAATTTTTTTTTTTTTTTTTTTTTTGGTTTTACGGCCCTTTCAAGAATATTTCACTTATATCGAGCCGATCGTTCATCAAAGGTGGGCGAAAACCGGAGAACCCGGAGAAAAACCACCTGACCATCCGTAAGCAGAACTTGGCTTTCCCACATGTGACCCGAGCGAGGCTCGAACCACAGCGGTGAGAAACCTAATGGATTAAGAGTCAACTCTCTTATCCACTAGGCTACGGGGGCCCGTTAACCAATACAATTTAAGCCAAGCACTTATACCACAACAGTCTCTTTTAAACAGAACAGAACAGATCTTTATTGAGAACTCCAAAGGGCTATAAAGCCCATCAGGACATAACATTTAACAGTGTGATGGCGAATATACACAATGACAACATTCTACATACACTAATCTGTAGTAATACTCAGTACTAGTAAATATGTATTAATCCAAATGATTTGAAAAATTAGTTATCTGAATAACTACCCAGAAAGGACAAGCCAAAGTGATTGGGGCTTGTCTCTATACGCTTTGGCTCACCTGTCTGGGCAGCTATTTTCAGCAGTAGAGTAGAAATCTGTGTTGTAATATACATCGTACTATTTATCCTTCAGACAAAATATTTGCAGATACTAATAAGATATAATATAGGAAATAGTAACATACGGAGAAGGTGTACACAGTTAAAATGATTTTATACCTTGATTTTATTTATTTATTTTGTTATTATTATTATGTATATATACTTTTGCTTTATAACCTGGAGCATGAGCTACCAAAGGATATGTATAAAAGTGTTTATTTATGAATAGAATAGAATAGAATAGATTTATTTCAAAAGTCCAAAAGGTGCCCTTGAGAATATAATACAAACATATACGATGGCATATGACATAGTCATTAAAGATACAAAAGCATTTTCTGTTATTATCTAAAAAAAAAAAAAAAAAAAAAAAAAAAATCAATACATTGTGTATATAATTAAATATTAAGCAAAGATGCCATTTAGAGCATGACAGCATGACGTTTTATTTCATAACATTCTCATCTTAGAGACTTCTTAGTAATTTTAATTTTAATAATCATTATAGTCGCATTTTTTAAAATATTTCAAGTTTTATCTTGCTTTATACGTTGTTTTGTAAGTATGTAAATTTTGTATTGTTATCAAGGCCCGGGTGGTAGATTAGCGACTTAGCTAAATATGATGCCCTCGCTAAATCAAGACATTATTATTCACTTTTCCAAGTTGCCAAGGCATTGAAATTGTAAGTTATTATTGTGATTTCTTTTGATTTCTTGTCTCTGCTCTGTAACACGAATGTCCTAATATGCTACCTTCGCTACATCAAGACATTATTATTCACTTTTCCAAGTTGCCGAGGCATTGAAATTGGAATTTATTATTGTGAGACGCTTTAGCACACAATTTAAACGACACGTGAATAGTTCATTACGAAAACATGCCTATTCAAACATACTGAAAATTTTTTCACCAAAAAATGAAAATTTTCAGATAAAAAAATTCTGATATTTTCTTATTTCTGCTCAAAACATAGATTTAGGGTACTCGTTAGAACCGCCTCGATGAGGCGGTTCTAATGAGTACCCACAATCTATGTTTTGAGCAAAAAATAAGAAAACTAATGTATACCCCTGTAAACCCCAGTTTTACTATATAAAGGTGGGGTTTAAGGGGTTCAAAATTATATAGGTATATAGGTATGTTTTCGTGATGTATTATTGTGAGACGCCTTAGCATACAATTTAAACGACACGTGAACAGCTGGCTACGGAACAAACACGGAGGAAACCCAAATAGGCCTCGTCAAGCGTAAAAAAAAAAAAAAAAAAAAGCTTCGAGCATGCGCAAAATTTGCAGATTCATATCCTCCTACATATGCACAAGGTCTCATCTGGACATTTGCTCTCCATTACGAAAACACGCCTATTCAAATATACTGAACATTTTAACCTCCAAAAAGTGAAAATTTTCAGATAAAAATTCGGATATCTCTCATATCTGGTCAAAACATAGATTGTGGGTACTCGTTAGAACCGCCTCGACGAAGCTGTTCTAACGAGTACCACAATCTATGTTTTTGAGCAGAAATAAGAAAAATAATGCATACCCTGTAAACTCCAGTTTTACTATATAAAAGTGGGGTTTAAGGGGATCAAACTTATATAAGTATGTTTTCGTGATGCCATCGAAGAACTCTGTAGTATCAAATGATTCTGTTTGCGAACAGCGAAGGCCCTGGTTAGTCTGATCCGGGCCTTCGCTGTCCTGAAGGTATATTTTCGCTTGGTGGGGCTCAAATAAAGAATCACCTTGTAAAGGTCTGTAGTAAGCTTACAGCTGCTATTTTATACAATGATTATAACTTTTGCGACTTCCTGTTTGCTCTTCGGTACACAGTCCCTTTCTATCAAAGGGCCTCGATCTGACTCTTAACTCATTTAAGCCTAGCGTCCCATAAAAGGGACATAGGCAAACAGTGTAGACCCAGATCAGGCACCACAGAACGCGGCGTCTGATCAGGGTCTACACTGTTTGTATTAAGTAAAGGAATTTCTACAAAACATGATAATAATAAAAACTAACCAGACACCCTTTATGTAAGAAACGGACTCGTCCGAAGACATGCGATAGAAGAGTCTACTCGGTATAAATGGGTTAAAAGAGTCACCATACCTGTACGGTTAAATTCTGCTGTTAAGACCACTTGAAATTACGACTGCTTCACTATTAAGAGCAGTTTTTACCAGTCCGTTATTATTGATTCAATATTACGACCACCTCATTAACAAGACCACTTTTAGGCAGTCTCAAATATGGTCTTAACAGCGATATTTGCTTACAGAACTGCAGTATTTCCCTATCCTCTGTCCTTTCTTTTTATGGATCGTATTTGTTTGTTTTCTGTTGACAGTGCCTCGATATTCCGGTACCTGTCCAGCAAGTATAATGTTCCTGAGCACTGGTACCCGAGATCAGACCTCCGGAAACAAGCCAGGGTCGACGAATACCTCAATTGGCATCATCTTAGCACCCGGATGAACGCCATGATGCTCTTTAGACATGAGGTGAAACATTCAAAATAATCAGATGGGCGACAACGTCTGGAAACGTATCTTCGGACATATGCGCCAAGAGAACTCAGATTAGCCTGCGCAGTCGCGTAGTCTGATCAGGTTTCTGTTGTCCGCACGAAGAAACGTTGCACCATTGACTATTCAAAAACGCTCTGTGAGGATTTTGATCAGACTGCGCGAATGCGCAGGCTGATCTTAATCCTTTTTTGCTAAACACGACATGCCCTGTCTTAGCAAACAATGTAGATCCAGATCTGTTGGAGAAGCCAAGTGATCTAAATCTGCACTGTTTGTCATTAAACATGTGAATTTCTATCAAAAACCCGGATCCAGTAATCTGATTTGCTGGAAATTAGAAGAGGGCGTGACATCTTAATTTATTCAGCATGACAAGGGTTAATCTTCGCTGGGTGCACAATATACTAGAAAACTTTTACAGTTCTCTGTTTTCCAGCAAATCAGTTCCATTTCTGAAAAGGTTTTACTCTAAAAGGAAAGATTTTATAATCACGGGGAGTACATTTTCTTTTATAAAGGAAACCCCTTATGAAAAGGGAGGCAAAGAAATTTTGACAAAATTACTCCCCTTTAAAAATATATCCGTTTCCCTTAAGACCGTTTAATGTGTACCGTAATTACCCTTTTTTAATAAACCTCTTTTGAAAGGGGAGGCAAAGCGATTTTGACAAAGTTCCTCCCCTTTAAAAATGTATGCATTAATACCGTTTAATGTGTACGGTAATAACCCTATTTAGAAAATCATATATATTCTAAACTTTGAAGTCTGTCTAATAGATGCTAGTCGAATACCAAAAAGTGCGATCCTTTGATCTAGGAGTTCATATGTTTGTTTAAGGTTGTCTGTCCGAATATTTAAGCAAAACGTTGCCGCAGTGTGAGAAAATGGTTCTTTTTACATATGCAGATTGCTAGGGAACAGATCAGATTCTGATCAGGACCCAGTTGTTCAAAACTTCACAAAGTTGTTAGATAAGATGAAGTTAAATATCTATCTTGAAATATAACAAATACATTTTTTTCTTAAAAAGAGTGTGAATAGCTTTTGCATTGCAAAAGCTTTTCATATTTTTGCAGCAAAAATGTCAATGTATTTGAAAATACCTTAGCTATAAGAGTTAACGGGCGTGTCATTAATGAGCTTGTTAAGCTAAAGATGTTTTGAACAACTGGGCCAAGGGCTTTTAATTGTCACCCGGTTACAGAAGCAATTGATCCGGATCTGCACGGTTTGTCATTAGTAATTGAATTTTTATCAAAAGTCTGGATAAATAATTTGACTGGCTGATAATTAGAAATTGGCGTGGTAATTTATTCAGCTTAACAAGAGATACACGTATATGTTTGTTTCAGTTCATAAATACAATGAGAGGAAAACCAGTAAAAGAAGACGAAGTAAAAAGGTTCAAAGCCGAGTTAGAAAAGACAGTTAAACACATAGATAACTACTTCCTTCGAGATAATGATTTCCTGTGTGGAAATGAAATAAGTGTTGCTGATATACAAGCATTGTGCGAACTCCTGCAGCTTTGTGGGACAGGTAATGAGCACTTGTTCCTGTCGAATAAGCGGATCAAAGCCTGGGCTGATAGAGTGAAAGCGAGGCTTCAGCCTTATTTTGATTATGTTAATGAGAATGGCGTTTTAAGACTGAAGTCATTGTATGAACAAAGGAAAGAGTCAGAGAAAGCAAAAATGTAGTTTAACCCTTTTACCCTGAGTTTCTAAAATGGGCGCGTCCATCTCTGAATTTGGACACATCCATTGTTGCGAATAGAGGTTTAGTCAAAAAATCAATAACAAAATGGCAAAAAGTGTAGATCCTGATGAGACGGCTCATCTCGTGTGACTCTGCACTGGTTGCAAAAGTATCTGTGTTAGTCTGCGGGGACGAAAGGGTTAAAAGTCTATTTAACTTTTTCTTGTCAGTATTGCTTTGTATCTAGTCTGTTTTTTTTTTCTTTATTTGCTGCTAAAAATAAACCGCTCTAATATGACGCTGTTGTTTGTGTGCTCTGTGTTAAAAATAGTTCTAAATGAAATTATCTCACAAACTGGCATATAAAGTAGAAATAAGAAATATTAGCCAGCCAACATGTACATAATAAGAGTACCCAAATCATTTTATTTTCTTATTTCTCCACGAAACATATTTCGTGGGTTCTCATTAGAAACGCCTCGCCAAAACGTATTTCGTGGGTACTCGTTAAAAACGCCTCGCCAAAACGTATTTCGTGGGTTCTCATTAGAAACGCCTCGCCAAAACGTATTTTGTGGGTACTCATTAGAAATGCCTCACCAAAACGTATTTTGTGGGTACTCATTAGAAATGCCTCACCAACACGTATTTTGTGGGTACTCATTAGAAATGCCTCACCAAAACGTAAATTGTGGGTACTCATTAGAATCGCCTCACCAAAACGTATTTCGTGGGTACTCATTAGAAACGCCTCACCAAACGTATTTTGTGGGAACTCATTAGAGGCACCTCAGTGAGGGGCTACTAATGAGTACCCACAAAGTACGTTTTCGTGGAAAAGTACGAAAATATCAATGCTATTTGTTTGAAAAGTGTCTCATCTTGAACTATGAATTAAGGAGTGTTACCCAAACAGTAAAAACAAATTGCAGACAAAATGAGCACGCAAAAGCCGATAGACTTGTTTCACATTGTTGTGCGCATGCGCCAAACTGACCAGGTAAGTTTCGAATCGGCGTTATCTCAAAATAATCGCAAAATAAAACCAAGCACAAGACCACGATGGCTTCGGCGACAAACATAGACATTTAGGCATTATACCGAAGATATATTTATAATTTGAAGCTGTCATAATTAATGACGAGGTGTCTATCGACCCAGCTAGCATTCTTTATAAGTCTTTAGCGGGCCGTTATCGGCCCGTCAGTTACTCTGACGGGCCGATAACGGCCCGCTGTACATTTATAAAGAATGCTTATTGGGGAATAATGTCAACAACACAAAGTAGGCAATAAAGTTACATCGTTGGCGCCAGTCTAAATCTCTGGCACTCTAAGTCCCCAGTAATTTTTCTGCTGCCTGTTCCAAGACAGTTCCGCTGGTAGGTAGTCTTTGTATGTCGTTTATTGCAGTTGTGTTTTATTTGTTTCGTCATTGCTTGTTCTGTTTAATACGAAAACACTCCTATTCAAATATTTGAAAATTTCATCACCAAAACTGAAAGTTTTCGGATAAAAATTCTGATATTTTTCATGTTTCTGCTCAAAACATAGATTGTGGGTACTCGTTAGAACCGCCTCACAGAGGCGGTTCTAACAAGTGCCCACAATCTATGTTTTTAGTAGAAATAAGAAAAAAAAATGTATACCCCTGTAAACCCCAGTTTTACTATATAAAAGTGGGGTTTAATGGGGTCGAAATTATATAGGCATGTTTTCGTGATGCCTTGTCTCTTTTCATCGGCGCCTTGGGAAGACTATGCTTCGTAATCATTTTTTTATTTATTTTTTTTTTATTTTATTGTTATTATTTCTTAATTTTCTTCTAGTTTTATGATTTATATATATTTGAACAGATTTGTGCACTGTCAAACATTGGCAGAGGTAACAGAGTTTTAATTAGTTAAAAAGAATCTTTGGCGAAAAATCACCAAACACGGTAGTGCCCTGAATACCCAGAATTGCATTGGATTAGGATTGCACTATTTCATCATCAGTGAGAACCCAGAATTCGAAGCCATTTCTGGGCACCCATTACGATGTTACGATAGAGCACTCCTGCCTTCGATTATCCATCTTGGCAGATTACGCATAGCTTGTAGGTATATATTCAATCTCTGACAACTGCGTCAGGGAGTCGACTCTTTGGCTCAGTGGTTAGAGCATTGGATTTTTATTCGGGAGGACCGAGTTCGAATCCCATGATAGACGGGATTTTTTTTCAGCTATGCTTCATTCCTTTGTTACGACTTTCATGTAGTTAGATGGGGGCTCGTCCGGGATAGGACTTTACTTAGCCGAAAATGGCTTCACGCCATCATAAAAAAATGATGTCTTCCTTGAAATGGGGGAGTGTTACGATAGAGCACTCCTGCCTTCGATTATCTTCCTTGGCAGATTACGCATAGCTTGTACGTATACAGTCTCTGACAACTGCGTCAGGGAGTCGACTCTTTGGCTCAGTGGTTAGAGCATTGGATTTTTATCCGGGAGGACCGTGTTCGAATCCCACGACAGGGGCGGGAAATTTTTTCAGCTATGCTTCATTCTTTTGTTACGACTTGCATGTCGTAAGAGCGAAAACACGCCTATTAAAATATTTTGAGAATTTTACCACCAAATAATGAAACCTTATAGATGAAAAATTCTGGTAGTTTTTATATTTCTGTGTGGGTACTAGTTAGAACCACTCCTGCGAGGCGGTTCTAACATGTACCCACAAATTACGTTTTTGAGCAGAAATAAGAATTTTATTTTTCTAATTTATTTCACAGATGTTCACAAACATTTGACAAACATACATGTTAATACATAACATTTTCATTATTATAAGACATATCAAACAGTTTATATCGATATTTTGAGGTTTTTGGACAAAATTAACAGTCGTTTCGTTCATATTTAAAGTGGTTATAAGTTGTAGAAAAAAATACGCTGATTGTCTTAAAGAAAAAAAAAATATTTTGTTCGCAACCATAAAAAGAAGCTATAAACCTTGTTCTTATTTTCGTTGCTACACTGCCATGAACCATATAAGACGCGAAGAGAGATAAGATACCACCATCAACAGTCAAAAGTACTTGCCCTTTCACAGAGAATAGTGTTCATTCATTTTTCACAAAAACCGTCTTTTATGATTGCATCGCTGGTTGAATGATAACTAGAATATATATATATAAATATGTGTTGTGTGGAAAGGAGACTATTGTTTTTCTACAGGTTCAGTGCGTCTTATTAACGCGTATATATTATCGGACACAAATCACTGAGCTTTTTGACGCTTCAGTAATTTCCCATACATATATTTGTCTCGTGCAAACCGCTTACATAAATAGATTGGCGTTGTTATAGGAAATATTTAAGATTTACGAATTAGATTAAAAAGTTCTGTGGGGTAAGTGTAAAGTTTAGATAGACGAATCATATGTCATGTTTATAGTATGTCTTAAAAATTCTTTAAGGTTATTTCTACTATCATGCATATTTGCAGCTAATTGGTATTATATTAAAATGGGAGCCTTGGTATACGAGGAATCGATCAGGCACGGCACAAAATTGACTACTCGGCCGCAGAAGATGGTTAGAATCTTGAAATTTCTGACTCAGCAAAATCAAAGGCACTGATTAGCTGCGCGGTTATCGCGCAACTGATCCGCGCCTTGCTTTTGCATATGCAAAATGGCAAGTTTTCTCATGATGTGGCACATTTATTAACATTAATTGCGTTCAAAGTAATTGCATAACATAGCCCATTTTCTTAAGAATTTAGCAAAAGTATTTAATTTACTTAAGTTCGCTAAATATTTTTCACTTTGATTTTTTCTCTTTAAAATTGACACGAAAGCTTTTAAATTCAGACTTCGTCCAGAATATTTATTTGAATACACATAATATTTGGCCAAAACACATAAATAGTTTATCAGTTTATTATTTCTGTCCGTATGAAAACAGAATGTTTTTGTCGTTTAGGAGTACCCTAAAACCAAAGTTATTTGATAGCCAGTCATCTAGCTCCCTCCAGAAACTTTTAACTTGGTTGCATTGCACAAAAAGATGAAGAATGGTCTCTGAATTTTGCCAACAGTATTCAAATAAATTATCATCAACTTTACATATCCTATATAAGAATGATTTAAATACCAAAATCCTATTTGTAATTTTATATTGAAAGTCCCTTAATTTTATTTCTTTTAAAGTTGGTATGACAGAATTATAAGCTTTTACCTCTGCTTCAGTAATATATCCTATATATCGTTCCTATCTGCTGCTTTCTTGAATTGACTTTGTCGGGGCCATAATTTCATACATTCGTCTACATCCCTTCTTATCCTTCAACAAGTATTGTACATATACATTGCATCTGACATCATGCTTAGATAAAATACATACTAATCTAATATATAATTTATTTCATTTTTCCAAACTTCCGGAATTCTCCTAATGAATGCTTGAAAATCTAAATAGGTACCTCGTAAATTATATTTTGTTTTCAAAGCCTCAAACTGATATATATTTCCTTCTCCATCAGTTATGTCAGATACAAGTACAATTCCCTTATCATGCCAGTCCCGAATGCAAAAATCAATACCATTTAATAAATTTTCATTGTACCATAAGGGGGAATCCAAAATCTGATTAATTGAATCGATTTTTAGCACCCTTACAAAAATCTGCCCAATTTTGAAGAACGTCTTTCCAAAATGGATTTTGTAAATTTTGTTTAAACCGTTTTGCAGACCCCATTCCAAATTTAAAGAGTTTTTGAAAGTTGATGCCAGACAACGTGTACCAAGATACATTTTTGCTGTTTTGTATAACTCTCCTCAGCCATGTAATTTTCAGTGATTTAATAAACACATTTATATTAACCATTCGTAGACCTCCTGCTGATAGGTCTTTGATTATAATACTTCTTTTTACACGGTCAGGTCCTAAATTCCATAAGAATTTGAAAAATAATATATCCAATCTTTTAATTAGTTCCCCGGGAGGATTTGGTAGTGCTAAAAACAGATGGATACATTTACTTAAAGCCAATAATAACAGTGATTCTACCGAATAGTGTTAATCTTCGTTTAGACCATTGTTGTAACATGCTTTGCACTTTACTTATGATTGGCGGTATATTCACGTCCCATGTGTCAAATACTTCTGTCGTAAAAGTTACCCCTAAATTCTTTAAATATCCTTCTGTCCAATCGAGATTAAAGTTTCTACAAATTTGAACTTCAGAAGTTTTCAAATATCCTATCCAAATAGCCTTTGTCTTTTCTATATTAATTTTCAAACCAGAGATAGCATAAAAACGATCTAAAACACTTAAGGCTTCTCGCAGAGATTGTTCAGTTCCATCTAATAATGTTTGGGTATCATCTGCATATTGACATAAAAGAAAATCATTTCCGTTTATATTTATGCCTTTGACATTTTTGTTTGTACGTAACATTTTATCTAAAATCTCAGCACACAGTATAAAGACGTATGGGGAGACTGAATCACCTTGTCGACAGCCTCGTTTTAATTTTAAAAGGTCAGACATAAAACCATTTTGGATTATACACGATTCGGATCCGCTTTGAAATAACTTAATCCACGAAATAATCGATGGTCTAAAATTAAAATACTTTAAAAAGTTTTCTATAAATTCCCACGATACCGTATCAAAAACCTTTTCAAAATCAACAGAGAGAATTAAGCCTCAGGTTGGCAGTTCTTGATTTTTTGTTTCAAACAACACATCATAGATTTGCCTAACATTTTCAGAGATACATCTTCCAGAAATAAAACCTTTCTGATCCTCGTGTATTAGAGAGTCTAAAACCGTTTTCATTCTATTTGCGATTGCTGACGATGCAAGTTTATAAAAACTACATTTAGAAGAGATATAGGTCGCCAATTTTTAGGTAATTTCTGTCTTTATCTTGTTTTGGCAAATATGTTATGACGCCTTGTTTTTGTGTAATTAAAAGCGACCCATTTTCATACCCATAATTAATTGATCATAGAACAAAAATGCCTAAATCTATCAAAATTTGTTTTTGAAGAATTCTGCCGTATAACCTTCTAATCCCGAACCCTTTTCATTTTTCATTTGTTTTAAAGCATGTAATAACTCTGCATATGTGATTTTACCTTCTAAGGTTTGAGCCTCCTCGTCTGATAACTTATCTTCATTTTCGCCTAAAATATCAGTCAATGAGTTATTTTCAGAAACTGGTATTTTATCAAAGCTTCTCATAAAATTGTTTTTGGCAGTTAAGGATATCTTTTGTATCTGTATGTTCCACCGCGTTCGAATCAATTATTTTATTCATTACCTTATTTGTGTATTGCCTATTTTCCAGGCCAAAAAATATTTAGTGGGTTTCTCTCCTAAGTCTTGATACCTGGTTCTTGATCTAAGCATGACACCGTCTATTTTTATTTTTCTTATTTCAGTTAAACTTATTTTTTTCTGACTTAGAGTTTGAATTATTTTATCAGTTACATTACAGAGATTATCATTTATACGGGTCTCTACATCTAAGTAGTACACTTCAAGTTTTTTTTTCTTCTGCAAGAAATTGTTTCTTTTTAAAAGAGCTTTATTTTATAGTATGTCCCCTGATAATAACCAAGAGTGTTTCGAAAAGTTGGTCGTTTATGTTTAAATAACATCTTCGTTTGGAATATTTATTTCACCTTGCAAATTTATCGCAAACGTTTGTTTTACTTCTTCTATTACTCTTTTAACTTCATCTACCTATATTTTATCTTTAAGTAACGAGTTGTTAAATTTCCAATATCCTTTTCCTCTTGCACTTTCTTGAAATTTTAATTTTAATGTAATTGATTGTGTAGGGGTTTAACGACACGTCAACCCTTAAGGGTCATTTTGTGTCGTCTCCCTGAGAAAGGGAGAAAAGAGATAGAAGAGATAGTAGAAGAGATGAAAGAGAGGGACAGGGAAGAAAGCGGAACAGGAGTGAAAGTGAAGAAATAGAAGAAATAAAAACATTCCCCCTCTACCCTTACCTGTTACAAGGATAGCAGGCCTTGCCCAACTGTAAGCTAATATCAGTTGGACGCCCCAGTGACGTAAGGTACACAACACCTTTGCACCACCCGACCACCCCCATTTTAATGTAATAGCAGAATGATCTGTTCTATAACCCGAAGTGATATTAGCATCAGTGACAAACTGAAAAATGCTTTCATGAACAAGAAAGAAATCTAATCATGATTGTTTTCTTGCCGGATTTAGTCTTCGCCAAGTGTATTTTCGCACGTTCTCGTTCATAATACGCCATGGGTCTTTAAAGCCATTTTCGTATAGTAAATTTAAAACTATGTTTCGAGCTCTAGGATTATTGATATGTAAGTAGTTTTCACAATCCTTTTCAGCATCTAGATAAAGGTTCCAGTCTCCACACACAATTACCGACTTATTTTCAAAATCGGCCAATTTTTGTTTAATATTTTCGCAAAATTCGGGCTTATCTTCATTAGGTCCATATAAATTAACTAATGCAATATTTTTTCCTTCAATGTTTAGTTCTAAGATAATAAAGTTGTCATTCTTGTCAGTTTTCACACGATTAACCTATGTTCAAACGTATACTAGCGAAAAAAGAAACGCAAGTATTAATTCTAGGGTTGTATTTTTAAAGAAGATTGTGGATTTCATTTGATTGTTTAATTTTTTTAATTCTTTATTTCATTTTCTGTTAAATGCTATTGGTTTAGTGTCGTATAGCAGACGACATTTGCAATAAATAGCGTTAAAACACAGACACCCAATGTTATTGAATAATGGGTCCACCACGGGCTGCTGTCGCGTCTCTCACTCTTCTAACCATAGATCCGACTAAGTTGTCAATGGTCCTTTGAGGGATATTATTCCACTCTTGAATAAGAGCTAGCTGGAGCTGTGCGACGTTGTTCGGTACGTTGACGCGCTTCCTGACCCTCCTGTCCAACGCATCCCAAAGGTGCTCGATTGGGTTTAAATCTGGACTGTATTGGGGCCAATCGAGCACTTGGACATTATTCTGGTTGAGGAGTCGCGACAAACCTTGCCAACATGCGGTCTCGCGTTGTCATGCTGAAACGTGAGATTATGAGCATTGACAAGCGGGAGGACGTGAGGTATAAGCACCTGATCCCGATAGAGTACGGCTGTAAAATTACCCTGAATAACCACTAGGGGCGTTTTCAACCCATGAGAAATCCCACCCAAAGCATTACGGACCCCCTCCCCCAAATCTGTCGACTTCTCGTACGCAAGCGTTAGAATATCGCTCACCAAGACGTCGATACACTCGTTGTCGCCTATCTGACCGCAGAAGCGAAAATCGCGACTCATCGCTGAACATTACACGCCGCCAGTCAGCCAGTCGAAACCGATTTGGTGCATGGGCACGCAGCCATTGCATGACGTCGCCTGGGCGTAAGGTTCGAGCCCACGTAAGGACGGCGTGGACGTAAATCGAACTCTCGCAAGCGATTTCTGACTGTCCTTGGAAACACACGACGGCCATGTGTTCCGATAACTTCTCTTGCGGTCTCTGTCGCCGTCCTTAACCTGTTACGAAGGTGTACAAGACGTATACGTCTATCTTGACGTTGCGTCGTAACGCGCGGACGTCCGCTCCTAGGACGGTCAGTTAACCTACCGGTAGCTCTAAGACGCTGAACTAAGCGCGATATCGTCGACTCGTGCACCCCAAATTGCTGCGCGACGTCACGTTGCGACCGACCCTGCAAAATTTGAGCAATAGCTCTACCCCTATCCAGTTGCGATAAGCGTACCATTTCTCTCAACAAACTCAAACAACAAACGTTTTGTGCAACCGATACGAATGGAACGAAAGTTCGATTTGGTAATGTGTTAAAGTCTCTACCACGCGACACTACCCGTGCAGCACGGATATAACGAAATTCAGGTACAACGATATTGTGTTGCCTGTGTTCACGCTTCAGTGATTTTGTGTGATCCATACACGGGGAAGTACACTAATGTCACCAAATACAGAAAACTAGATCAGTTTGTTCACAAACAAACTTTCAGTATTTAAAAAATTGAACTTGCGTTTCTTTTTTCTCCAAGTATATTATTAAACAGGACCATCACACCACGACTATTTGTAGTATAGGAGCTAAAATAAGCTTCAAAACCCCACTCCGACTTTATAAATGAGTCTAATTTAGGATTAATGTGTGTATCCTGCAAACAGATTATATCAAAATGTTTTGACAGAAATAAGAACATTAATGTATATACCATATAGGCGTGTTTTCGTGATGGTTCATCGTTGCATATGGCAGTCACTTTTTTCTTTTGTTTCCTACTTTGATTGTCCTTCACTTTATTGACATCGACATAAAAGTATATGCATACTTCGGAATTTGTAAATATCTTCTTAACGATCATGTAATTAAACTTATCTTAATAACTGACTTAGCAAAGGATATATACATTAAAATTACGGATAAAAATTAAATCTAAAGAAAATAAAATTTGTTTTCAATAGTTCTTTTTTGCATACATCGCCTGTGGAATCATCATGTTTGTTTTATGGAAATAACACTGAATAGGTTCAGCAACTTTTCGGATATACTGCAAAATACTTCAAATGTAAGGACTGCAGTACAGTACAATACTGTATTTAAACTGGGGTTTTACAGGGGTATACATTATTTTTCTTATTTCTGCTCAAAACATAGATTGTGAGTACTCGTTAGAACCGCCTCAACGAGGCGGTTCTAACGAGTACCCACAATCTAAGTTTTGAGCAGAAATATGAAACATATCAGTTTTTTCTCTGAAAATTTTTATTTTTTGGTGGAAAATTTTTCAGTATATTTGAATAGGCGTGTTTTCGTAATGGCCTAACTATTTGGAGAGCAAGGTCTGAGGAAATAGTGTAGACCTCTCTTTGTTAAGTAGTAAGGGGGAACCAGAAGAGTGGGGATCAGAAATTGTGAGAAACGATCACGAGATGTCTCCATATTTAGTTTTCTTATAGTATCCAGTCTGCGGATGAGCAGGAATGGCCGTGATCAGATTTACTTATTAGAGCCTTTACTGTTTGCATATGAATGAAAGGGAAATCCTTATTAATTTCAGTCTTGCTTAAAAATTGCCAGCCTTAGAAAACAACTATTTTCGTGCAAATTTGACCAAAATCGGTTACAGTATAAGAAAAATATTGAACTTTAAATAGTTATATAATTGTCAGCATGGGCGCCGCCATTTTGAAACTTTAATCAGATATGTAAACTTTGAAAAAAAAAATACGAATAAGATCGTCATATTGACCAGAATAGGTTATCTATATGAGCTATTTCATAGCACAATGTATGTGCAATATATATATATATGTACAGCCTGAAAGCAATGCAATGTTGTATTACGTATTTATGACATCATAACTCATGGCATGGAATGATGACTTCCATGACAGAATTTTCTAAAATTTTAAATCCTAATGTTTTTCTTATTTCTTAACCAATTTTGATAAAAAATTCACCAAAATGTTCAACTTGAAACGCTTTTAATTTTCAGTCTGATTTATTATTTGATAACCGTTTTCCTTTAAGATTACTATTGCGTAACACGACACATATGTGTAGTATGAAAAAAAATCAGTTTATAGTGTTTTTTTTTTTTGTGTGTGTTGAGGTTTTACGGCCCAGTCAACCTCATGGTGTCATGTCGAGCGCGGTCAGTTTACCTAACCACACGTTTACTGGGCAGGCTTAGTCCTCTAAGCGGTTAACCAGTATTGTGCACATTCTTTCGCCAGAAACTGACAACTGCCCTTCTTGAATCAGCGGAAGGGAGAGAATGACCGTAGAAAATATTTCATGATCAATCTCCATGAAAGAATGTTACCGACCTCGGCGGGGGTTGAACCCGCGACCTCCTGGTCTCCAGTCGGACGGCGCATCCAACTGAGCCACCGAGGCCGGCTAATAGTGTAAGCAACTGTGTTATTCACCAGAGTGACTGAAAACCTTGTATTGCAGAGAAGCAATCTTGTTAAGGCTGGACCCATATTCCTCAAAAATAGACATGTTTATATATATATATATATATATATATATATATATATATATATATATATATATATATATATATATATATATATATATATATATATATATATATATATATATATATATATATCCAAGAAAGGTTTAATAAATTCATGTATAATATCAATTCGATCATAAAACGTGGTGTTAGACAGCCTGTAAAATTCCAGCTAATCTCTCGTTTTTTGAATTGGATAAAAAATAAGATGATTTTTTTTTATCGTATCTCTGAACTAATGTTGGCAACATTAATTCAGAGATGCGATAAAAACTCATTTCAGTTCAAGAACGAGAGACTAACTGAATTTTTACAGGCTGTCAGGTGCCACATTCTATGTTTTAATACCATATATCAATTTATTAAACCTTTTTTCGGGTAATAAAATGTCCATTTTTTGAGGAATATGGAGCCTTTAACGGAACTTGATAGATTAGGTAGATTTTCCGCCATTTTACAAGGAAGACAACTTTTGTAACTTCTTATTTGCTTTCCTGAACACCTTCTGAAAAAGGGTCTACTCTAAAAGGAAAGAATTTGCTCCCAGTGGGAGCAAATTCTTTCCTTTTAGAGTAGACCCCTTTTCAGATGGGAGATATTTTGACAATTGCCTCCCCTTAAAAATTATCAGTCCTCCTTAATCGAAATTAAACATTTATCAGCTAATCAAGGAACCGAAGAAGTCTTGAGTATGCGGCTTCCACTGCGTCTTGTTGCGACTATCTCTGTCTCTGTCGTGTGTGCGGTGGGTATGGTTTGGCTGGCATTCTGGGATAATAGATATCTTAATGACCCGACCAAGACTTCAAAAGAGGAACACACAGCAGAATTTAAACAGTCAAAATCACAAAAATTCGCACACGATATCGTTGGACCAGGTAAGCAATGCATACTGATATATTATTTTCTCGTATACATTGAACAAACAGGCCAGTTGGTTTGACCTTTTGTATTGTTTGTTTGCCATTGGACGTTATTAACAGCCGTGTATTAACCGTTGAAAAGCCGTGTATTAACAAGGCAATTCACGCGCTGTTAATGCACGGCTATGCAACTTTCAATATGATCGTACCGGGGCCACAGATTTGCTGCCGTTACGAGATGTGTACTGTTCGGTCCTAGAACGTGCATAGTCCGTGAGAATTACGTTCGCGGTTAAAAGGCGAAACAAAATAGTGCAAGAAATAACGCGAAATGTAGCAAATGTTTTCAGTTTTTTATTCAATAATAGCGATCAAATGGTTTTTCAATGCATTAACATTCGCCATGTCCCTTGGGAGCTGTTGAAAACCGCGGCCTTCGGCCTCGGTTTTCAACATCTCCCACGGGACCTGGCGAATGTTAATGAATGAAAAACCATGTTTGATCCCTATATTGAGTTTGTGTACGCGAAAATCATGCTTTGACGTAGGCAATATTGGAGTTTGCCATTGCGCCGGATGTACTTAATGAAATGGACTAGTCAAGTGCTATTGTCCAATTGTCTATGGACTGCTCAACTTGATTATTATTTGTAACCAAGTATTAGTTTTCACAAAAAAAGTAAAAAAAAAAAAAAAAAAAATAAAAAATAAAAAAAAAAAAAAAAAAAATAAAATAAAGAAAACTTGGTCTAAGCTTAGCACATAGTCTCATTAACTTTTTAAGTATAGGTGAATGTGACTTGTATTTCATGGGCCAGTCACTGTTCATTATACTTTTGGAGACTACTTTATGGATTTACTTGAAACTTGATATTTACCGTCAGCATTCAGTCAGCTTTAATATAACTGTACTGAGCCTAGACCAAGCTTTTATAAATGGTGTCTTTAACCATTCAAATGCTGCGTATCTAGCTTCATAATGTAACTGGCTGATGTATGGGTGCGCGCGCGAGTGTGTGTTTTTTAATTACTCATTACGAGAGCACGCCTATGCAAAAAATTCACCTCCAAAAACTGAAAAATTTCAGATAGAAACCTCTGTTATTTTTCATATTTTCTTCAGCATACCTTTGACATTTACCTCGCTTTGAGACCTACAATTAACTGATATCGTGTTGGGAGGCGGCATCTGTGTAGTATGTGATATAACATTCCACTAAATATTCACGTACGAGACATGACTCTGCCTCTTTTTTGAAGACGTGATTTGATAGAGAAGGAAACAGCTGTTGCACTCATATACATAGCTCTACTGACTAAGGTGGATGAGCGATTGCTGTCATTTCTAATTATGATCACTGAATATCAGGCTATTAAGCTTTACCACTCTCAGACGATAGATTGATGATATTTTTCTTATTTTTTCCCCAGAAAAAAAGGTTTTGATAGTTCGTGCAAATTGACTCCTCAGGAAACAATTTACATGGCATGTCAGACCTATTTTCTACGAAAAAAGGGTAACATTTCAAAATTTCTCCTGCTAAAAAATTTAACTCGCATGCTCAGCGTAAATACGTCTAGCAGATGCTTGAGTGTTTTATAAAGAGGACCAATTAGTGTTTATGTTATTCGGAAAATAAATACAAATGAACGCTCATGCTATGAGCACCTGTGGCTTCATTCAACACGTCTCTAAAGCTGCATAAATTCGTACTAGTACACATCACTGTACATAATAAAAGTCATTTAAGTGTTTTAAAACTTCAAAATATGCAAAAATAAATTTACAAGCTCGTTTGCGTCTTAAATGATACGGTGTACATTGCCCACCGTGAAATTGTGTAAACACGGCTATTGTGCGACAGTCTATTTTTAGACGGGGAAAGCCGAAAATTAACGGTTACGGGAGGTAATAATTATTTCCCTTTACGGAAGGCTCATCCCCGCTATTTGCTCGGTGACCATGCAAATAACACGAGGCATAACTAGAAATGCATCGGACAGAGCATAAAGCGTCAAAAAAACGATAGGTACTGGGAAGATAATTTCTGGGCAGTTTTATTCTGATGCAAAAAATAATGCAGCTTCTTATTTATTCTATTTTGAAACTAGTTAACGTAATACAAATCAAAATTGTTTTACTTCAGTAGTTTCCCAGCTGATCGTTCGAAGGCGGTTCCTAGGTTGCAGGTTTTCATTTTTATGCATCTTTGGTTTAATATGTGACGTTTGATTTGTCATTATTTGTTTCCCATCTCTCCTTCTCTTGGTGCCTCGGCCTGAAAGGCTGTGCTTCGTGATTGTGGCTTTTCCTGTGTATCTTCACATATTGTAACACTGTAGAAGATAGCTCCACATGCTACCTCTCAGCGAGCACACATGGTCGAAATGACGTCGTTTAAACGTTTCAACGCTTCTGCTAGGCTGAAAACCTAGATTACCAAGATAAGAATGTACATGCTTGCATATTTCATTGTTCACTGACGTATCTCCTGTAACATTAACCAATTTATGCCGAGTGGACTTTTTTCTTGGAACAGATTCATTTCCTATAGGGGGTGCCTGGTTAGTTTTTCTTATTACCATGTTTTGTCAGAATTTTTTGAACTTTAAGTAAAGAGTGTAGATCCTGATCAGACGCCGCGTTATGCGGCGTCTGATCTGGGTCTACACTATTTGTCAATGTCTCTTTTATGGGACGCTAGGCATAAATGGGTTAAGGTCAGGCAATACTGTGCTGCAGTCAAATATGAAATATAACCCATGGCTAACAGGAGCGGATTCTAAAGGGGTTCGTCGGGGTGAGGGCGTGGAGGGTGGGGTTGATGGTTTCAGTCGAACGTCCCTTTAACTCGAAATTTCATTTTCATGGGTAATTTTGGATTAATTTTATAAATCTGGGATACCATAATTATCCTAAATGTTCATATCACTTACACTTTACCCTTAACTTCTCTTCCGCAAGTCCATTTTACTACCAGTAAATGTATGTAAACTTGTTGAACGAGTGGTTAACAGTGTAGCATCTGATCTGGGTCTACCCTATTTACTCTGGCCTGTCTGTCCGAATACATAAAGTTCGGTTATTTGATCAAATCGACACCCCTCCACCCCGCTAAGAAATCATCCTGCATCCGGCCCTGACCAAAGTGCATGATGAGACAATAGTACTTATAGCTAGACACCATTATATGAAAGTTACAGTAAATGCCCTAAAGTTTCTGACAAAATGACATATGCAAACAGTGAAGACCCTGATCAGACTGCTCCTGGTACTTTACCTGGTACTTTTTTTATGCCTGGTGGAGTTTTCCATCTTTGAAGATGGTTATTTAGCATTTATCACATAGTGGCCTAAATTCCCAACATTCAGCATGAAATATCTCGCGATGTAGATGGTCTACATGGATGCAAATGTGATGTCAGTTATACCATGGTTCTGCGCATGTACGTGCGATAATGCATGAGCATGAGCATCACGCTCGTGCATTATCGCATCGTACATGCGCACGAACCATGGTATAACTAAGACTTATTTAGTTTCCTTGACGAGACTCGACATAAAAAAAAACATGCCTATATAATTTTGACCCCCACAAACCCCACTTTTATATAGTAAAACTGGGGTTTACAAGGGTATACATTATTTTAATTATTTCTGCTCAAAATATAGATTGTGGGTACTCGTTAGAACCGCCTCGTCGAGGCGGTTCTAACGAGTACCCACAATATGTTTTGAGCAGAAATATGAAAAATATTGGAGTTTTTGTATCTGAAAATTTTCAGTTTTTGGAAATGAAAATTTCTATATATTTGAATAGGAGTGTTTTCGTAATGCAATTGTTTTTGCGAATATTCCCTACCCTCCACCGAAAACTGTCACAACTGAATGAAAAGTTTGAGTGACCGCAAATGTGTCGCTTAACTGAAAGCAGTCCATGGTTGTATTTTAGTTTAGTATTTCATTTCTAACTTGCATGTTGAAATAAAAGAAAGTGAGAACAAGTATGTTCCTAAAACTAGAAATTTCCAATTAGTCTACTGCAAAACGTCTGCCCGATCATCAGTCACAGGAGGCAAAAGTGACTGATGGTATCGATCATTGTAAGACCACTACTAATAACCGGATATTTCCAGTAGCACATTACTTAGGAAAGTATCATTTTTTTATTCTGTACGATTCACACACTTTATATGTAAATGAACAGATAATAAGTAACATTACCTGCTCACGTATGATGATGTCGTTTGTACACCACATCCATCTTAATTATTCGGAAAGGCAGGCCTGAGCAAATAGTGTATACCCAAATCAGACGCCGCAGAACGCGACGTTTGATCAGGGTCTACACCATTTTTCACCAACCCCGTAATTTTTTAGACTGAATTAACAGGCAGTAAAGTGGACTTTATTGATTTTTTGACCTCACTGTTTTAAGTACGCGCGGCCGTAAAAAGTCACCCTGTACTTCATCATAGTGCAGTCATCACGAAAACATACCTATATAATTTTGACCCCCTTAAGCCCCACTTTTATATAGTAAAACTGGGGTTTACAGGGGTATACATTATTTTTCTTATTTCTACTAAAAACATAGAGTTTGGGTACTCGTTAGAACCGCCTCAGCGAGGTGGTTCTAACGAATACCCACCACACACAATCTATGTTTTGAGCAGAAAAATGAAAAATAACAGATGTTTTTTTATCTGAAAATTTTCATTTTTTTTTGTGGTAAACTTTTCAGTATATTTGAATAGGCGTGTTTTCGTAATGTTTATTTTTATTTTACTTCGGATCCTTGGGCCCATTCTGATATCACGGTAAAATCGAGTTCAGCTTAAGCTGGTGCTAGGGTACGTATGCAGCCATGCAAATTACACGGTGCAAATTACAATGCTACCATGATACTATGTCTCAATGCAGCTGAGTGTTATTAACCCATTGTAGAGTGAATTCACCGCCCCCCCTTCCCCCCCCCCCCCCCCGCAACACTATATTGGAAGATTCTTAATCGAATTTAGATATGTCAGGCCATGTGATTTAGATATTCCCAGAGAAAAATGGTTCAACTAAGTGCAAATAGTGGAGACCCTGATCACACGCTGCGTTAATCTGGGTCTGCACTGTTTGCCATTTACCCTTTTAGGGGTCTCCAGACGACAATGGGTTAATTCTGAATAAAATATGTTAGATTTAAATTAAACTGACCGAGACTCCGGTGTTTATTCTTTGGTATTTTCTTTGTTTTCAAGGACAACTTTTATAGATCTTATTGGATAAGTGTTGCCAAGAATTAAAATGTCTGAATAGTTAGAATAAATACGAAATTAATTTGTGCGCTCAATTCTATGGTTCCAGGGGCCAACGGCAGCAGTTCGGTGATTGAAATGTCTTTCGTCAGTGAGACGGAACAAGAGAAAATGCGGGGATCCTACAAGGACCACGGATTCAACGGCTATCTCAGTGATATTGTACCACTAGACAGAAAATTGAAGGATCCGCGACCACACATGTAAGTGTGGATTAAGGGGAATTTCATCACGAAAACATGTCTATATAAAGACGACCCCCTTAAACCCCACTTTTATATACTAAAACTGGGGTTTACAGGGCTGTACATTATTTTTCTTATTTCTGCTAAAAAACATATATTGTGGGTACTCGTTAGAACCGCCTCGTCGAGGCGATTCTAACGAGTACCCACGATCTATGTTTTGAGCAAAAATATGAAAAATGTCGGAGATTTTTTATCTGAAAATTTTCAGTTTTTGGTGGCAAAATGTTCAGTATATTTGAATAGGCGTGTTTTCGTAATGTAAACTCTTTCAAAATTATCTTGCCTCCCTTCTTATAAGGGAGAACCAATTATTTCTTTTATATACACCCCTTTTCAGAAGGGGGTTAATCTACAGGAGAGCATACAGGAGTTCACAGTTTTCTCCCTAGTACAAAATGGTACAAAATCTACGAAGTGCATTAGGTCCGCCTTAAGGCCATCATGCTTACCCTATTTTTTTTCGGACAGTGTTGACTAAGATGCGAGACGTCTGATCAGGGATACACTGTTTGCCACTTATCCTACACTATCTTGACACATCAACAGGTATACAGTGAAACCTGTGTAATTCCTAGTTTACATTTGGCCTGCGATGAGCTTACAGCGCCCGCAAGATGCCCGTATCTCCCTTTCCGTGGAGCAGCCGGTGGCCGTACGCTTATCGTACTGATTCACGGGCGCCGTAGCCTTCACGATTTTGTTGAACTCCGCACTATGGCAATTTTATAAAGAATCGCAAGCCCGTAACCACGTCATAGGACTATCGCACAATCCCCGCTCGGGCATCATACAGAGGCCACGCGCTGATCGTGCAGACAACGCAAAATTTTAAATAGTTATTTGGGAAAAAAATCATACGCTGATTTTAGGCTCTTGGGATAATCGTACGGCTTCCGCGCAGCTGTCGCAAGGTTGCCGCACGGAGCCCGTGCAGTGCCCATACTGTCGTATGGATAATAATAATAATAATAATAATAATAATCGACTTTATTTATAGAGGGTAACACATTTAGTAATCTAGTACTAATCTTCCATGTGGCCCTCTTTTTTCCTGGGTAGAAACCAGTACTAAGCAATGTGGATAAAGTCTCTTGCTCAAGGAAACAACACTTGCTGTTAGTGGGGATCGAACCCGGTACCTCTCGATCTCGAGTCCGATGCTTTACCACTGCACCACAGGATATAAAGCAGTTATCCCACGGCGACCGCACCATGACCGTGCGGCCATCTTGCGATGGGTCAATATTTTCCTTCTTGGACCTCTTTCCCTTCCCGTCTTTTCTTTTAGGTTCGATTTCCGTACGTTCTCTTTACGGTCTCCGTGCGGCTTTGTCCCATTCCATCGCCAAAAGCCTATACAAGAAATCGCTCGTTGCTCGACTACTTTGTTAACACATACGCCGTAGCCCGTAACCACTACGATGTCTGAAAAATCGTATGGAATATCGTAGACAAATAAATCGTTCGTCGTCCGGGGCAAATGTTATCAAGGCATCAGAAAATCATCTTTGAAATTGACTTTATAATGGTTAATGTGGAACGGTAACTGTCTTATAAAGGTACATGTCATGTTACGAGTATTTTGCTTGCAAAATTTCATGGCATATACCTTTGTAGGACAGACACCTTTTCCATATCAATCACTATTTAAAGCCAGTCTCAAAGGTGGCTCTCTTACATAGGTTTCAAGGTCTAGTAAACCGGAAGTGTTCAAAATTTAGGAAAATGATGAATTATGGTTGTGGGAATATTTAGCGTATATACGGTATACGCGCTTAACTTTGTGACATTTTACCAATAGACAATATCCAATGTGCCACGACCAGGGATGTTATGATTAATATGATTTCAACATCTTTATATCATACACATATATACAGTAAAACCTGTGTAAGACAGCCACCTTTGAGACTGCTTTTAAGCTGACTTTAAGTAGTGAATAGTATGAAAATTTTGCTAGCAAAATTACATGACATGTACCTTTATAAGACAACCACCTTTCCACGTCAACCATTAAAGTCGGTTTCAAAGGTGGCTGTCTTACACAGGTTTTACTGTACAGTGATATTGTACGAAAGGTTAGGTCAGTTAGTTGGGTGCCTGAAACTGGATTATGTTTCGGAACCGTGATTTAGGGTATCAGAAACATGTTCTAGCTTCTTCCAAAACATTATGTTTCGACGTGGGCATTTCTGTAGTCCGATTAGGCCTTTGACATTTTTTGTAGTGACGTCAAGGCTTTTGGCCATTTTAATGCACAGATTTTGGCAATTTTAATGCTGTAAGGTTATATTTCTTATATATGTCTTCATAACAAAAACTCATCTTAAACCTGCGTGACTCCATGTTGTTGATTTTTAATTGTGTTTGTATGAAAATAGATTAATTGTATGTTTCAAAAAAAAAAAAAAAAAAAAAAAAAAAAAAAAAAAAAAGATGCAGTGGCAAACACATTTTGCTTACAGTGAAGATGCTATCTTTAAAGAAAGGCTGTGGTGACCCATTGTTTTCTTTGATATCTAAATTTTAAATGCTAAATGGGGATGATGTGGGGATGATGTGTTGACTACTAAATTATATTTTGAAGTACTGGTGTGAAATATCGACATAAGTATTGTGCTTTGTAGGTCTTGGCATTTTGACCTTGACAGCAGGATGTCTTTTACAGTATTTAAGCCAGAGTCTTGAAATTTGATTTGCTGACTGGGGATAATATGTAGATTACTTGATTTGATGTTGAGGGAATTCTATAAAACAATTGACGTAGTTGTGGCCCTTTGCGTTTTTGAGCATTTTACCTTGTCGGCAGGATATTTTTCAAAAAGGTATTTGAGCTAGGATCTTGAAATTTTATATGCTGATTGGGTATGATGTGTAGATTATCTGATTAGATTTTGAGGGAATTCTGTGACAAAAAAAAAAAAAAAAAAAAAAAAAAAAAGACAGAAGTGTTGCCCTTTGTAGTTCTGGCATTTTAATCTTGTCAGCAGAATACCTCTAAGAATATTTAAGCTGGAATCTTGAGATTTGATAGGAGATGAAAACTTGACGGCCCTTTCCGGTTTAGGGCATTTTGACCTCAGCAAGATATCTAAAAAAATACTTCAGCTAGGTCTTGAATCTCAGTATTCTGATTAGAGATGATGTGTAGATTTCCTGATTAAATTTTGAGATAATTACACGAACAATTAACAGGCATTTGGCCCTTTGAAATTCTGGGTATTTTGACCTTGTTAGCAAGGTAACTCAAAAAAGTGTTAAAGCTAGGCTCTTGAAATTTAGTATGCGGGTTGGGGATGATGAGTAAATAACCCAATTAAATTTTAAGTCTTGTCTATAAATTATAGATATATAGTTGGACTTATAACAGAATAGCACAGAAAATTAAGTTTATTATTAACAACCTTAAGATCAAAATGTCCAGAGACCCGTTTAAGCTTGACGGAATTTATGCCCGTTTTGGACTTAGTCATTAATGTTATAAACAACTTTGTGAACAACCGTATGGGTATGGGGCTTTATATATTTTATTATGATATGAAGGAAGTTTGCCAAGGGTTATCTTGTGTCATTAGACCAACTTAGTAAGTACTGTAATAAGGTGATGTGCGAATCCGAACCAGAGAGTGTCCATTGTCACTACGAACCGTTTTAATTCTGAAAGTAAAGTCTTTGAGAAACTTATATTTAAATATCTATATAACCATCTCCAGGACAATAACATGTTGTCTTCTGTTCAGTCTGGTTTTATACCCGGTGACTCAACCGTTAATCAACTAACCTATTTATATCATATATTTTGCGAGGCATTGGATTCAGGTAAAGAGGTTCGGACTGTCTTCTGTGACATCAGCAAAGCATTTGACCGTGTTTGGCATGCAGGCCTTATATACAAACTCGAAGTTGCTGGTGTCACAGGAGAAGTCCTTCGCTGGTTTGAAAGTTATCTTTCTGATAGAAGACAACGTGTTGTTCTTCCGGGTACTTTTTCTGATTGGACTTATCTTAGGGCTGGTGTTCCTCAAGGTTCCATCTTGGGCCCCCTACTGTTTCTTATTTATATCAACGACATTGTTACTGATATTCATTCAAATATACGTCTTTTTGCGGATGAACCAGTCTGTTTATTATTGTAGAAAATCCTTTGACCGCAGCTAACCTATTGAACTCCGATTTAGATAAGATTTCCAGGTGGACTGCCACATGGCTAGTAACTTTCAATCCTTCTAAAAGCGAATCTCTTCTAATCTCTCGTAAGATCAACTGGCAAAATCATCCACCCTTATTTATGCAAAACGTGCAGATAGAAGAAGTAGATTTTCATAAACATCTAGGCATATATTTTACTAATGATTGTAGCTGGCATCAACATATTGACTATATAAAAGATAAGGCCTGGTGTAGGATAAATATTATGCGGAAATTAAAATTCAAACTTGATAGGAAATCTTTGGAAACAATTTATCTAGTATTTATAAGACCGTTATTAGAATACGGGGATATCATATGGGATAACTGTTCCCAGTATGAAAAAAATGAACTGGACAAAATTCAGAAAGAGGCGGCAAGGATAGCCACGGGGGCTACTAAGCTCGTCTCGTTAAACAATCTCTACAGAGAAGTTTGTTGGGAGTCCCTTCACAAACGACGACAGGATCACAAACTTACACTGTTTTATAAAATGTTGAACAACCTTGCACCGATCTATCTATCTTCCTTAATACCCCAACAAGTAAGTCACATTTCCCAATATAATCTGCGAAATTCAGGGGATATTCAAACTATACGGGCTAAAACGAATCAGTTTTACAACTCTTTCCTACCTTCGACTTTAAGAGAGTGGAATAACTTACCATCTGAGGCAAGACAATGCACCACCTTAAATTCCTTTAAACATTTTCTTAAGAAAGATAAATCTTCAGTCCCGAACTATTACTATCATGGCAATAGAAAGGCACAAATCCTACACGCTCGACTACGTACAGGCTGTAGTTCTTTGAATTTAGATTTATTCTATAAAAATATAACAGACTCGCCTTTATGTCTTTGTGGCAGTGTTGAAGATCCACAACATTTTTTCTTTCATTGCAGATTTTATCAAGCACACCGTAATATCCTCCTAAATGCCATAACTGGTTATTACACTCCTTCCTTAAGATTGTTGTTATATGGTGATCCGTCTTTATCCCAGGAAATAAACAGAGATATTTTTGATCATATTCATAAATTTATCATTGACACAAAGCGTTTCTAACCTTATATAATTAGCCATAAGTATGCGACGATATAATGAAAGCTGCTGCTTAGATCATCCAGTATGCCTGCTCCCCACTTTTATTCTCTTTTCCCCTTAGTTTATTTCCGTTTTTTTTTTTTTTTTTTTTTTTTTTTTTTTTTTTTCATTTCTTCTACATTTAATGTACCAAATTTTCAAACTATGGTTCATATATATTCTTATCTGCCCAAGTTTTTGGTAGTCAGTTAGTATATTGTTCATCTGTTGTTATTCAAATTGATTCATATCAGACTGCCTGAACCATTACTTAATATTAACTTATATCAGTAGTAATCCGCCACAAACATTACAACTGTATATTTACTGGGAGAGGGACTCTATAAGCATTTGCTTTCGTTCTAATCCTTTATATGTTTTCAGCTTTCGTCTGTTTGTGTTATATTGTAAACTATTTGAATAAAATATGTTTATACTAACCGTTTTAAGTTCGGCCGAGTTGGTATCTCCAATCTGGAGCACTAGGGCTTGACCCACAATGCCAACAAAGTGCCCAAATAGTAGCATATACTAAATAATAACGACTGTGCTGATCGGGCGAGTGTTTTTGAGCTCTGATGAATTCATCAACTACCGTATTCGACCTAATTACCGCACTGTGCGCTTAGGTTTTTCAAAATTACTGGGAACACTTATTGTTGTAAAATATACTATTAAGGGTACATTTAAAAAAAAATCAGAAAAGGACGTATTTGATGATTATGCGAATGTTTGTCTGATTGTCTTAAAAAAGGCATATGTTGTGGGTACTCATTTGAATTGCATCGACAAGTCGATGCAATTCAAATGAGTACCCACAGCATATGCCTTTATAAAAAAGTAGACAAAAAGTACACTGGCTGTAATCTGAAGACTACGGAACTGCTTGACTGTGCGCTTGTAGGGGTATGTGCGGTAATTAGGTCGAATACGGTATTTATGTTTTTAATACGTGTTTACGGGATATATAGATAAGGCTACATTCACACATATTTTTAAGAGGTATCATCTAACTTATCTTTTATAATTAACTTTTATCAATTTTGGACCAGATGGAAATAGTGTAGATATTGAATAGTCCTTTGTACTGTTAGTATGGCACAGACACAGGATACGCACTGATAACCAGCATGATTTCAGAGCCAGACGATCCTATGAAACCCGGCTCATCACAACAATACAGAAGACAGCAAGTTACATGTCAAAGAGGAGGGCAGGTAGCTGTCATCCTACTCGACTTTGCTAAGGCCTTCGACAAGCTGCCACATCAAAGGCTCTTCCACAAGCTTGACTACTACGATGTGCGAAACTCAATACTGCGGTGGACTATATCCTTCCTGGGCCACAGAAAGCAGTCAGTCCTCTCAGAAGGAACAAGATCCTCAGAAGTTGTCGTACTCTCCGGCGTGCCACAAAGGACGGTCCTTGGGCCATTGCTTTTCTTGGCCTTTATCAATGACCTTCCGGAATGTACAAACATTCAGATGCCATACTCTTCCGACGATTGTCTTCTTTATAGACACATAAAAAACAGCCAAGACTCGGTCCTCCTTCAACAAGATCTGTCTGCATTGAAGAGATGGGAAGAAACATGACAGATGAAATTCCATCCGGAGAAACGTACATTGATCAGGATCAGACGGCAGATAATCCACACCAACTACGAGATTCATGGCCACACCGTGGAGGTAGTCGACAGTAGTAAATACCTGGGAGTCACCATCAGCGAAGACCTCAGTTGGAAGAAGCACATCGACACTACGGTTAGCAAGGCCAACAAGACACTTGGTTCTGTCCGGCGTAATTTGAGTGATTGCTCTCCTACAGTGAAGTCTGCCACCATTACAATGGAAGTGTATTCTATACCAGGGATAGAATACATTTCCACAATATAGGATCCTCATCTGGTCAGAGATGTCCACAACCTGGAACAAGTACAACGCAGAGCCGCCCGATTTGTCCATAGAACCTACACCGAACGTACACCAGGATGCGTGACTAACATGGTACTGAGTTTTGGCTGGGAGTCTTGCCAACATAGACGATATACCAACAGACTCACTATATTATTCAAGATTCAACATGGCATTGTTGACGTCACTCCACAGACTTCATTCTACCAAACGATCAACGCACAAGAGGATTACAGCGTTTACGCCAGCTACAAGCAACAAACGACATATACGAAGTATTCGTTCTATCCTCGAACCATCAGCAACTGGAATCGGATGCCAACATCTATGACCGACCACAAACTCTCCAGGGATTCAAAGGCCTAGCCAACCTGCCTTCCTCACTCCTCGCCTACTGGATTCACAACAGCATGTACAAAGTTTTGACTGGGGACCGTGGGTGTTTTTAACTGGTTTTATCGGGCATCGCAGTTGTAAACTACAATCTGAAGAAGATTTCTACCCTTATTCTGGAAGAAGAAGAAGAAAAAGGTATGCAGTTTTTGCACTATTCTATGACGTCATAATAACAACAAAAAAGCAGTATCAAGTGACTATAGGTGTTTGCTGGAGGTTATTGTTGCGTGTTCAACGTTGACTTTACCTTGCAAAAGGACAATTTTAGACGAGTCGCTCATAGGTAGCTCACCTGTTTGAAATTTTGGCAACCGTTTTCAACTACTCTTTGAACTTTCTGAATGATACGGACGCAGAGGCTGAAGCCTTTGTGAAGTCAGTCATGTTATCATCATCACAACGTCTTACAAAAGAACACACCAACAGCAAATGGAATGAAGCGTGATCTATCACTGCCAAATGACGTCTCTAGTTCTATCGTGAATAAAGCAAAAGCTAGCTGTGACCTCACCGACGAAGATGGTAACTCTGATCCGGAGGATAGGGTTAGCCCTGTGTCTGAAATCTGTGGCAGTGAACCCCATAGTGGAGGCTTTAGGAAACGGTTTTATAAACAGATGCGTAAACCTACCGCTAGGAACGTTGCAGTTACAGAAGCTGAAGTGCTCAGTAATTCAGATCCTAGTGTTATACAGTCAATTGCAAAGCTATCTGTCGATATGTACATGATATATTCTACCTTAAATGAACGCATGGACAAGCTTGAATCGCGTCTAGAACAGAATGTGCCAAAAAACGGCGCAGCTTCTATACAAGAGAGTGAATATGTAGCTAAGCAGAATTTTGAAAGATGTAGCTGCCAGGCTAGATTCGTTTAAAGAAATGTTCAGAGGTGATTTAGATGAGGAACTGGGTGAAATTATCAATAGGCTAAATGAGCTAAGCAGGCTACCCGGTGGCTACTAGGTGCACTGATCATAATGATAGATCACTGAATGTTGCTATAAGGAACTTGCCCAAAACCGTTAATGAAAATTAAAGTAGTAAAGTCAACTCTTTGATCAGAGAGGGGCTGAATATCATAAATGGATGTTACACGCACCAAGGCAGTATGAAAAAGTGTTCATTTAGCATGAGCAGACAAGTGACCAACGTCTCCTGGCTGGCAGTTTCAGAGCTTTCATCAGTGCTATTAATAAAAAGCGGTTCAAATGTTTCTCTTCGTGGTGTGCTTGTTTTACGTAATGATCTGAGCGGAATGAATGGCGGATCTCAAATTCACGAGACAATATCCCGTGATGCCGGATGCACTCATGAAAATACAAGAACAAGGCACTCAAATGCACTCAGATGACCAGTCGAAAAACCGTATTATTTATTAAGGAGGAACGGGTAACATTTGATGAACCAATTATTTGACCAAACATGAATGTTTAAATTTACGTTTTCCACAGAGAAAAAAATTGGACCAAACATTGGACAAACCCTATAGTAGTGCAAGTATGGCAAGCCGTTTTACTATTTATTCTATAAATCAGATATCTGATTTAATATATCAGATATCTTATATAATATATAAGATATCTGATATATTATATTAGATATCTTATATAAATAAGCTGCAATCGCGTGTCTGGGCGAGCTGGTTATCGTGGTCATAGCAGAAATAGAAAACTGAAGGGTCCGAGGAGCTGGAACAGGCATTAGGTTAAAGCAGGGTTTAGGAATGTACGAGGCTGGAATTCTACTATAATTCTGACAATTAAATTTTAAGGTCCTTGCGCATAGACAGGTTGCAGTTTGAACTGGCATTGCGGAGACGTATCACCGGTAATAATTCAGTATGTTTAGTGTGTTACAAATGGTTCGGAAACAACCGAGAAAAGATGCACGTGCATGCCAGGACAGGTTCTGGAGACGTTGGGTTTCTTGTAAAAAACGAAGTTTGCTTGTTATTTGATATTAAAATATTATAAAAGTCCATCGATGGAATTTTATGGCTTCAACTGAAACATACTTTGAATGGCTTCTGTATTTTCCTTGTGTATGTTATCTCCCTTCAGAGAACTCGTCTCGCAAAGCAGATGTGCAAGCTTTTTTCAACCATTGGTTAACAAGCATTTGTCGCTATCAAAGTGATAATGCAATGTTTATTCGTGGAGACTTTAACAATCGCTGTAGTAATCTTCATGACTTTATAGCATAAGCTGATGACATTCCACAGCGTGATGTAATTTATTTTAACCTTTATCTTTCGGTGAGATCCTAATTGACTTTTTATATTAATGCCAACTTTTGTATTCTGAATCGTCCGAATTTGTTAAGCAATGACTTAAAGTCAATTTCTGTTAAAAGGACTTTCTGTGGCTACTGTCTTAGTAATTTTGATTTTTTTTCTTCAAAATTTAGTGACTTTGAAATTATGTGCACTTCAGTCGTACAATCAGGTCATGCAAGTATGCTCGCTCCTACAAATATTCCTGATCACTCCGTACTCTCCTTGAATATCAATTTAGAGCCATGCCATTACAAAAGCACGCTTATTCAAATGTACTGAAAATTTAAGCACCAAAAAGAATGAAAAGTTTCAGATAAAAAGATTTGATATTCTCATGTTTCTACTCAAAACATAGATTGTATGTATTGTATGTATATAGGTAATCTTCCTTCTGGGACAAATAGGCAGGCAGGCAGATAGATAGATAGATAGATAGATAGATAGATAGATAGATAGATAGATAGATAATCTTCCTTCTGATTCACCGTTTCAAATATATGAATATGTAACTGTTCGTGCTGATGCACAAGTAGGTCCTCATAACTTGAGTTTTCTCTGTTCAAAGAATGTCCTATGTAGTTTGTTTTAGAAAGCAGGGCCCAGTTGTTCAAAGCATCGTTAGCGTGACAAATTCAATAGTGGCCAAAATGTTAACTGTTCTAATAAGTACAATATCAATCTCACAGGTATTTTTGCTGAATAAAATTAGAGCAATTGGGCCCAGAATTATTTAACATATAGCTGTTTTTTTTTTAAAATAGAAAATCAGCAGAAAGCAAACAGATCATACATATAGCTGTTGTGGTTTGCCAAAGAAAGCGTCGACTAGAGCAAGCGCTTGTGATGTTGAAATCTGCTGTCCTGTTTGCACATACAAAACTGGTTTTCCATATATTTGCCGACGACGTCAATCTGCAAAGCGTATGCCGACGAGAGGTTAGTTTACTGTCAATCACAAAACATCAAAGTTTATTCATTTCTTATAATTCTAACTCGGTCAAGTTTATCTTGCAGCTGTGATTTAAATAGCTTATTTAAGGAGGAACGTATAGGCTGTAAGTATGTCTTGAAGTAAAGCCGTTTATTTTGATGCAAGATTGTTCAAAATCGGCCGAGGAATTAAGAAGTTGTGATGGTTTTAACATATTCAAAATGGCTGTCATTGATGCCGCCATAATTAAGGCTTTGTGATGTCGCACAGCCTAAATTAAAGATACAAATTAAGGGTTTTAAAGAATAATTTTGCTACAATTTTTTATATATTTTAAATTCTAGTTACAAGCATTTATTTATCCTAGACTAAACCAACTTTATCAGAATAACAACCTTTATAAAATGATTTTTTTTTGAAACCCCATTGAATACTTAAAATAGTTGCGCCCTTCTATCAAAGTTAAAATATTCAATTGTGCATAGCTTCCTTAATTCTCTACCAATTTCGATTAAATCTGCATCAAAATTCATTATTTGTAAAGTTCTTTATTTTCAAATACAATAATACTCTATAAGTTTGCGTTCCCCTTTAAGAAATGTACACAAAGGAAAAGTTTCATCATTCCTACTTAATGGATTTATACAATCGATAATGCCGTATGGAATCATTGCACATTTTGTGCACATTGTAGATGAGGCTACACAGTTTGTTTGTGTTGACGTTTTATGGCCCAGTCAACCCAGTGGGGTCATGTCGAGCGCGGTCAGTTTACCTAACCACACGCTTACTGGGCAGACTTAGTCCTCTAAGCGGTTAACCAGTATTGTGCACATTCTGTCGCCAGAAACTGACAACTGCCCTTCTTGAATCAGCGGGAGAGAGAGAATTACCGTAGAAAATATTTCATGATCAATCTCCACGAAAGAATGTTGCCGACCTCGGCGGGGGTTGAACCCGCGACCTCCTGGTCTCCAGTCGGACGGCGCATCCAACTGAGCCACCGAGGCCAGACTACTCAGTGGTTCACATTCTAAACATCAACAGCTTGCACAATTTAGTGTTGGAAATCAGCCAGCATTTTATAGTCACCGTCATTGGTTTTGAAAACCGTCTGATCAGCGACTAATAATTGACTTGTAGAAAATATATTCATTCTTCTTTTAGCCCTGTTTCAGGTACTAATTCATAGAGCCAGATCGATAAGAGGGCATCCATATATTCTATCTCTTATTTGTCTATGAAAACATATGTTGTGGATACTCATTAGAGGCGCCTCATGGAGGCGCTTCTAATGAGTACCCACAACATATCGCCGCCTTAATATCATAATGTTCTAATTTTCTACTTAAAAAAGGAATTAAAGTTTTTGACTCTTGTATCTTTGTTGTTAAATAACATATTGTTCAGCAATTTTCATGATTTATTGATCTCAGTATTTTAAAATTGGATGCAAAGTTTGAAAAAAAATGACGTTATTAATAACTTAGATTTTGAAGGTTACAGTGTTTCTTATAGCATTGAAAATCAAAACATATTATTTTTTTTTGAGTATCAAAGCATTCTTTGGAGATACAACGCTATGACGCTAAAATGTTTTCATAAGCTTGATCATGTGACCGGAAAGCACAACACCGGTTGAACACTCCGATACAAAGTCTGATACTATTTTTCAGTCATTTTTTATAGAACAGTATGATACTCTAAATGATTCCTCGGAAAACCACTATGAAGCTTAAATTCAATGTTTGCAGAAACTTAATCATGTGACCGGAAAGCACAAAACTGATTAGTCACTCCTATGCAACACTTTGGTACTGATTTTTAGGTCAAAATTTTAGATAGAACAGTATGGTACTCTAAATAACTCTTGACGTGATGTAATCTATATGACCTTGTATAGCTTCACAGCCCGGTCACACTGAAATAAGTATCTCAATTTTCGAAATTTTGATGTTACAACACTATAATGATACTCAAGCGACGATATGATTTCATTGAGAAATAAGAAAGATATCTTTACGGTTGAAACAAGTGCCTTATTTAAGGCTATGTTATCAAATTTACAAATCTTTATTGACCACAAATCCACAATAACCCAAATAGACAGCTTAGAATTTCGTTTTTTTTAAACTTGCCTATTGAAATACAAATTTAGAAAACAATGTTTCTAAAAATAAAATTTTCCGATAAGTCGACTTTAAAATTTCTGTCCGATCATCAGCCACAAGAGACAAAAGTGACTGATGATCGAATACGCAGACACGGCTAGGCATCCCAGTAAAATATTTGGTGTTCCGTAGCGAGTCTCATGATGATGATGATGATGACAATGCACACGGCTGTGTAGATATGGCCTGGGTATTCCGTTACATATTTGGTATTGCCACAGCAAATCTCATGATAATGATGATATTTTGGAGCAACATGATAATGATGATGTTTTGAAACAAACATGAATGTCATGCGGTTAACAGCATGCATTGTTGTTATCCCAGTTATGGCTGATAACTTTGCTACCCTCTTTAACTGCACGACGATGAGTCGGTACCCAGAATGAATGACGACTCCTTCCAAGTTCCACAGTCTTTTTCAGAAGGTTGACACTTGAATATTGCTGTCTTGGTCAGCCCGTCGTGGTCCAATTTGTGCTTTTTTACTCTTGCTCTTGATAACTTTTAAGCCTTCTACTTGATTTGGATTGTGCAAAGCAAAAATGTGTCTTTCAGCATGCGCAAACTGCACAGATTCCGATTCATCTCACGCATGCGCAAACTCTCATCCGGGCATTTGCTCCATTGATACATTCTACAGTGTCCACTGTTAGCAGACACTGAAGGCCCAGGCTGACCTGGGCCATCGTTGTTCGCATATGTCCGAAGATGTATTTTTGCATCACGCAGCCGATTTCATTGTAGGTTTGTGATTAATTGGTTTTTACTGTGATGTTTTACTGATGAGGTAAAGGACGCCACATGGACCGAACATATGTGCATTTGTTCATTATTTTTCATTCAATGCAAAATTTGATACTTTTATAACATAATGCGTCGTAGTCACATTTTGTGTGATGGCACAGCCTGTAGCATATAGCATATTGAGCTGTATCAGAATTATGGGCAAGGTTTCGATTGAGTAAAACTATTTTTTTTAACAACAACAACAACAACAACACACACACACACACACACACACACACACACACACACACACACACACACACACACACACACACACACACACACACACACACACACACACACACACCAAAAATGTATAACAGATATTTATGCGAAATATCATGATAGTCTGTACTCTGAGAACCTGTAAACTGAATACGTTAAATTGTAGTTTTCCCAAGACTTATGCTTCACATGGGCCGCGCTATGCGAAAACATGTCTTCGGGCATATGCATTCGCGCAGTCTGATCAGAGCCTTCACTGTCCACTGACAGAACCATGGGATACTAAAGAATGCATGGATGGAGAGCAAAGGCCCAGATAATACTTTTCGCATGCGCAGGATGATCTGAATCTGCTCTTTTTGTCACGTTTGAATTTGAAGGCACTGTTTCGCTTAGCACGGCCCAAATACTAATTGTGCATTTTTTCTTTTTTGTCTTCAGCTGAATATGTGGCCAGTAAGATATCTGGAGAAAGTATCATATCACATATACAACGTATCTTTCCCTCATACAAGTAACGTCAATAGCAAACAGTGGAAACAAATGTATGCACCTTGTGCAACTCAAAGATTGTTTTTTCCCGTAAGTAGTGTCAGAAAAGGGGAACAACGGATACGCTTTCAGTGTCGTAACTCTGTCAGGTTTGCCTACTTCTAAAAGGGGTCCACTCTAAAAGAAAAGAATTTGCCCCGCTGTAAATTCCTTTCTTTTAGAGGAGACCCTTTTCTTGGAGAGTATGTGCAAGAGAGCAAACGATACAATACAATACAATACAATGCCAATACAATACCATGCTATACAATAAAAAATGTTTTATTAGTAATTAAACATCAGCCGTATTCGACTGGTATTTGTTTTATCAAGTTCATAAGCGATCATGAAGCACAATTCAAAACGCAGAAAGTTTTCGTAAACATTCGTGCAGCACGGGAAAATTCCAACCAATCGTCGGGAACTTCCTTTAAAATTTTGATTGGACCATGTCACAAACTGTTACCATCAGTTCACCAGCTCTTACGTCATATTATACAAAATACCAGTCGAATACCACAATTCTAACAAGTAAAAAATCATTTGTACGCCCAAGGGCGTAGACACTCTTAGTATTTGTCATTGCACCGGAAGCACTTAAGAAAAGGTGGTGGACTGGTACAATGCAATTTTCATAGACTGCTCAACGTTATAACCAAGATTTAGCTTTCACATAAAGTTTTGTCTACGCTTAGCTTAGAGCGGACCAAGCTTTTAGTGAACGCTACTGCTTGTACAATTTAGGAAGCGGAAACTGTACGTAATTTAAAGCACAGGAGTGATACAAAACCAAAACCAGTTTAGACAGAATAACCTCCCCTTAAAGTGTATACATTCCTCTTAAATGTGTCTTTTTTGTTCCCTGATGCCTTTAAAGACATAACCATAACAAGACCAATGTGGTACCACTCACAAGTGATTTTATTGCCCCTTGCTAGCCACTATGCAAGAGAGTTAGACGACATGCTATAAAAAGCTGACTATGAGATCTCAGCAGAGGGTAGTGATGAGGACCTTCTTTAAGGGTAGTAAATATTTTAGAGTGTATATTTGTTTGTTTGTGTTGAGGTTTTACAGCCCAGTCAACCCAATGGGGTCATGTCGAGCGCGGTCAGTTTACCTAACCACACGTTTACTGGGCATGCTTAGTCCTCTAAGCGGTTAACCAGTACTGTGCACATCCTTTCGCCAGAAACTGACAACTGCCCTTCTTGAATCAGCGGAAGGGAGAGAATGACCGTAGAAAATATTACATGATCAATCTCCACGAAAGAATGTTGCCGACCTCGGCGGGGGTTGAACCCGCGACCTCCTGGTCTCCAGTCGGACGGCGCATCCAACTGAGCCACCGAGGCCAGAGTGTATATTACCCATAGCTCCAGATAAGCGACTTTTTCAACCATAGTACACTGGTATTTCTCTTATTTCTCCATGAAAACATGTGGGTACTCATTAGAAGCGCCTCGGTGAGGCGTTTCTTATGAGTACCAACAGCATGTTTTCATGGAGAAACATAGTACAGTCGAACCTCGTTATCTCGAATTCCAAGGGACTCACTTAAGCACTTCGAGATATTCGTACCTCGACATATCAGAGTTGAGAGAGTGCGGAAAACAATAAATTGAACAACCACATTTAACAAATGAATATGTACTTTGACTCCTGAAGTTAGAACTATATATATATATATAATAATGTGAAAAAGAGGAGAAATTTCTCTTCTTTTCCACATTATTTTATTACCTGTTGTCACAGTTTCATGTTAAAACAGGGACCAGATTTTCACTTCGAGATAAGCGGTAAATCGAAATAAGCGAGTTCGAGATAACGAGGTTCGACTGTATTTGAATACCTGCCTGCTCTTATCTGAAGCTAAGATACTACCTAAAAATATTGGTGATCTACCTGTCTATTTGATATTGACAGTATGCAAGGTTTTGTTGTGCCCAGTCTCCTATCAGGGATAAGACTAATATCTAAGACACATTTTATTTTTATGTCTTTAAGAAGAAGAATTTACAAGGAAAATACGTCCGATGTACATGTATTTCTTGTGGAGAAAGTCTGAAAAATGCCTGTATCATTACGAAAACACTCCTATTCACTTATATAGAAATTCCACCTCCAAACACTGAAAATTGTCAGATAAAAAAAAAAATGACTTTTTTTCATATTTCTGCTCAAAACATAGATTGTGGGTACTCATTAGGACCGCATTGGCAAGGCGGTTCTAACGAGTACCCACAGTCTATCTTTTTGAGCAAAAACTAAGCAAACATTTTATACCCCTGTAAACCCCAGTTTTACTATATAAGACTGCGGTTTAACGGGGTCAAAATTATATACCCATGTTTTCATGCTGTTTAAGGCTACAAGATCGGCTTGTCTAAAGCTATGGCTAAGAAGTAATAACATAATAATAATAATAATGTTTTTTTTTTTTCTTTCTTTTGGAAATAATCTTATACCTTTCATTTCCAGCAGATATTCAGAAGCATAATAGTGTTGTTTTTTGTTTTAGTAATAGTCTTGTACCCTTACGTTTCCACATCACAAAAACATGCCTATATAATTTTGACCACCTTAAACCCCACTTTCATAATGTAAAACTGGGGTTTACAGGGGTATACATTATTTTTTTTATTTCTGCTGAAAAAAACATAGATTGTGGGTACTCGTTAGAACCGCCTCATCGAGGCGGTTCGAACGAGTACCCACAACCTATGTTTCGAGCAGAAATATGAAAAATATTAGATTTTGTTTTATCTGAAAATTTTCATTTTTTGGTGGTAAAATTTTCAATATATTTGAATAGGTATGTTTTCGTAATGAGCAGATATTCAGAAGCATCCCGGAGTTTGAGTGGATAGTGCTTCCGACTCTGGATCACGTGGTACCTAGTTCGAATCCCGCTGGTGGCGAAATTCAGCTTATGACTGTACGGTGATTCATTGCACAGATCTTTTCATTATCGCATTCCCATCATCTCGATATGACTTAGAACACCAAAACCATTATCACTTGCAGATATTGTTTTTTACTCGTATCAAACAAGCACTATTGTGTATTCTTTTTAATTTCATACAGACACGGGCCCCCGTAGCCTAGTGGATAAGAGAGTTGACTCTTGATCCATTAGGTTTCTCACCGCTGTGGTTCGAGCCTGGCTCGGGTCATATGTGGGAAAGCCAAGTTCTGCTTACGGATGGTCAGGTGGTTTTTCTCCGGGTTCTCCGGTTTTCGCCCACCTTCGATGAACGATCGGCTCGATATAAGTGAAATATTCTTGAAAGGGCCGTAAAACCCAAATCAAAAAAAAAAAAAAAAAAAAAAAATTTCATACAGACAACCCTTTTATACCGGCACTCGATACATCGACAAAAAGACAATTTGACTATCACGAGAACTTCGCTTTAGCGGTAAATTAGTCACAAATTATGTAAAAATATTGTATTTAATACTTTAAAGAAATATATGTTTTCCATATTTGTTAGACTCGACTCAGTGAGGCAATTCTAACAAATATCCGAAACATGTTCAATGCGGAAATAAGAACAAAATTAGACCTTTCTTACATATCGATCTGCTCATTAAGTATTCTGTACAATAACAAATTTATTTTAATGATGTTGTTGTAATGAGGGTTCACTGTATTTACAGTAAAGAGATTTATCATTACAGAGTTTGCTGCCTGACGTTGACGCCCTGATTTACGTTGATACAGACACTGTGTTCCTGTCTCCTGTAGAAGATCTTTGGTCACTCTTTCTAGAATTCAACTCTACACATCTGATGGCAATATCTACAGCAAGAGAATCGCCTAACGCATTTGATAGAAGTAGAAACATTCCCATACCTGGAAATACTGGTAAAATATGTATCTTTTTACTAAGCCTCGCTTAGGTGCTTCTAATGAACATATGCAAACCTAGATGCGTCTAATGAACACCTACACATCCAAGTGCTTCTAATGAACAACCACAAACCTTGATGCTTTTAATGAATACCCACAAACTTTGCTTTCGTCGAAATAGCAACAGCCACCGAATAGAGTCATCAGGATAGAATATCACGTATTCCACGGATTTCTTATTGTTTTATCTAAGAAGAAATATTGACTTACAGTTACAGTTTCGGTTTTCATCGAGAACCATCATCAGACTGTGACCTTGATCTCGTGACGTCCCGGGACTTGGACTGCTTCCTGAGATAACTTATTTATTTACCACTAGACCGGTTTCTAGTGGTAAACAATGGCCTGTTGATGTTGCTCTGGTTGTATGCCCCATGGTCCCTCGGGTGCCCGGTCAGTCAAGGTCAAAATGTGATGATAAGAACCGAAACTGTTGCAACCAGTGAATATTTCTTCTTGGACAAGGCAACAAGAAATCTGTGGCATGATGAAATAGAAACATACATGTATTTGATTATCATGATACTCTTACTTAGGGTCTGCACTGTTTGCTTAAATGACAGGAAAATGTGTTAAATGTAAACAGTCTTACGTCCCCACGTTCAGGACCATTTTTCCAGTCTCCAGTCAGAGATAATCTACCTAACGGTGTTGTCAATGCTTTGATTACGTAATGCGTAGTCCCATGTTATTCTAAGATACGAGGGTCATACAAAAAGTTTTGTCACTGGATTCGGATTCCTTTAGTGCTACGTTTTATCAAACATATTTTTAATACAAACCTTCAAAGTTCTCCCCCTTTACTGAAACACATTTTTGTAACTTTTTTTACCCAGTCGCGTAAAGCAGATAAATAGTCTTCTTTTGGTATCTTTTAGAGACACTGATAAATAGCGCTGCCATGAGAACTTCTAGACGTATACTTATTTCCAGAAAGCATTGGAAATAAACAGAAGTAACAGGGACTCAGGTCAGGTGAATAAGATGGATGGTTTAAAACTTTCACCTTTTCAGAAGCCAAAAAAGACTTTTAACAACTCACACTTATGAGAGGAGGCATTGTCATGTAAAAGATGGACTCCTGACCATCCTTTGCTTGGTCGTTTCTTATTGTAAAACTCTTTCACTTTCTTCAGTACAGAATTCTTATAGAATCGGGGCCAGTGACTGTATGAACAGACGGAAAAGTCACTTGAACGACTGGCCCACTTGAATTAAAGAAAATTGCGTACAACATCTTTTTCAAACTTATGGTTCTCTTGGCAATACACGAGCTTTTTTTTATCTTTTCGCTTCCATTGCTTATTATTAGCCCTTCTTTGTGGCTGAAAAATGTGCACCCAGGTTTCATCACCTGTTAGCAAGTTAGAACTAACCCGACTATTACAGCCTTTGTATGTTTTCAAAAGTTCTCAAGCACACTTAAGGCGTTGTGTCTTTTGCTCCTCAGTGAGCAAATGAGGTACTCACTTAGCGCAAACCTTTCTCAGGTTCAAACGCTTTTTCAGAATTGTTCGCACACTACCTTCTGATATGCCAGTACAACTAGCTATATCTTTGACAGACAATCGCGCTTCCTGTTCGACCACATTCTTTACAGCAGCGATGTTAGCCTTGATAACAGAGGTTTTAGGCCTTCCAGGACGGGTATCATCTTCAACAGAAAATTTCCCAGCTTTAAAAGCTTTAACCCACCTAAAAACTGTGCGCATTGAAATGGCCTGAGGTCCATATATACCACACAATTCATTAAATATCTGCTTTGAATCTATATTAAGCCTAATGCGGTATTTGATTAAGCTACGAATTTCAGTCTTCTGGTCCATGTTCCAATGTAACAAGTAAATTGGTCAGTGTATATGACTGCATCTATTTCAATTTGAAATAACTCGGTCAGTTGGAAAGCAATTTGCACGAAATAAACGGGTATCTTTAGCCATTCAACACACCATTCAAGTGCAGTGAAGCATTTTAAAATATTCCTGGGATAAAACTAAAGAAGCCTATTAGTGACAGAACTTTTTGCACGACCCTCGTATGAGGTCGGCAACATTCTTTCGTGGAGATTGATCATGAAATATTTTCTACGGTCATTCTATCCCTTCCGCTGATTCAAGAAGGGCAGTTGTCAGTTTCTGGCGAAAGAATGTGCACAATACTGGTTAACCGCTTAGAGGACTATGCCTGTCCAGTAAACGTGTGGTTAGGTAAACTGACCGCGCTGGACATGACCCTATTGGGTTGACTGGGCCGTAAAACCTCAACACAAACAAACGACCCTCGTATATAGTAAAAACAAGGGGTTTACAATATGAGGCGGATGTCTAGAATTTACCACTTTTTAAACCAGCTTTCAATTTTTTGCTTGCTTTTAGTAGCCATTTTCACCACACAAATGTTTCTTAATTCGCTTAATTACCCAAGCTCTTTTGCATTCTCCACATTATATGGGAAATATCACTACTTACACGGCACTAGATAAAAGGACATAAAATTAAGTATTTTTCTTATTTCTCCGCAAAATATATGTTGTAGGTATTCATTAGAAGGGACTCTTTGAGGCGCTTCTAATGATTACCCACAAAATATGTTTTTGTTGGCGTTAAAAGAAAAATATCAAAGGGCCGAGCTATGCGAAAACGTGCCTTCGGGCATATGCAGACAGCATCCGCGCAGTCTGGTCAGGGCCTTCACTGTCCGCAAATAGAATCATTATATGTATGAATGGAGAGTAAAATACCAACTAATATTTTGCGCAGGATTATCTGAATCTGCGCATTTTGCGCATGTTCGAAGGTACCTTTTTCCTTGACGCTGCCAAAATAAGTTTGGTTAAAATAACTTGTCCAGAGCTAAAGTTAAGAAGAAAACAGTTATGTCTTAAATTACATCTGAACAGACATACTATTATTTCGCACAATTTTATTGACTGAGAGCAATTTGTAAACCGGTTTTACTTCGATGAGCCACTGAGTAGGAATCCCGGAACTGATTTCTTCGCACACATTTGTAAATGAGCTACTTTATATAGACATGTGAACGTAATGTTTTAATAGCGATTTCGTTATTCTTATACCACTAAATTGAATTTGTTTTATAGTAACTGTGTCTCTTATTAGCAATCATATGTGTCTACGAGGGTCCTGCAAAAATTTCTGTCACTAAAAGGCTTCCTAAGTTTTATCCCAGGTATATTTTAAAATGCTTCACTGCACTTGAATGGTGTGCTGAATAGCTAACGATACCCGTTATGTCGTTCAAATTGCTTTCCAACTGACCGAGTTATTTCAAATTGAAATAGATGCAGTCATATATAGTGACCAATGTACTTGTTACATTGGAACATGGACCAAGCAAAGGATGGTCAGGAGTCCACCTTTTACATAACAACGCCTTCTCTCATGAGTATGAGGTTGTTAAGTCTTTTTTGGCTTCTGAAAAGGTGAAAGTTTTAAACCATCCATCTTATTCACCTGACCTGAGTCCCTGTGAATTCTTTTTATTTCCAAGGTTTAAAAATGCTTTCTGGAAATAAGTATACGTCTAGAAGTTCTCTTGGCAGCGCTATTTATCAGTGTCTCCACCAGATACCAAAGGAAGACTATTTATCTGCTTTTCGCGACTGGGTAAAAAGGTTACAAAAATGTGCTTCAGCAAAGGGGGAATACTTTGAAGGTTTGTAATAAAAAATATGTTTGATAAAACGTAGCACTGAAGTAATCTGAACCCAGTTACAGAACTTTTTGCTGGGCCATCGTATCAAACAGTTCTTTCCACATTAAGCAAATCCGATCAAGTTTCTCACCTCCATTCTATCAAGTTATAACACCGGGTAATTAATTGTTAAAGATGCATAACGGTGTATAGGAAGTCCATCTTACACCAATAGTTCAGATATTTCTTATGAAGTAGCATAATTATATCCTTTGGAAAGACAGTTAATTTCATAGCTTTAACCCCGGTCCTGCTGAACCCGGATATGCCCTGCCTTTTCAAACAGTGTAGCTCAAGATCAGGTGGCTTCTTCAGAACCCAACTGGTCTAGCTCTGCACTGTTCGTCATTAAGTATGTTAATTTGCATCAATAACCTCGATCAAGCAATCTGATTGGCTGAAAATTATAAGTAGGCGTGGAATCTTAATTTATGATTTATTCAGCGTGACAAATGTTCATATGATGTAAAATTTACAGAAATAAATAAGTGTAAAAAGTTTTTTTGTTTCGTTTTGTTTTCTGATTTTATTTTTTTTTAAATAAAAATGCATTTTGCTCATGTTAAAAATGAAATTAAAATAGGATTGTCTACTATTGCTATATTTCATCAAATTAAAGAGTTCGTTAAACTCTTTTATTTGATATATATAAAGACTGCAAAATTTGTCAGACTATATATGACCCAGAAGTTATAACAATATTCTTTCAACTTCAATTAGACACTAGTCTATCTTAAAGAGCAGTCTTTTTTGAATCGAATAAGAGTTGTTTGCACTGTATCTGGTGGCCTTACGTAATGATGGCTGTTAAAATACGTTACCTATATAAAATGTAGCAAACTGTAATTATTTGCTAAAACATCGTACAATTGTATCTAACAAAGCAAACTTTCAGCGTTTTTATCATGTCTGTATCAAATGATGGATAAAAATGACGCTGGGTTACTTCAAGTAGAACTTATCGTTTTTTAGTAACGTACGTTACTAACAATGGGGGATTTGATACACATTTATTGAACAATTTTTCCCCGAAAAGAGCAAATTAGTTTGCAAGTCTGTCTATCAAGGAGTTATATAAATATGCTTCGTATTAAGGCATAATATGATCCTTATGAACCAAAGGAGCTCAGCACTGTCTAATTAGTGGTGTAACGTTGTCACAACTTTATGACTATTCTACATGTTACCACTGTTATATATATATATATTATTTTTATTAGCTCACCTGAGCTGAAGGCTCAAGAAGAGCTTTTGTGATCACTCACCGTCCGTCGTCGTCGTCGTCCGTATGTCAGTCCGTCCACAATCTTTAAACAACATCTCCTCCTAAATCACTGATTGGATTTTGACCAACTTCTCAGGAATGATCCTTGGTTGGTCCTCTTTCAAAGTTGTTCAAATGGTTCCAGTCCGTTGCATATCTAGGTCACAGGAGCTAAAAATAGATTTTTTAACTAAAAAATTTAAAAAAAAAACTTCTTGTCAGAAACCACTGGACCGATTTCAATATAATTTTGCAGAAATGTTCCTTTGGAGATCCTCTACGAAGATTGTTGAAGCCATTTGGATTCATCAAAAAACATGGCCGCTAGGTGGCGGGGCTTATATTCCCTATATATCTATATAGAAAACTTTAAAAATCTTCTTGTCAGAAATCACTGGCCCGGTTTCAATACAACTTTTTCAGAAATGTTCCTTTGGTGATCCTCTATTAAGATTGTTCAAGCCATTTGGATTCATCAAAAGACATGGCCGCCAGGGGGCGGGGCTTATTTTCCCTATGCATCTATATAGAAAACTTTAAAAATCTTCTTGTCAGAAACCACTGGATCGATTTCAATATAATTTTGCAGAAATGTTCCTTCAAGATCCTCTACCAAGATTGTTCAAGCCATTTGGATTCGTCAAAAAACATGGCAGCCAGGGGGCGGGGCTTATTTTCCTTATATATGTATATAGAAAACTTTAAAAATCTTCTTGTCAGAAACCACATGACCGATTTCAATGTAGTTTTGCAGAAATGTTTCTTCGGTAATCCTCTACCAAGATTATTCAAACCGCCATCATTCGTCAAAAAACATGGCCGCTAGGGGGCGGTTTTTTCCCCTGTATATCTATATAGAAAACTTTAAAAATCTTCTTGTTATAAACGACTGGACTGATTTCAATATAACTTGGCAGAAATGTTTCCTTAGTGACCCTCTATCAAGATTGTTCAAGCCGTCATGATTTGTCAAAAAACATGGCCGCTAGTGGGGGGGGGGGGGGGGGGGTGGGGGGTGGGGGGTGGGGTGCTGGGCTTATTTTCCCTATATATCTATATAGAAAACTTGAAATAATCTTGAAACCAATGGACCGATTTCAATACAACTTGGCAGGAATGTTTCTTTGGTGACCCTCTACAAAGATTATTCAAGCCGTCATGATTCGTCAAAAAACATGGCCGCTCGGGGGCGGGGCTTATTTCCCCTATATATCTATATAGAAAATATTTTAATGATCTTCTTTTCAGAAACCACTGGACCGATTTCAATATAACATTGCAGGAATGTTTCTTATGTAACCCTCTATCAAGATTGTTCAAGCCGTCATGATTCATAAAAAAGCATGGCCGCCAGGGGGCGGGGCTTATTTTCCTTATATACCTATATAGAAAACTTTAAAACTCTTCTTGTCAGAAACCACTGGACCGATTTCATTATAACTTTGCAGAAATGTTTCCTTGGTGACCATCTACTAAGATTGTTCAAGTAATCATGATTCGTCAAAAAACATGGCTGCCTTGGGCGGGGCTTATTTTCCCTATATATCTATACATAAAACTTTAAAAATCGTCTTTTCAGAAACCAATGGACCGATTTCAATACAACTTGGCAGGAATGTTTCTTTGGTGACCCTCTACAAAGATTGTTCAAGCCGTCATGATTCGTCAAAAAACATGGCCGCTCGGGGGCGGGGCTTATTTTCCCTATATATCTATATAGAAAACTTTAAAAATCTTCTCGTAAGAAACAGTTGGACCGAGTTTAATGTAACTTGGCAGGAATGTTACGGCAGTTCTAAGGCGGTGGTCCCGGTGTTAGTCTTACTCCTTCTTGCTTTGTGGTTTATTCTACGAGGCGATTTGTTGTATGTCTTTCCGTGTGTCATTTTGTTCTTGTGTTTTTTCAGTCCTTTTAGTATTGCGATTACCTCGCTTGGGGAAGAGAGAGCTAATCTTAGTGCTTTTCGTACGTTTGTTCGGTTTGGCCTTGTTTAGGTTTGTCGGTTTCTTCTTCCTCTTGGGGTCTGGGAAGGGCTGCGGTTTGTGATTGTGGCACTCCCTGGACTTTTCTCTTACCTTTTTTGGTGACCTTCTACCAAGATTGTTCAAGCCTTCATGATACGTCAAAAACCATGGCCCCCAGGGGGGCGAGGCTTATTTTTCGTATATATCTGCATAGAATACTTTAAAATTCTTCTTGTCACATACCCCATGACCAATTTCAGTATTACTTGGCTGGAATGTTGCTTTGGTGACCCTCTACCAAGATTATACAAGCAATCATGATTCGTCAAAAAACATGGCTGCCATGGGGTGGGGCTTATTTTCCCTATATATCTAAATAGAAAACTTTAAAAATCTTCTTGTCAGAAACCACTGAACAGATTTCAATATAACTTGGCAGGAATGTTCCTTTGGTGACCCTCTACCAAGTTTGTTCAAGCTGTCATGATTTGTCAAAAAACATGGCCGTTAGTGGGGTAGGGCTTTATAGCTATATAAAACACTTTAAACCACTGGACCAATTTCAATATAATTTGGCAGAAATGTTCCTTTGGTGACCCTCTTTTAAGATTCAGTTCAAGTCGTCAAGATGCATTAAAAAAACATGGACGGGGGTGTGGTGGGAGGGGGGTGCGGGTGGGGGGATGGGGATTGGGGCTATAAAATTTATACAAAAATCCTAGAGCAGTGAACTTGGCTGAAACTTCAACAGTAAATATGCAAATCTGTTTGCTCAGGTGAGCGATATAGGACCATCATGGTCCTCTTGTTTATATTTTTTTTCTAAGAAATCTTAAAATTGTACGAACTAAGACCAGTTTGCATTTTTAACATAAATATATGGTCTTGTGGGTAAGAAAGCTTATTTGAGTTGATTTAGCCTATGTAAATAACCTTGAGTAACGTACGTAACAAAAAGTATGTTAATGGAAATAGGCCACACACACTAACTATACAGCCAATGAAAACTCGTTCGAGTTTGCTAGTAAAGTAGATATGGAAATATGGCAAAAATGTTTGTTTTTGGTTATAAACTGTTCCTGGGCAGGGTTAGACTCTGTTCCTGTGCAGGGTAAGACACTGTTCCTGGGCAAGGTTAGACTCTGTTCCTGGGCAGGGTAAGACACTGTTCCTGGGCAGATGTAAAACATACCCTCGCAGTGGTTTGTCAAGTAGCCACCATACATTGTATTTATCAATATGACGTTAGGCTCATAGAATTATATTGTACGGTTCAATGAACACGAATACTAATCTTTGTCATAATCTTTGTGACCGTCAATTTGAGAGGTCGTGTTTATTTAGCGGCTCTTGAACTGATAAAATAAAGTGAAAGTTTCATTTAATATATTTTAAACTTGTTGATTATTGAATTTGCTTAATATATTTAAACATTTGAATATTTGATTATCAGAAATCGTTGTTTCTTTAAACTTTCTTTCATAACTTTAAATACTAGAATTTTACAAATACAAACTTTGTAGATAGAAATCGGTCTTTCGAAAGCACATCTGTGTCTGTGTTATATAACAGGGTGTTCAATTGTTTTAAACAACATGTTTACTATGTTTCCATAAATAGCTTTATTTACAATGTTTCCAAAAATAACTTTCTGGAATGTTCAACATGTTTACAATAACATGATGTTTACGTCCTTGATTCTGGACTGAGTTCTTTTTGGAATGTCATGGAAGATTTAGAAGTTTCTTGATTGGAACTGGAAAATAAGAGATGCTTGTAGAAAATTCTTTTTCTAGAACCTTCTTTGATATTATATAAGGAGAACAGATTTTCATCTGGGCATCTTTGTATACTTTCACTGGAAATTATTCTATACTGGATTACTTTAGTATTTTATTCATTCTGGACTTAAATTCTGAATTCAGGAACATTAAATTGTGGGATCAGAAACTGATATTCAAAGGATTTGTTTTATAAATTCTCATAGATTATTTCAGAGGGACTTTGTGACATAAACTTGAAAGGTACTGTCTACTTACATTCTTTTGTTTTGAATCTTGTCTTATTTTTTTTTGTGGAATAAATATTGTTAATAATTTAAAACTTGTTGCTGGTTTCACTTTCATTTTTTTTCTCGTTACGCCTGGCTCGTAACAGAAATTGGGGGCTCGTCCGGGATCGAACATTTTCTTGAGCTAAAACAAGTTTGAGCTTTTTAAAGAAAACAAATATTGATTTTTAAGGAAAAAAATTATTTGTTTGCTATAAAACAAGTACTGACTTTTAAAAAATCTCAGTAAATATAAAAATATTTGTTTCATAAAAAGCAAGTATTGACTTTTGAAAAATATCAATAAATAAACTCTGATTGAAAATCTACTTGATAAAACCAGCAAAAAGCAATCATGTCATTTGACCTTCAAGCTTTTATCACTGCGCCTTCGCAGGAGCTGTTAGATTTGGCCAAAAAGTCTGATTTGTTGGATATTGCTGCTCACTATGAATTGACTACCGTCAACAAGTCCATGTTAAAACAGGAAATAAAAAATATTTTGGTTCAATTTTTGGTTGATAAGGAAATTCTTGATTCTTCTGCTTCTTCAGGTTTGCATATACGAGAGCTTGAAATTCAGAAGCAAATTGAGTTAGAAAAATTAAGATTAGAACAAGAAAGACAAATGCAGAAGGAAAGAATGGAAATGGAAGAAAGAGTGCAGAAAGAAAGAATGGAAATGGAAGAGAGGGAGAAAGAAAAAGAAAGACAAATGCAGATAGAAAGGGAAAAATTAAAATTTGATACAGAATTAAGAATGAAAGAATTAGAAATGCAAAATATGACGGTAAAAAGGCAACCTTTAGAGTCTGTCGTTCATTTTGACATTACCAAACACATCAGATTAGTTCCCCCTTTTCAAGAAAAAGAGGTTGACAAATATTTTCTTCATTTTGAAAAAGTAGCAGAAAATTTAAAATGGCCAAAGGAGCATTGGACCTTGCTTTTGCAAAGTGTTATAATTGGGAAGGCTCGAGAAATTTATACTCAGCTGACTGTCCAGCAGAGCTCCAGTTATGATACTGTAAAGGAATTAATTCTTAAGGCTTATGAGTTGGTCCCTGAGGCTTACAGGCAAAAATTTAGGAACTGTAAGAAAGAAAATGAGCAGACCCATGTAGAATTTGCTAGAACTAAAGAACAGTTATTTGATAGGTGGTGCTCTTCAAAGAAAATTGGCTCCGATCATGAAAAACTTAGGCAGCTCATGCTTGTAGAGGAGTTCAAAAGGTGCATAAATTCAGACATTAAGTCCTTTTTAGATGAGAAACAGGTTGAAACTTTGGAAGCTGCAGCTCGACTTGCAGATGATTATGCTTTAACACATAAAGTTTCCTTTATTAATAAGTCAAATCCCTCTAGAAGACCATTTTTCCCACATTCAGGATCCAAACATAGTCCTAGTAATCCACCTGGTAGTCATAGCCAAACAATTACTCCCAAACCAAAACCTTCTGGTGAAAATAAAGATCAAAATCCCTTATCTCAATCAATTTGCAATTATTGCAAAAGGACAGGTCATATTATATCTGAATGTTTACATTTGAAAAGAAAGAAAGAAAAACAAGAGGGGCTTAAACCTACTGGCCTTACCTCTTTACGGTCAAAACCACAGTCATGTGTTAAGGAGGAAGATCCTATCCAGACCGAAAGGCCTGAGACTGATTCTGTTATGGAGATTTATGAACCATTCTTATCAGATGGTTTTGTGTCACTAAATAGTGACTATGCCCAGTCTACCCCAATTAAAATCTTACGAGATACTGGAGCTTCTCAATCCCTTATTTTAGCAGATACTCTGCCTTTTTCTGAGAAGACTTCTTCTGGGACAAGTGTCCTTATTCAGGGTGTAGAGTGTGGATTTGTTAATGTTCCTCTTCATAACATTTATTTATCCTCAGACTTGGTAACTGGTTTAGTGGCTGTTGGTATTCGACCTTCTTTACCTTTTAAAGGTGTTCACTTACTGTTAGGCAATGACTTAGCAGGAGATAAGGTTGTGGTAAACCCACTTTTGACTACTATACCTTGTATTGATCAGCCACCTGATCCCATTGAGCAGGAAATCCCTGATCTTTACCCATCTTGTGCTGTTACAAGGGCCATGGCAAAGAAAGCAAAACAGAATGATGGGGAAATTGATTTAACTGATACCTTTTTGGGTCAGTCTTTTACAGACGAGATTATAAATTCTCTTTCACCCAGCCTGTCTGGCAAGCAGACAGACTTAAGTGACAAGTCAGAGTCCAGTCATTACTCTTCAGTATTAAATGACCAAGGTCAAGGTCATGACTTGGTGTCAAGGTCACAACTTTGTAAGGAACAGCATAATGATCCTGAAATTTTGCCTTTGCTTGAAAGGGCTTTAGATGAGAAAGAAATAGATCAAGTCCCAGTCTGTTTTTATGTCAAAAATGACATTTTAATGAGAAAATGGCGTCCTCCTGATGTCTCAGCAGAAGACGAGTGGACTGTTAACCACCAAATAGTGGTTCCAAGGGTTTATCGCCCTGAAATTTTGAACTTGGCCCATGAGACTCCCATGTCAGGTCATTTAGGTGTAAACAAGACCTATCACAAAATTCTTAACCATTTTTACTGGCCAGGGTTAAAATCTGACGTTTCTCAATTTTGTAAATCTTGCCATACTTGTCAGATGGTAGGAAAACCCAACCAGACAATACCAAAAGCTCATTTACAGCCCATACCTGCTTTTGATGAACCTTTTAGCAGAATAATTATTGACTGTGTTGGTCCCTTGCCTAAAACCAAGGCAGGCCATGAGTATCTTCTCACTATAATGTGTGCTTCTACACGTTTCCCAGAAGCCATTCCACTTCGGAATATTAAAACAAAGAATATTGTTAAGGCTTTGGTAAAGTTTTTCACATTTGTAGGCCTTCCAAAGTCTGTTCAGTCGGATCAGGGCTCAAATTTCATGTCAGGAATTTTTCAACAGGTCATGCATGAGTTGGGAATTACTCAATTTAAATCATCACCTTACCATCCTGAAAGTCAAGGTGCCCTTGAAAGATTTCATCAGACACTGAAAAATATGATCAGGTCATACTGCTTTGACACTGAAAAAGATTGGGATGAAGGCATTCATTTGTTGTTGTTTGCCGTTAGAGAATCTGTTCAGGAATCTCTTGGTTTCAGCCCATTTGAGCTGGTATTTGGCCACACTGTGCGTGGACCTTTGAAACTTTTGAAAGAGAAATTTCTCTCAAATGATGACAGTTCTCTGAACTTACTTCAGTATGTATCAGATTTTAAAGACAGACTGTCTAAAGCTTGTGAGGCTGCTCGGACCAATCTTAAGTCAGCACAGAGGAAAATGAAACGCTGGTATGATGAAAATGCAAAAGAAAGAAAATTCATGCCTGGAGATAGGGTACTTGCTCTTTTGCCTATTCCTGGCAAACCTTTGCAAGCCAGATATTACGGCCCTTACACTGTAGATAAACAGATTAGTGATGTAAATTACATTGTTAACACTCCTGGGAGACGCAAACAAAAACAGTTATGTCATGTTAACATGCTTAAACAATACATAGATAGGGATAGCTCTTCTGTTACACCAATTAGTGTTGTTAGTTCAGTCCCTCAGGAACAAAGTGAAATAAACTCTGAAGACATGAACTTCATCAAATCTGATCCTGCTTCATCAAAACTTCAGAATTCTGACATTCTAAAGGATCTCGACCAGAAACTTTCACACCTAGATCCAGTCCAAAGAAAAGAACTGAAACAGTTAATTTATCAATATGAACACTTATTTCCGGACATTCCTACAAGGACTGACAAAATTTATCATGATGTGAATGTTGAGGACTCACAACCTGTCAAACAACATCCATATAGAATGAACCCAACAAAACAAAAATATCTTAAGGAGGAAATTCAGTATTTGCTGGACAACGATTTCATTGAACCAAGTCAAAGTGAATGGAGTTCACCTTGCATTCTTGTGCCAAAACCTGATGGAACATATCGGATGTGCACCGATTACAGGAAGGTCAATAATTTGAGTAAAACAGACACTTTTCCCATACCAAGAATGGATGACTGTATTGACAAAGTTGGAAATTCAAAATATATAACTAAATTTGATCTTCTGAAAGGATTTTGGCAAATTCCTCTCACAGAAAGAGCCAAAGAGATCTCAGCATTTGTTACTCCTGATGGATTATATCACTATAAAATAATGCCTTTCGGAATGAAAAACTCTCCAGCAACATTTCAACGCTTAATCAACACCATAATAGCTGGAATCGAGCATTGCGATGCTTACATCGATGATGCCATCATATACAGTGATGAATGGAATCACCATCTTGGAACTATCAAAGCATTCTTTGATAAACTAAGTGAAGCAAAATTGACAATAAACCTTGCTAAAAGTGAATTCTGTCATGCAACTTTAACATTTCTAGGACATGTTGTGGGTCATGGTCAGGTTAAACCTATAGAGGCTAAAGTTGAAGCTATTTCAAATTTTCCGGTGCCCACAGGCAAAAGACAACTGATGAGGTTTCTTGGTATGGCCGGTTATTACAGAAAATTCTGTAATAATTTTTCTGTCATTGCTGAGCCACTGACTAATTTACTTAGTAAAAGAATGAGGTTTAAGTGGACCAGTGATTGTCAGAATGCCGTTGATAAACTGAAAGCCATACTGAGAAGTGAGCCGGTTCTCTTGGCACCGAATTTTAATAAAGAATTCAAGTTAGCAGTAGATGCGAGTGATGTTGGTGCAGGTGGTGTATTACTGCAAGAGGATGACAATGGTGTGGATCATCCAGTTTGTTACTTTTCCAAAAAGTTTAACAAACATCAAAAGAATTATTCTACAGTAGAGAAATAATGTTTGTCTCTCATTCTTGCTCTTCAACATTTTGAAGTTTATCTGACTTCTTCGTCCTCACCTATTGTTGTTTTCAGTGATCACAATCCGCTGACTTTCATCCATAAGATGAAAAACAAGAATCAGAGGTTGCTCAGATGGAGTCTGTTGGTTCAGGAATACAATCTTGACATCAGGCATATCAGGGGAAAAGATAATATTATTCCTGATGCCTTGTCCAGAGCATGATGTCTTGATCTGTGGTTTCCTGTAACTTGCTGTATATAAGATAATAATTGCCTTTATCAGTATTTTATTTTATGATAATTTTATGGCAAAAGAAAGCTTTATTACATAAATCTTTCTTTTCCCTGAAGAGGGGAAGTGTTATATAACAGGGTGTTCAGTTGTTTTAAACAACATGTTTACTATGTTTCCATAAATAGCTTTATTTACAATGTTTCCAAAAATAACTTTCTGGAATGTTCAACATGTTTACAATAACATGATGTTTACGTCCTTGATTCTGGACTGAGTTCTTTTTGGAATGTCATGGAAGATTTAGAAGTTTCTTGATTGGAACTGGAAAATAAGAGATGCTTGTAGAAAATTCTTTTTCTAGAACCTTCTTTGATATTATATAAGGAGAACAGATTTTCATCTGGGCATCTTTGTATACTTTCACTGGAAATTATTCTATACTGGATTACTTTAGTATTTTATTCATTCTGGACTTAAATTCTGAATTCAGGAACATTAAATTGTGGGATCAGAAACTGATATTCAAAGGATTTGTTTTATAAATTCTCATGGATTATTTCAGAGGGACTTTGTGACATAAACTTGAAAGGTACTGTCTACTTACATTCTTTTGTTTTGAATCTTGTCTTATTTTTTTTGTGGAATAAATATTGTTAATAATTTAAAACTTGTTGCTGGTTTCACTTTCATTTTTTTGCTCGTTACGCCTGGCTCGTAACAGAATTTTTTTTTTTTTTTTTTTTTTTTTTTTTTTAAATTATTAACAATATTTATTCCACAAAAAAAATAAGACAAGATTCAAAACAAAAGAATGTAAGTAGACAGTACCTTTCAAGTTTATGTCACAAAGTCCCTCTGAAATAATCCATGAGAATTTATAAAACAAATCCTTTGAATATCAGTTTCTGGATTTCTGTTACGAGCCAGGCGTAACGAGAAAAAAAATGAAAGTGAAACCAGCAACAAGTTTTAAATTATTAACAATATTTATTCCACAAAAAAAATAAGACAAGATTCAAAACAAAAGAATGTAAGTAGACAGTACCTTTCAAGTTTATGTCACAAAGTCCCTCTGAAATAATCTATGAGAATTTATAAAACAAATCCTTTGAATATCAGTTTCTGATCCCACAATTTAATGTTCCTGAATTCAGAATTTAAGTCCAGAATGAATAAAATACTAAAGTAATCCAGTATAGAATAATTTCCAGTGAAAGTATACAAAGATGCCCAGATGAAAATCTGTTCTCCTTATATAATATCAAAGAAGGTTCTAGAAAAAGAATTTTCTACAAGCATCTCTTATTTTCCAGTTCCAATCAAGAAACTTCTAAATCTTCCATGACATTCCAAAAAGAACTCAGTCCAGAATCAAGGACGTAAACATCATGTTATTGTAAACATGTTGAACATTCCAGAAAGTTATTTTTGGAAACATTGTAAATAAAGCTATTTATGGAAACATAGTAAACATGTTGTTTAAAACAATTGAACACCCTGTTATATAACAACTGATACAGATACAAATCCTAGTGTGGCTAAAACTAGACGGTCTGTGGGCTCCGTCTCTCCCAGCAGCCCCCTTTATCCCAAAGATAAATGTTTAATTTGTGATGAAAAGGATCTCTGTAAAAGGCGTGCGTCAGTTTTTAGTCAGTTGCATAACACGGCTTGCTGCAGATTCAATAAAAGAAGCTGTCGAGAAATAAAATGATAAGGTTATGCTACGCAAGATACATTGTATGGATCTTCTGGCTAGTGAAGCCTGGTTTGTTTGTGTTGAGGTTTTATGGCCCAGTCAACCCAATAGGGTCATGTCAAGCGCGGTCAGTTTACCTAACAATACGTTTACTGGGCAGGCTTAGTCCTTTAAGCGGTTAACCAGTATTGTGTACATTCTTTCGTCAGAAACTGACAACTGCCCTTCTTGAATCAGCAGAAGGGAGAGAATGACCGTTGAAAATATTTCATGATTAATCTCCACGAAAGGATGTTGCCGACCTCGGCGGGGGTCGAAACCGCAACCTCCTGGTCTCCAGTCGGACGCGTATCCAACTGAACCACCGAGGCCGGCCTTGAAGCCTGGTATCATGACCACTGTTGGCGAAATTATATTAGGAAAGAAAAAAAAGATCATTCGATATTTGCCGAAAGTGAAGCATCTAAGATGTTTGATGCCCATGCAGAGATCTTTACTTTCACATGTCCCTATATTGAAGGCAATATATTAGCAGCTCAAAAGGTTGAGAGACTCATCATGACCTAGGAGAGATGTTTGCAGTATATGCTGACGCTTTATCCGGATGCCTATAATGAGAAGTACAAAACTCATAAGCTCAAAGACTAGTTGGTAAAACATTTCAGTGCCAGACTTCGTGCGTTTGAACTAGCCTCTTCTGATGGCAAGCGCTCAGAAGAGACGGCTATGACATGAGGCGCCACATTGATAAGAGCAAACGGCTATCAGTTGAAATGCCATGGCCTCCCTCTCCAACCTGGCTTATGTCAAATGAATGCCAGCTGCCTCTCATATTGAAAAAAATCATATCTTACATTATCTCTGGGAAACGTCAGAGGCAAAATTCGGGTAAAAATGCCCGTCACGTGTCATTACTAAGACAAGACATTTGCTGCGAAGCAACACATGGAGAGCGGGTCATGCCACAGCATGTTCTTTTATCAATGACCGTCAGTCATCTAACGGCAGTGAAGAGCTCCTTACACTTCTCAACAGATTCGGTCATTGCCAGTCATACACACGGACCCATGAAATAGAGACTGCCATGTGCAGCTCAATAAATGACAATGATGCGGCTCTTCAACCGAATGTATCACTTCAAAACAACTCCGTGATACATTTTTGCTGGGACAGTTTTGACTTGAATGGAGAAACACTTGTTGCAACTGACACTACCCACTCTACACACGGTCTTGTTATCCTGGGCCCAGTTGTTCAAAGCGTCGTTAGCTTAACGAGATCGTTAAGGGTCATTTCGTTAACTGTTCTAACAGATTCAATATAAAATATTCTGATAATTTTTGCTGAAAAAATGTGAGTAGCAAAAGCTACTCGCATTTTTGTTTCAGCAAAACATTTCAGCATATTTGCGTATCACTCGATTTAAATTTTAACGAATCGTTAACTAACGATGTCGTTAGCTTTGAACAACTGGGCCCAGGATGTGGACGATGATGACAGTGCTCGACTTTTGACTACAGAAATGCCTATTGTGCTCAGGAATAAGAAAAGAACCATTACGCCGAACATAACGGAATTGCGACCATGTTTCACAGGGCCGAAAGAAGGGCCAAGTTTTGACATTGTCTGCTCAAAACCACTTATAAACACTTATATATGAAGCTGAGCTGGACAACTTTATCTGGTTTATTTGCAGAAACACAGGGACCTCTTTAGAAGTCCAAACTGTTCCATCTTGGGCAGGTTGTGCATCCCAAACAGCTGGCACTTGTGATGATCTTTGATCACGAGTGATATACATGCCGCCTATCAACTTCTTATCTAACATCAATGCAACAATGCAACATATACTTGAACTGTCACAAGCTGCAAGTCTTGAGGTTGGCCAACAGTACTGCATAGTAACATTTAGTTTTTCAGTGGCGAAAAAGGCATATTCGCTTGTGTGGCAACAACAGTGGATTGTCCGAAATTGTAATTGAGACAGGTGTATGTGCCAGCGGGTCGTTGGAAAAGGTGATGTCAGGACAACACTTCAAAAGAGCACTGCGTGTGCACAAGGTAACACTTAAAGCTTTAGAAAGATTGCTGCTAGAAATAATTGAAGTGCCTCTCCCTGAAGACCAAAAGCTTTTAAATGATGCGTCAGAAGCAGTAGTTAATTTGGCCAAGAAACCTCATGATGAAGCATTGCAGCAGCTCAGGGACAATGGGTCATGCAGGCTTTTTCAAAAGTCTGAAACTCCTATAATTTGCTATAAATAAAACAAACCGATAAGATCTATAATTTTTAATTTTAATAAACTTATTTTAGATTTTGATACTGATACTAGCACTCCTGATACCTAAAAGTGTAAAGACTCAGTGTATTACTATCCTACTGCTGGTCATATAATTACTGGCAATCTAAAAATTATTCCTGATTCTAGGACACGAAATATTATTTCTAAAGGACCGAAATACCGACTCCCTTCTAATATTGATTTCAATAAATCAATAAATGTAGGGAAGAAATCGCTGCTGCCTTGAATGAATTCGGAAATCGATGGTGTAAGCGAGAGTATGTTGAGCATATCGCCCCAAAAGAATGAAAACTTAGCATTTTGAAACTAGTGAACAAACGCATTTCTTTTTATTCTCAAAATACTAACTTATTACCTCCTAAACCGAAGACATCTTTACGTCACCTTAAACTAGGTATTCAAGAATTTCATAAGAAGAATGTTTTGGCTCCGGCAGACAAGGCCGCTAACAATGTTGTCGTTGTTTGACGGCTCCACTATGTTAACACTCTTCAGAAAGAGCTTAGTGGTACTAAGGGCTATGAACTACAACCTTTGGCTGAAGAGAGGTCTGTAGTTAATGACCATATCTGTCATTCAGCCACCAAAAAAGGTAAGAGAAAAGTCCAGAGAGTGCCACAATCACAAACCGCAGCCCTTCCCAGACCCCAAGAGGAAGAGGAAACGGACAAATCTAAACAAGCACGAACCGAACAAATGCACGAAAAGCACCAAGATTAGCTCTCTCTTCCCTAAGCGAGGTAATCGCAATACTAAAAGGACTGAGAAACATAAGAACAAAATGACACACGGAAAGACATACAACAAATCGCCTCGTAGAATAAACCACAAAGCAACACAGAGTAAGACTAACACCGGGTAACACTAACACCAAGTTTGCTGTATGTGTTACTGAAGGCCAAGACAAGCATCCTATGTTATATTGGCTACCTAAACTTCATAAAAGACCTTACAAAGCACGGTTTATTGCAAATTCAAGCTCTTGTACCACCACTGAACTTTCTGAATTATTAACTTCATGTCTTACTGCCATCGGAAAACATGTAATTAAATATTGTGACAAAGTTTTCGAAAGATCAAGGAGAAATCTGTTTTGGTCTATAGAAAATTCGAATGAGGTTTAAAATAAATTGAAATCCAGACAATTTTGCGCTTTTAGTCTGTCTACTTATGACTTCTCCACGCTTTACACTACACTCCCTCATAATCGTATAAAAGCAAAAAAACTAAATGATTTAATTGAATGCACATTTCATAGAGAAGATTCCCTCTACCTTGCATGTAATGTAAGAAATGTTTTTTTTTCACTTCTGCTGCATAAAAATTACACAGTATTGACATGTTAGAAAGTGTGTGAAGCTCTCACCTTTCTGTTTGACAATATTTATATAATATTTGGTACTAAGTTATTTAGACAAATTGTGGGTATTCAGATGGGTATGAATTGCACACCCCTTGTGGCTAATTTGTTCTGGTTTTGATATGAAAGAGACTTCATAATGTCCCTTTCCGTTGACAACCAATCTGAAATCATTGAAGCTTTTAGCTCGACTTCAAGATATTTGGATGATTTATTGAATATTGACAATACCTACTTCGAAGGTTTAATCAGTTAAATTTACCACCCCCCCCCCCCCCTGCCAAGAACTTCAGTTAAATAAAGCTAATTCTTCTGATACCAAAGCCGCATTTTTGGATTTACATTTATCTATTGTAGATGAGCTTTTTCCTGCAAAATTTATGATAAATGCGATGATTTTGATTTTGAGATTGTAAATTTTCCTTTCTTGGATGGTGATGTTCCTCGTGCGGCATCCTACGGTGTTTATATTTGACAATTAATTCGATTTGCCAGAGTGTCTAGTCATGTAACTGAGGTGACTTAGTGTATAACTATGAGCTTAACTATACCTAATTTAGTGCCACAAAGGCCTTTCTGTATTTAAACTTCATCAGTGTGGCTAAACCCCAAAAGTTTGGAAATGAAACGTATGATGCGCATGTCTTGGCAAGCAGCAAGACATACAGAAAGCAAAATAAGCCTAAAAAAGCTTCCGAATCCGCTAAGATACATGTCATTTTGACAAGTCAGTCTTAGTCTTAGAACATTTTAAAATTTGTACTATAACAAAGATTTAGGTATAAAAATAGTTACTTAATTCAGTACTTAAGTAAAAATTCAGAAAAAAAAAATATGCTTGCAATGACTTCAATACCCAATTTCGTAAAATCATTCTTCGATACGACAGCCTGTATGCATGGTTGTTAACACAATCACGGTTAATAACTTTGCTTCCCTCTTTAATTGCACGCCGGAGGGTTAGGTCTCAGATTCTATGATGGTTCCAGCATAAAGGGGTACTTGAAATTTAATTTTAGGTAATGTTGGTTGGTACTTGATGCTTTATCTTTGGTCGGGCCCACCGGAGTCTAACTGTTGGTTTTCATTGGCTCCAATATTTCAGTTGTTTCATGCTGTCGAGTCCTCATCGTTGTTTTATCTCTGTAATTAGTTGATTTTTTGGGTTCTCGATGCAGCACTGATGAACAAATTATACGCGGCAGAAGTATGGGCGAGGATAGTGGCCACGTAAAATCAATGTAAGCACCCCACCCCCAGCCCAGTGAAATACTTTTCACTGACCGTTCCAAAGCGGTTCTTCTGTCATGGTTTATTTTTGTTATAGTTCGTATTTGAATGTATGTGTCGCTTACATCTTTTTGTTTTGGATAGCCATTTGGCCACTTTGTGGGAAAGTAACTGTTCGTTTGGCTTTCTACAAGTGATGTTTCTAATAGGGTCTAGTTATTTCGTGTTTGTGTTTCTTTCCCTTTGGTTCTCTGACGGGAGGTGTGGGATAATTGTATCGATTCCTGATCATTGCCTTCCCATCTGTTTTACTTTGAGCGCTATCAGCAATTTAAACAGCTAGTACGAAACGGCCTTCTCGGAAAAACTGCACAGTTCTGGCAGAGCTACATGGATCTGGTTTAGTTGGTTCTGAGTCTTATTAAGGCAACAAAGCGCAATGATTTAAGTCTCCACGTAGCATCTCTCTACAGACTCTGCCCACTTCTCTTTTCATACGACCATTCAAATTATGCTCGATACCTGCCGGTGTATCTCATGACATTGATGAATCTTCATATCACTCATCCTGAAGCGGAACAGCTACTAAAAAGTAGCTTCAGTGTTCAATGCTCTTTTATCGCATTGTCGAGAAATGCTGTCGACGTTACCATAGAACAGACAATCAGCCACAGGGTGGCATAATTAGCTTTAGCCGAAATCATGCCGCATATTACCGTTGGTGCGTCACTCGGAATTATCGAACTTAACTGGTTGAAGTCACTTTGTTCTTAGCTGACAAGTCTTCAGATGATTTCAATATAAACAACAAACTGAAACCTGCTCAAATCAAAAGCACTGAAACAGCAACAAGCCAAATGAAAGATGATTTTAAGAGTTTCACAAATCCTTTTAAATGGGCAATAAGGAGGAATTATTTGCTTAGCATCTGGTAAGCCAGCACCTCAGAATGAAGGGAGAACTTGCTGCAAGCCCGTGGCTGTGGACAAAAGGCTATGAACGGCCTCATAATCACTAGACTAGTGGATAAAGCTGTTTCATTTCACGAACCATTAAAACGGATTAATCTTAAAACGTTTGCTTTTGTGTGCATCGTAGAAAGTTAAAAACACAAAAAAATAAAGAGATGCAAATCAAAGTTGGGCGAAACATTTTTGATCAGCTGGTTCTGTTGTCTATCGAGCACAATATTGATTTACAGGTTACTCTTGTATTCTTTTGGTCCTGTTCCATTCACTCTTGCTACAGCTGATGGCATACCTTTTAAAACTTACAGAGCAAAACTGTTGCCCATTTGTTTTCTGTTTTACTAGTTTTGTTGTGATGAAAGAATTTTGATCACCTGCAACAGCTGCCCATTTTGCTTTCTGTTATAGTAGATGTGATCTACTGACCATTCTAAGGCGGTGGTTCCGGTGTTAGTCTTACTCTTCGTTGCTTTGTATTTCATTCTACGGGGCGATTTGTTTTAAGTCTTGCCCTGTGTTATTTTGTTCTTGTGTTTTTCAGTTCTTTTAGCATTGCGATTACCTCGCTTGGGGAAGAGAGAGCTAATCGTAGTGCTTGTCGTACATTTGTTCGATTTGCGCTTGTATGGTTTTGTCTGTTTCCTCTTCCCTTGGTGGCCTGGAAAAGGCTGCGGCTTGTGATTGTGGTACTCCCTGGACTTTTCTCTTACCTAATTTTAGAGGCTAGTGTTGAGCCAATGACAAACCAACAGATTAGCTAATAGCATACATGTACGATGACAATGCCGCTCCAATCTCTTGGTTCCATACCTGAGAGTTTCGACGGTCTTGCTGAAATAGTTTTGAACCTACTGCCGAAAACTTCAAGAGTTGACTTTGTCACAGACACATATAAAGCAGCTTCAATAAAGTCGTTTGTATGTAAACAAGGACACCAATGAACTGGAAGAGTTTCATGGCAAATGACGAGAACAAAACCCAGCTTATCAGATTGTTCTTCGATGAATGGCAGAAAGACGCGTATGCCAAAAAGTTACATGGCAGAGAAATTTACTTCGCGATTTCAGAAAAATGTTACTGTCTTTCTAGCACTATCTGGAGACAGTGTCAGTTACAAAAGTAAATGCTCTTTTACTTCGCAGGAGGAGGCAGACACGAAAATAGTCTTGCATTGTCTGCATGTATCACAGACCGCACCAACGACAACAAACGATCACCAGACACTGATGTGCTGGTTTTGATACTTAAATATGCTCAGAATATTGAACCAATCGTTTGTTTGATACTGGAACGGGTAACAAACGAAGACTGTTTAACTTTAAGCAAATTGTTGAAGTTAAAGGGTCTGTTTCGTGCTTGGCTCTTCCTGCCTTGATTAGACGATCTGGAAAGGTTTGTATGCTGCATGTATGGAAAGGCTCATTATTCAAGTGTAAACAAACTCAGATACGATTTTTTTTTTCACTGAAGTAAAAAAGCACATCTGGGCAGGTACTCAGTGGCTTCGATCGCACTGATTTGACTCTTCTCCCTCCATGCTGAGCATCACTTGATATGCATACTCAGAGAGTAAACTACCAAGTGTATATATGGTGTCATGCACACGAACAATTTCCAAACATACCAAGCCCTGAAAGGCATGGCTAGAAACTTGATGAAGGTGCCATTGATTACGATACAAATGGACTATGGGTTTATTGTTCCGCAGGAGTTAATCGACATACTTTGTGTTGAGCCCGGTGAAACAAGCGAGGTGGAAGAGGAGGGGGAGGAGGATCTTGCCACAGATGTAGATAACATAATTGATGTTGTATACGAAGATGAATCTGATTAAGATAGCTGATTAATAGACTGAAGAGGGGGTCTGATGTGCATGCCCCGGACGGGTTGCGGAAAAAATATTGTTTAGTTTTCATTGTATTTCCCAACTGTTTTTATCTTAGCTGGGTACTGGTTTACCGCTTAGAATTTATAAGACTTCCCAGGCAAAGTGGTGCGAGTCGGATAGTCCCTGCATATGTTTCTTGACTAATACCTCGGAAGAGAGCTTTACATGACTATTGTACTATTGTTAGCAAACTCTGTCGTCATAGCAATGGCTGTTGTAATTTAATACCAAAGGGCGCTCACAAAATACTGATGATCAGCTTAGATGGTCTAAGCCTGCCCAGAAACAGTATCAAATGTAGATAAGTGACCCTTGGACATGGCACACGCTGTTGATTGGGCAATATAACCTCATAAAACATTTTGTTATATTCGTTACAAAATTCAAGCACTGATTACTGATTCAAATTAATTCAAGTCATTACGAAAACACGCCTATTCAAATACACTGAAAATTTTACCACCAAAAATGGCAATTTTTCGGATAAAAAATTCTGATATTTTTCATGTTTCTGCTCAAAACATAGATTGTGGGTACTCGTTAGAACCGCCTCGGCAAGGCGGTTCTAACGAGTACCCACAATCTATGTTTTTGAGCAGAAATAAAGAAAATAATGTATACCCCTGTAAACCCCAGTTTTACTATATAAAAGTGGAGTTTAAGGGGGTCAAAATTATATAGGCATGTTTTCGTGATGATTAAAATATTTCAATCAAGAAGTTCTCATTAATATCTGATATTATATTTCCCTTTATGAAAATGTGTCCTTATTTGTGTTCTTTATAACTGGATGTTTTTTTGTGTAACGCAGCATTTAGGTTTGAAAATATATGTTTTCGTAAAGAGAACTGAAAAATCTGCAAATTACAACTAAATAACAACTTAACCCAGTCTGCTCAGGAACATGTAATATTTGAAATTTGCAAATTTAAGGGTATACTAAATTATGTAATGTGCGTAACCAAGGCCAAGGCGTTAAATTAAAATGATGGATTTCGTAGTTCACACAATAAGCTTGAAGTATTTATGCACATTATTGCATATAAACAAGAACAATGCGCCCCCTAACCAAGGTCACAAACTGCTGATCTTCTTTCGGAATTATATAAAGTAACATAGGTAACAGGTTATAACACACTAAGGCATCATATATTGAGTGCAAACAACTTTGATTTAACACGGTCGATGTTACTTTTTAAGAGTATGTCTGCACAGTTCTTCAGTAGGGGTCGTAAATATCTGGCCATGACTCCAAGAATAACGCATGTCTAATAGAACTATGATTCTAATAGAACTATAATATGTATTTGGAATTTCTGTCTGTGGTTACATAAGTTACATGTCGACTCAATAAGGCGAAAAGTATTTTTGGCGCATTTTTCTTTGTACATGTAATATATTTTCAATCGGCGCAAAAACAACAAAATTCAATATAATATATAATGATAGGTTTTGGACAGCTTTTATAAAAGATTTAAGCTGAATAAATACATATTAGCAACTCTTTGATATTTGGGGTTTATAATGTTTCACAGCTCATTACAGACACACTATTGAAGATAGGTACCTTAAAGTTTCTTTTTATAAAAGAGCATTAAATTCTGCATGGAATATAAGCTTAAACTATGTGCAATATTCTTTAACAGACTTGTGAAAGGCAATGACAACGGTGAAAAGTACAACGATATTTTAGGGGTTACCCTTGAAAATTTAACGTAACCACATAAGATGCCCCAATGATTTTCAAAAAAGATTTGACTTGTAGCATATGCATTGCATTTTTGGATTATATCAACATTCATAGTAGTAAAGGTGACAAAAAACCCCGTCTTTTTAGTCATCTTCTGTAAATTTTCAGTTTTACAGAATTACATGGGGTAACATTCATTACAGGCTGTTACACATTAAGGCCACCAGGTACAGAGTGCAAACAACTTTATTTTTATCGGGAAACAATGCTCTTGAAGACAGGATATGTCTGTAGAATTCCCCAGGGGGGAGGGTCGGGGTAGGTATCGACTATCTGGCCAGGAGTCTAAATGCCTATGCTAAAAGTTTCTTTCACAAAGTAATGTAGTAAAAGGTATATACGTCACGGTCATTTGCACACCAAACGTGACAGTTAAACGCCAGCTGATCTTTGGACCAAGGGAATCAAGAAATGATTATGCAAGCTATTTGTTGCCTTATGTACTTTGAAATAATGAAGAGAATAGATGGATATACACATTTTTGTATTTCTGCATAGTGATTTTGTATTCCTTTATCATTATATTGCATTTGTTTATTATCACTTTGCCAAATGCTATTACCTGTGTCTATGGCGGAGATCTGAGCTTGTAAGACATAGATAGTTGTTTAGTCCAGTTCACTTTCCTTCCTTCTGTCTTTCAGGAGTAGGACTCAATAGTGGGGTTATGCTCATGAATCTCACCAGAATAAGGGCTTCTAATTTCACGATCTGTATGGACGAGTATTACAAGTTCTATGGCAACAGGTTGCGGTTAGGCGACCAGGATCTACTCAACGTTTACTTTCATTTTCATAACCGTGAGTTATATTATATATATAAAGCGGTATAGAGCTTAACATTATCCAGCGGACACACACTGTTACAGAAGGAAGCAATGTTGTTGAAGAATGTCTCTGAAATGAAAGACGTTGATAAACCGTGAATTTTGATGCAAATCAGATAAAACATAAATTAATTATCAAAAAAGGTAAGAGAAAAGTCCAGGGAGTGCCACAATCACAAACCGCAGCCCTTCCCAGACCCCAAGAGGATGAGGAAACCGACAAATCTAAACAAGCACAAATCGAACAAACGTACGAAAAGCACTAAGATTAGCTCTCTCTTCCCCAAGCGAGGTAATCGCAATACTAAAAGGACTGAAAAACACGAGAACAAAACGACACACGGAAAGATATACAACAAATCGCCTCGTAGAATAAACCACAAAGCAATAAAGAGTAAGACTAACACCAGGACCACCGCCTTAGAACGGTGAACCAAACCTTGAAGATATGAAAAATGTCTTTAATGGTAACCACCGTTTCTCGAATATTTAATTAGGCGTTATAAATGTCATAAAACCTCTTTAAATATACAAAACCAAAGTAAATTTGATGTGCAACAATATTCAACATCTATTTTATATATATAGCTTCTTCTCTAAGCATTTATGGATTCCACCTGAAAACCGCATAAATGCCTGTCCGATAAAATATTCTAATAAATATTTTTGAATTATTTTAGAACCGCACGAATTATTCATTATGACTGCAGCCTTGATAATGGTTTTTGAAATTCTTAAAAATCTTTAACTTTCTTAGCTTTTATCTGATTTTGTCATGATATTCACCTCAGATACAGTCTTCAAAGACCTTGTGCTTCCCTTTATATAGAATTGAGATATTAGGTAGAGTTTCCATGTTCTTAGCTATTCGAGACAATATGGAGTGGGTGCGGGGCTTATAGGATAGTAGCCTTCGGCGTTCGTAAACATTTTCAAAGGACTACCTCTAAAACTACAGTCCAAATTTCAATTAAATTTTATACATAGTATCCAGGCAGAGGGAAATAAAGTTTATATATTTGATTTAAGTTACATGACCAAGATGATGGGCGCCATGCCCATAAAGTAAAACAAAAGAAGAAAACAAATATCTTCTCTAGAACCTCTGGGCCGGTCGCATTGAAACAAGGTATGTAGCATCTGTGACACAAAAAAGGTAAGAGAAAAGTCCAGGGAGTGCCACAATCACAAACCGCAGTCCTTCCCAGACACCAAGAGGAAGAGGAAACCGACAAATCTAAACAAGCACAAACCGAACAAACGTACGAAAAGCACTAAGATTAGCTCTCTCTTCCCCAAGCGAGGTAAACGCAATACTAAAAGGACTGAAAAACACAAGAACAAAACGACACACGGAAAGACATACAACACATCGCCTCGTAGAATAAACCACAAAGCAACAAAAAGTAAGACTAGTTCTCTTAGATTTATAAAATGATCAGCTGTATTGACGTAGATCTTCTTATGGCATGGACAAACTCGATCCCTTAGGCGTTTGCAGATTATATTTCAGTTCCTTTGAGATCATTTAGCCCATTGTCGTATATTTGAAAATGGAGTTCTGTTCATGTTTACGCTAGAGGATGTAAGCAGTGTTGCAAGCTTCATTACTGCTTATGAAGCGTCTCAATAAAACCGAGACTCCCATTTTCTAATCCGTAGTGTGTTTTTTGTTTTCAAAGGCAATCTTTTTGATGTTGATTTTGAATGGAGCAAAGCTGAAATACAGCATTTTCTGTTGCTGCTGTAGTCTGTTATATATAAATACAGTCATGCTAAGAATGTAAAATGAATGTTAAAGACTATGAATGTTAAAGGTCAAAGTCACTTAGTAACCTTGGCCAAAGGTCACTTTGTTAGAATACTTGAAAGTCAGTTTTCTTAGAAACTTTTAGGCTGATTATGATTATATTTCAAATGCAGCCTAAATGGGATGAGAGAATGGATTATATTGAAAAAGTCCAGGTCCCATTAAGCTGCTTGCCTTAAAACTTGATATGGGCACTTAGGAAGAAAGTACTATTACCTTTGTATGAATGGTGTCCCTGAGTTGATCTTGACCTATTTTATGGCATAGTCGAATTTGGTCACTTGGGTTTTTGAATCGGAAGAGCTGAAATAGTGTATTTTAGCTACACTGAGCCAGGAGAACCTGTAGGACGGTAACCTCCGTCGTCCATCTTCTGCCGTTAACATTTTCAAAGGGCTCACCTCTGAAACTACGAGGCCAATTTCAATGAAATTTCATATGCAGGCTCAAGGGAGAGGGGAAAAACGTAAGAGAAAAGCCCAGGGAGTGCCACAATCACACGAACGTTTATACATTTTGTTCCAGGTCAGATCACAATGATGGCCACTATGTCCAGATATACTAAAATCCTTAAAACATCTTCTTTTCCAGAACCACTGGGCCAATTGCCTTGGATCTATGTATGTAGTATCTGTGACTCTAGTACTAAAAAAAGTATACACACGATGACTCTGGCTGATTTTGACCTATTTTACGGCCAGGTCAAATTTGTTACCTTAGGATTTTGAATAAGATAAGCTGAAATAGTGTATATTTAATTGCTATTGCAGTCTGTGATATAGAAATGCAGTCAACTTCAACCCTACGAATGATTTAGGTCAAAGTCATACATTTGATGGTTGTTTTTCTCAGAAACTAAGAGGTGAACTCAAATAATATTTCATGTGGGGCGGTAGAATAAAATTATATTAAAACGGTCCAGGTCACATGACCGCTAACGGCCCGCTGTAGATTTATGTAGAATGCTAGCTGGTAAATGACTGACAAGTAAAGGCACACTGACATATTAATCTGTTCCATAGCAATATCATATGAGCCGGGGCACAGCAACAGTCTTACAAACTTTAATACCCTTCAGAAGGCGGGGGTGGTCGGGTGGTGCAAAGGTGTTGTGTACCTTACATCACTGGGGCGTCCAACTGATATTGGCTTACAGTTGGGCAAGGCCTGCTATCCTTGTAACAGGTAAGGGTAGAGGGGGAATGTTTTTATTTCTTCTATTTCTTCACTTTCACTCCTGTTCCGCTTTCTTCCCTGTCCCTCTCTTTCATCTCTTCTACTATCTCTTCTATCTCTCTTCTCCCTTTCTCTGGGAGACGACACAAAATGACCCTTAAGGGTTGACGTGTCATTAAACCCCAACACAATCAAAAACCTTCAGAAGGCCACACCCACGGCCCCCCACCCTGCTGGGATCCCATAATCACCTCTTTTTGACATACCTTGGATCTTTCTTACTTAACGTCTAGGAAAGGGCTTTAAAGTCATAAGTGGGTGATACCACCTTTGGTATCATTTTAGCTCTCTCTTTGAACGACTGGATACAGTTTTTGGGCGACAACTCTTGTCAAAATTATTTTGTCTCCATTATGAAAAGGACTCCAGTCTAAAAGAATGGACTTTGCAAATTCTTTCATTTTGGACATCTTTTCGCAAGAGGAAAGGTGTACGAAAGTAAACAGGGAATCATAAAAATTGCCTCCCTCATGAAAGTTACGGAAAATTTAGTCCCTTTAATGAGCTTATTATTTCAAGCGATTGCAAATATAATATTCAGCATCAAAGTATTCCCAAACATGGGGACAACTTCTCATACGAAAGTGTTTTATAGTAAACCTATTGTCACTATATCATACCCAGTAAGCATTCTTTATAAATTTACAGCAGGCCGTTATCGGCCCGTCAGCTACCCTGACGGGCCGATAACGGCCCGCTGTAGATTTATAAAGAATGCTAGCTGGGATACTAGCATGTGTTAGTTATATGTTGTATTGAGGGAGCATAGGGTCACCTAATTTACTTAATTAACAACCCTCGTATTTAAATAAAGGACACGAGCTCACTCATTTATTATACATATGTTATATATAGACCGACATAACTGGTTCGTCGCTTTGAACGTTGCATTAATATTCATTTGGATGCGTCCACTGTGCAGTTTAGGCACGACAGTACGTATAACAAATTTCGCTCAGGTTAAATAGGTAATACTTATCTACACCGTAAATATGTACGATAATACAAAGATCAAAGGATAGGTCAGTTTGGTCGGTCTGTATAGACCGACAAAAAGACAAACTTGACCTGTCGCTTTGACCGTTTGATGATAATATGCATAAGTATATGTTTAGAGTGTAAACAGGTATAGGCCGACCAAACTGAACTGTCAGTTTGACCTTTAGATTATAATATTTATAAGTAAAAGTCAGAGGCTTATAATACTATTAACGGGCTATGACCCCTGAAATGACTTACAGGAGGAAAGTACCATATCATTGGCTATCTGGCTTAAGCAGCGATTGGCAATAATGGGGTTTGTATAGCTCTTGCTCCTAATTAATATCAGGTTAAGAAATTGTTTCAAGCTAACCTTTACCACGCTCCGGGCAAATTCAACAGACAACAATTTAATATTTTTATTCTGAAAACAGGGTTAGACTTTTCATGCAAACTGTGTCCTTAGCAGACAGTTTGCATGAAATGTCAACTGTTTTCTGGAACAAATCAAAACATATTTCAAAATGTCGTCTGTTGATTTTTTTGCAACTAACGTGTGTAATATTTATTTCTGCAAACATTTAATTAAGTACTGCAGAGGTAAAAGCTATTATCATACGAGTTTTCTAAGAGAACTAGATTGTATTCCTGACAAACTCATAGTAAGTAGCAATTAGATGATAGAAACTCGCTCCTATATTTTGCACACCTATACTGGGGAGCTGATAGCCCCGTCAGTAGAATTTTAAGCCTCTGTAAATGTTTATTGCGTAAAAACGGTATTAACTGTATCCTAATGACCAGTAAATATGAACAATTGAAAGGTCGGTTGATCGGTCTATATTTCCTGTATAGAACAACCAGAGTGTCCTGTAGCTTTGACCTTTACATTGAATGCTCACAAGGATGCGTCCATTGTGCAAATTTCCATGGTCCCAAAGAGATTCAAGCCACTGAGGTTCGACTGTATTTTGGTTTGCAGACTGATATTCCCTTTCGCACGGTGTAATGCTCACATACACTTATAATAGGTTTAGCAAATTTATTGTCTGGCAGAGGTAAAAGAGAATTCGTGGACGACAAAAATATAAGTGAAGATACCCAGGTAAAGCCACAATCAGGAAGCACAATTATCCCCATCACGAAAACATACCTATATAATTTTGACCCCCTTAAACCCCACTTTTATATAGTAAAACTGGGATTTACAGGAGTATACATTATTTTTCTTATTTCTGCTCGAAAACATAGATTGTGGGTACTCGTTAGAACCGCCTCATTGAGGCGGTTCTAATGAGTACCCACAATCTATGTTTCCGGCAGAAATATGAAAAAGATCAGAATTTTTTATCCAAAAATTGTCATTTTTGGTGGTAAAATTTTTAGTGTATTTGAATAGGCGTGTTTTCGTAATGCGAGACACCAAAAGAAGGAAATATGATGAACAAATAAGGACAACACAGATGTCACGTATCATTAAACGGACGCACAAAGAAAGAAAGAACTACAACAGAGAACGCGCTTTGGAGTGGTCAGTAGGAAAAATACTGCGGATTTAAACTGGCAATCAGAAAAAAAGAAAATCCTGCGATCCACGTGAGGCAGCTATTCGCTGACGTCATTACGTAAACATGCCTATTCAAATATATTGAAAATTTCACCATTAAAAACTGACAGTTTAAGATATAATTCTGATATTTTTCATATTTCTGCTCAAAACATAGATTGTGGGTACCCGTTAGAACCGCCTCGCCGAGGCGGATCAAACGAGTACTCATAATGTATGTTTTTGAGCAGAAATAATAGAATAATGCATACCCGTGTAAACCCCAGTTTTACTTATAGAGATTGGATTTAAAGTGGCCAATATTATTTACGCCGGGCTGAAATGAGCTTGTTGCTGTCAATATTCGTACACGTTTGAATTTTTTCATTTCGTTTTTTTTTTTTTTTTTTCGTCGTAGAAGAAGAAACAAAAGATATTTTTCTTTGTTTACGATTGGAAATATGCATTCTCAAATCGAACAGACTATAAGCTGGTTTAATAATACAGTTTAATTTGATATTCAAGCATGGAAAGATTTGGGCCGAAAGAAAACGTTATGAGTGGAAAAAAACAAAAACAAAACGAAACACTGCTACATACGCCCGTAGATGATTTCGGATATAGTATGTTCGGCCTAGGCTATGGATGGCGACATGTAATTATGTATGCGGGCTAGAAAACAGACGATCATAGTTGATTTTTTTTACATAGCTCTGATAACGTCTATAATGTTTTTATCATTGAGTATTGCGATAATTTATATAATTACAACCTTTCATGAAGTATAACATTTTTTTTACTATACTACGATCTATAGGGAGCTAAGTAATGCATGACAGATTAGTTTTCCGGCGTACTGATGCTTTGCATCAATGTTTTCTTGTCTAGGCATGTCTTCGTGATAAGTCTTCAGGCTTCTGGTTTCTAGCTTAATAAGTCAAATAGAAAATTAAAACCAGAAGTAACCGGACAAGGTTATATTTATACTTACACACTTTTAAATATTTATATCATCAAAATGTCAAAGCAACATGGTTAGTCTGTAAAACGTGAGCGATGTTATTTCATGTGGAATAAAGGAAGTTGTTGTTGTCTATGCCGACATAATACGGTGGACTTTTTTTTACATACAGAAATAAATATAACCATGTATGAATATGACCTTGAGGGCTTGATATGGTTCACATTGTACCAGTTCTTGAGTTCACTTATGTACTTGTACGGTGACCTGTGACTTTTGGTTTTAGTTTTGAATTTACAGCTGGGAACCAGAAGCCTTAGGTCACCGGATAACTTTATATTTTTATGACCCCGCTTGCTGAAGGCCGGGCCATATAGCGTTTCGCCGTGATGTTACGTCCGTACGTTCGTACATGCATATGTCACGTTCGTATATCCAGTGTCTGATAAATGTTTAAGTTTACATTCAAAACAATGACTTTTACGTCCGCGATTCTCTTGCAGATCATAAATTGAGTAGCTTTGATGCTAGGAAGTTGAAATTTGGTATGCTTTTTTACCTAGACCTAAACCTTTAACTCTGTGATAAAATTACCCAAATTATGCCCTTGGATAGGGCGATTGTGTACTTTAGACACATGTCCAGTTCCCTATACTTTGGTAACTGTTTACTAATTATTATGTCATATGACTGTACATGTAATTTAAAAGCAAACAAAGGGAATCCAAGCCTACGCCATGGTCAGTAAAAATCGTTAATTTGTATAAATTGACCAAATTGACCTTTACAGTTCATAAGGATACGTCGACTCTACACTTTACACAGAAATGAACACAAATCATTTTAGATAATTTTGTGGGGAAGAAAATTCGTCCTAAATGGTATAAGATATCTTGTTGTAAATTGTCCCTGGGTATTTAATAGTTTTAAACATTCCATCGACGACTTCGATGTTTATGGAGTTTTTTAACGTTCCAGTTGTAAAGAAAAAAAAATAATGAGGTACGTCCAGATTTCCTGTTTTACGTCCGTATTTATTTTTCGTCGTTCTCTTTAATTTGAACTTCTAAATCTAACATCATGTTGAAAATATACAATTTGTTGAGTGTTAAAGTCGAGCATACTATTGCATACACGTTAGTAACACTTTCGCAGTATATTGTCACTTATATTATTTACAGTTTCTAAACAGCTAAAATCTAAATTCAAAACATTTTGTACAGGTGCGGCGGTCAGGCCTATGGCCCGCCGAGCGGCGACCAAAACGAGACGACATTTTTTCGGTCTTCTTTCATTGCAATCTAAAATCTGACCCTCAACTCCCGCGCACCTCACTGCCTGCGCGTGCCTGTTTTTTTTTTTTTTTTTTTTTTTCTCTGTGCACGCGCAAAGTAGAAGTCATTACCCTAAAGCGGGATTAGACTGAACGTGTGAAACCATTTCTTTCGTAAAAATAACAATACATGTACGTTGAAACTGCAATTAAGCTGTCCCTATAAGGAATATCTTTCTGACTAAGTGGCGTTAAAGACGATTTATTGACAAAGTAGATGTTTAAATGTATTTGAACAAAGGATAAAAAATGACATGTTTTTTTTCAGTTCCGCTGTCAGGTGAAATACTCATGATTTCAAAGTTTGCGTATAAAAAAAAATAAATTAAATAGAATAAATGATATTAATAGTTAGACTCCAAATGAAAATTGCAATCAGCTGTACAAGACGATCAAACTAATACCAAACACGAGGATAAAATATCGACCCTAAGAATAGTCATTTTGACATTATTTCTTTATTTATTTATTTTTTGACATTAAATCTAAAAAAGCAATAAATACACATTTGATACTCTGGTATTCATATCTAAAATGTTCCAAGTAATAAGATAATATGGACATCTTTGCTATCTAAAGCAAACTAAGTAAATGTTTCTTATTATGCAACAGATACTGAAAATTTCATAAGCGTCCGAAGTACTAAATTGTAATAATTAGCCATTTGTATTTCTACTGACGCGTATATTTAAATACAGAATAATTAATCAACATACGTAATTAATTATATCATAATGTACCAATGTTACGTCATGAAAAGTGCCGCATAATAGCAGTAAAATATTCCTAAAGGAGTTCCTTCACTACGACAATGAGTAATATTGGAGACAATGTTGAATTGTTGATTTTATACTGATATGTTTTGAGACAGGTATATTTATAAGCTCTCCTGAAGCCAAATATATACATGTATATAAAACAATGCCATATTTATAGTTGCTGGGCCTTGTATTAATAACATGCAATGTTTGAAGGAAATCCATATGTGGGCGGACTTGGAATCCCGCACCCCCTCCCCGCTCGCCCCACCACACACACACCCCGCCTTTATAAGAATTTCAGCAGACGACATTTCATCTGCGTCTAATATTACCTGTATTTTTATTAACTATACTACAAAATTGTACACGGCGTCTGATCAGGGTCTACACTCTTTGATTTAAGTTCAGATATCTCTACAAGACATGACAAGAATAAAAAAAAACTAACCAGGCAGCAAATGAACCTGTCCAAACAGTTAAAGTAGAAGAATCCAGTCGGCATAAATGGGTTAAGCGCTTTATAAGCGGTTTAACCCATGTAAAATATCGTAAAATAAATTACGCACCTTTTACTCGTAAGGGTAGGAAAGGGATTAAGGGGTAAAGAAAAGGTACTTTACAAATAAAGAAATGAGGTCATTCTGCATTGTGTCCTGTTCCGTGTCGTAAAAGATCTGTGGCATCTGGTTCTAAGCTGTATTAAGTCACAAACAGAAAATTGAAACCTAGTCACAGGTTGCCGTACACCGGACAAAGTTGTATTTATACCTCCTAGTGGGCACACAACGTTAAAACGACGTCGTATCAACGTCGATGCGACGTGATCACGTCGCATTGACGTTGATACGACGTCATTTTGATTTTGTGTGCCTGCTGGGTTTAATATCTGTTTACACAGTAAACATATACATTTGAATATCATAATAATGAAAGGTCAAAGCGACAGGTCATTTTCTCGGTCTGTAGCATATGCATTTGGTAATATTATGTTTATCGTTGTTGTTTTAGATGAGCTGTCCACGTTGCCTTGTCAGTGGAATTACTGCTTTAATTACTGTCACACTGGGGAACCAAACAGCAAATGTAATGCAGCAGAAACCAACGGTGTACGTCTGTTACACGGAAAGGTGGCGACGTTCGAACTTAACAATCAGCCCATGTTTCGGGCAATGCATATGGCGTTTGCAGAGGTAATCCTTATCTTTAACCTTTAATACTCTCTGAGCGAATTCAGCAGACGACAAACTGATCCCAGAAAATAGGATTTGACATTTCATGCTAATTGTCTCTTATAGAAGGAGATAATTTGCATGAACTGTCAATACTTTTTAGGTAGATTGTTTACAGTCGATCTAAAGTAAACATGCATAAAAATTTCCTTAAGGTTGTTTTCCGCGAGATTATCATCGACAAATGAAATGACTCCGCATTAGACGAAATCCAAGTAACGATTATAGCCGCGCTGGTCTTGTCGCTGTGACGTAAGAGTGCTGTGTAAACAGGGTTATCTGTAAAACCTGAACTGGGTATAGTGCTGTGACATTGGCAAACAGTGCAGACCCAGATAAGACGCAACAGAATGCGACGTCTGATCGGGGTCTACATTGTTTGCTTAAATTACACGATGTTAAGGCTTAAGTGAAACTCTCTTAACCCTTGTCCTGCTGAGCCCGGATATACCCTGCCTTTGCAAACTGTAGATCCAGATCAGTTGGCTTCTGAAGAAGCCAACTGATCTGGATTTGCACTGTTTGCCATTAAGTATGTGAATCTATATCAACAACCTTGATCAAGTAATCTGATTGGCTAAAAATTAGACATGGGTGTGGCTTCTTAATTTATTCAGCAGGACAAGAGTTAAATTCAGGATCATTTTCCCAGCCTACACTCAGAGACAACACAGCAAACACATGACGTCTATACACCATCGCCTCAACGTCGATGCAACCACAGGTGCTTGAAATTTAGTCCTTAACCTATAAAAAGGCCAAATCTAGGGTATAATGTGCATCATATTTTAATAAATATATGAAGCCTATACCCAGCTAGCATTCTACGTAAATCTACATCGGGCCGTCATCGGCCCGTCAGCTACCCTGACGGGCCGATGACGGCCCGATATAGATTTACGTAGAATGCTGACTGGGTACAGGCTATAAAGTAGAATTTTTCGATTATAGACTAATCTTCAAGCACTTGTGGATGCAACGTCATGACGTTGCATCGACGTTGAGACGACGTTGTATAAACGACATGTGCTCGCTGACAAAATACCCACCAGTGCAGGCAGTGCTTTGATGTTTAAAATTTTGGCTTTTATAGAACTGTGTTAAAAAGTTTGCACTTTGGAGAGGTGTGTTAACCCAATGTCTCAACAAAGCATATTGTTAGACAGTCGAACCTCAATGGCTCGAACATCTCTGGGACAAGGAAATTCGTTCGGGACATGGGTAGTTCGAGCCACTGAGTGTTAATCATATCACCGGTTCAGGAAGCAAATAGCGATAATTTAGGGAAATATTTTCGATTTTCAACACAATGATTGTATGTTGAGTGAACTCATTAGAATCGCCTCGATGAGGCGATTCTAATGAGTACGCTCAACATACAATTCCATGATAAAATAAGAAAGAAAAATCCTTAAATATTTGTTTTCTTGAGCTATTGGAAGAATTTTGTAGGGACTAAAAAAAGAGTTCGAATCATCCATGGTAAACGAGCCATACATGTTCGAGCCATTGAGGTTATACTGTATTCTTCATAAAAAGTTTGATCATACATCGGTTTGTTAATATAAAATCGCAAAGAAATGTATCATGCCTATTATCTATAAACAGAACCTAGAAAGATTGCTCGTGGAAACAAATAACATTAAAAAACAAAAATCAGAAAAATTGTTTTATTGAGACTCTTTATATGTAGCAGTGTAATTTGCAATGCTGGACACGCCTCTAGCACCGGTTTAAACGGAACTCGATTTTCGAACTCGAAGATTGGGCTCAATGATCCAAAACCGCGCTCGACATGACTCCATTGGGTTGACTGGGCCGTAAAACCTCAACACAAACAAATCAATGATCCAAAGGAAATAGAAAGTAAAAATGTGTTATGATATTCTATGTTTGGTATATTATAAAGATCTGTCATTGGTTTGAAGGATAGATAGAACAGTCCGTCCCGAGGATCACTGTCAGTCATCACGAGGCTTGCCGAGTTGACTGTTCGCGAGGGATGAATTATTTTATCTACCCCTCACGCCCATGACAGGTTCTTTTGCTTGCACATCTTTCATTTCTGAACATAGATATTTTAATAATTCAGTCACTTCGATTGCTGACGACTGCTGACGTCCGCCATATTGTTATGACATTACTATGGCGTTTAATGAAGTCATAACGTTCAGTGACGTAAACCTTAACGATGGCATACGTGACGTCCTATACAACCAGTGTATATCAAAACACATGAGAATTTTCATTTTTTTCTTATCTTACCCCGAGTAGGATAACCTGGGAAGGATAAGAATTTCTATCGCAGGGTAAAATCCAGAATTTCCTTGTCTGGTGTGCAAGAAATTTGGTATGATATATACGTCAAGACTGTTTCTGACCGCTTGTACTTTGTTTGCAATAATTCAAATTTTCCGTATTGGCTGAACGCTGCTCAGTTATGTCTTTTCGTAATCCCAAAGGACCAAATGAATGATTAACAAACAATGTAGACTCTGATCGGACGCCGCGTTCTGTGGCGTCAGATCTGGATCTGCATTATTCAGATCGCCCTGCCCCAATACTTAAATATGGCAGTATTGCTTTATGCATATTACAAATGAGCTTAAAACAGTTAATTTTCGGTATTTGTATGCCGACCTCGGTTGCGCAGTTGAATGCGCGTCCAACTGGTGATCAGGAGGTTGCGAGTTCGATTCCCATCAGGTTGGCAACATTCTTTCGTGGAAATTTGATCATGAAATATTTTTTTTACGGTCATTTGATCCCTTCCGCTGATTCAAGAAGGGAGAAGTGCCAGTTTTTGGCGAAAGAAAGTGCACACTACTGGTTAACCGCTTAGAGGACTAATCCTGTACAGTAAAGGTGTGGTTATGTAAAATGACCGCGGTCGATATGACCTCATTACCCTATTGTGTTGACTGGGCCGTAGAACCTCAACACAAACAAAACACACACACACACACACACACACACGCACGCACGCACACGCACACACACACACACATACACACACACACACACACACATATTACTAAGTTACTGTGCAACAGTCCTGACGAGCTGAGCAAAACGCGTTGACACGTTTTCAAACGTTATTGTAATTAAACAAAAAACATGTAATGTCATACATAAAAGAAGAATAAGATCAACATGTCTTAAAAACACAAAACGTCTAAATAGACAGGTTACATATGAAATGTTTTATATTTTCAGTTTGACCTCGAGTCCAACGCCGTTTCTGACCTACCGAAGATTGTAGACAAACATATGGAAAATGTTAAACCATCGATGTGCGAAAAAGTGAAACATATATTTATAAAACAGATTGAGATATTTGTCAATTCGACCAGAAATATAGGGACGTGAAGTAAGTATGTGTTGAAATATTTTATATTTTCAGTATGATCTCAAATTCAACACCGTTTCCGAATACTGAAGATTGTCGCAAACGTATGTAGAATGTTACAACTTCGATGTGAGGGAAAGTAAAACATATTTATAACACAGACTAAGATATTTATTTATTCAACAATGATTATTGCGCTGTGAAATAAGTATACAGTCGACTATCGTTATCTCGACTTCGTTTGCCCCGAAAAACCGTTTTTCCCGAAGTGAAAAAATGGTCCCTGTTTTATATTGAAATAACACAATAGGTAACAAAATATTCTTGAAAAGAGGAGAATCGCTAACTTAAGGAGTCAAATTGCATGTTCATATGTGAAATGCGGTTGTTTGATGTATTTTTTTCCTCAATTCTGCAAATCTGATATGTCAGGGTATGTATATCTCGAACTATGTCAGAAAATTCCTTGGATTTCGAGATAACGAGAGTCGACTGTATGTGTATAGTGTTGGAACAGAGGAGGACAGCAGAATAGACAGGAACATGAAAAAGAAAAAAAAGTTAATTGTCTGTTTTGTTCGCAGTTATATGTATTTTACATTGAAATAATAATTTGAATCAGAACAGAAATAATATCTTCCCGATAGTGACTCCATCTATCACATAATATTGATTTTACATTGTTCTGCTTATGAAGCCTCATGCATGTACACTTGAAACATCAAGTCCTTTTTTCGATGACCTATTTATTTTATCAAAAACCTCATGTGTCTTTGACGTTAGCGGCGAGGACAACCTTTTCCTTGATTTAGGTGAACTGTTCATTTCAGCTGTTTTTGTGTGTTCTATACCGGAATCAAGTGTGGTTGTGTGAGTGTGCATATGTCACACATATGAATACTTAACAGATGTTTACATATGAGTACAATTGTGCGCATACGTAACAGTTACATATGTGTATGAGTGTCACATACCGAATTTAACGGGTGTAAAAACAATACCAAATCTTGACATCTCATAAAATTGCAAAGAAAAATCGATACAAATGGATTGAGTTGACCGGACGTGGCGACTGATCAAGATCTGTACTGTTTGCCACTCTTTTGTCCATAGCACTTTAAATAGTGTTAAGCCTGATCAGATGTAATATTAGCAATTTGGTAGCTAATCTGGATCTACACTGCTCTTATGTTACCAATGCTGTTTTATGCCCCCGCCATTTTCAATGGAGGTGGGGGGAATATAGTATCACCGCTGTCCGTACTACGTCCGTCCCGTCCCGTTCTTCCCGTACGTAACACTTTTGGTTTCCCTGCGATATCTTTTGAAAGGATTGGTGTATTGGATTGAAACTTTATACACAGGTATATAACCAAATGTAGGCCAAGTTCGATTTAGTGTAAAATCCACCAATTATTTTGGGAGTTATGTTCCTTTTCAACTTTGAAAAATTTTCAACTTTGAAAAATGGTTTCCGTGCGATATCTTTTGAAAGGATTTGTTTATTGGATTGACATTTTGTACACAGGTATATAATCATAAATTGTAGTTCAAGTTCGATTTAGAGTAAAATCCGTCTATTATTTTGAGAGTTATGACCCTTTTTCAACTTTGATAAATGGTTTCCGTTCCATAACTTTTGAAAAAAATAGTGTATTGGATTCATATTTTATACACAAGCATATAATTATAAAATGTAGGCCAAGTTCGATTTAGGGTAAAATCCACCAATTATTTTGGGAGTTGCGGCCCTTTATCAGTGTTGAAAAATAGTTGAAAAATGGTTTCCGTTCGATATCTTTAAAAAAAAAAATAGTGTATTGGATTCAAATTATATACACAATGTACGATTTAGGGTAAAATCCACTAATTATTCTTGGATTATGGCCCTTTTTCAACTTTGAAAAATGGTTTGCGTCCCATAATATTTGAAAAGATTAGTGTATTGGATTCATATTTTAATTCTGTGTTAAGCGCCAAGTAAATAACGACTTTCTGAAAGATATCGTAAGCACAGTAACTGATTTGTATATTTCAGGATGGATGCAACAGAAATTGCAGATTGTGAAAACGGTTCGTCGCTGCTCGAATATACGAAGACAGGGACCTTTTTAAATGTTTCGAGTCTTTTCAACACTTAGCCCTGTTGATTTGTTAGCCCTGTGAATTTGTTTATATATTTTCCAGAAAAACAAAAGAAATCAACAACAACAACAACAACAACAAAAAAAAAAGAAAACAACAAAACAAAAACATAAAAAAAACAAAAAAACAATAAAAAAACAAAAAAACACACACACACACAAAAAAAAAAAAAAAAACAGCATTTGACATTAAATGCAAATTATGTCCATTATAGACAATTTTCATAAAATGTAAACTCTGTTTTCTGGGAAAGTAAAAGAAAAAAATAAAAAAAAAAAAAAAAAAAAAAAGATAAATAAACAAAAACAAACAAACAAAAAAACATCCTCAATTTGTCATCTGCCGAAGTAGCCAAGAGACTGGTGGAGATTAACGGATCATTTATTTTATAAACAAACTAGTTGCATAGCTTTTAAAAGCATACCAGTTGCATACGCTATTAAATGCAAGCTAGGCATTACGAAAACATGCTTATTCAAATACAGTCGACTTTCAATAACTCGAATTCCAAGGGACTCTATTAAATACTTCGAGATATCAGTACCTTGATATGTAAGATTTGCAGAATTGTGGAAGAAATATTCGAACAACCACATATAACAAAAATACATGTAATTGGACTCTTGCAGTTAGAGATATACCAGAATTTCACTTCGAGATAAGCGGTTATTCGAGATAAGCGGTTATTCGAGATAAGCGAGGTGAAGATAACGAGAGCTAACTATATATTGAACATTTCAGCACCAAAAACTGAAAGTTTTCAGATAAAAATTCTGATATTTTTTATATTTCTGCCCAAAACATAGATTGTGGGTACTCGTTATAACCGCCTGACCGAGGCGGTTCTAACGAGTACCCACAGTCTATGTTTTTGAGCAGAGATAAGAAAAATAATGTATACCCATATAAACCCTCATAATAAGAGCGGCTTAAATAAACGATTTCCCAAATAAGAAGTAAAGAAATGATGAAAAATGCGAACCAAATGTACATGTGTGTGAGTAAGGTATTTCCATGTTGTAAATTTTGCTGTCCGTAAAAGAGTAAGAGAGCCTTAAAAACCACAGGTGAGTCACACGTAATACGGTTATTATCTTTTATGTTTCATGAACTAACACGTTCTATATACGTACCCTAAATAAATTGAGAAAAGACTGGCTTTATAGTGCATAGATCGAATAACACAATTGTTTTTACCATGCTTCAGAATATATAGATGAACGGATCCTGTGTGATCTTGCATAAAGGCCGCGGTTTTCAACACCTCCCAAGGGACCTGGCGAATGTTAATGCATTGAAAAACCATGTTTAATCGCTATTATTGCATAAAAATTGAAAACATTTGCTACATTTCGCATTATTTCTTGCACTATTTTGTTTCGCCTTTTCACTGATGTCTCGCAATTTCCACGGACTATGCCCGTTCTAGTGCAAGGCAGTACACATCTCGTGACGGCAGCAATTCTCTGACCCCGGTATGAGCATATTGAAAGTTACGTAGCTGTGCATTAACAACGCGTGAATTGCCTTGTTAATACTTGTTCGCCTGTTAATGCACGGCTGTTAAGAACGTGCGGCACTGCTTTTTATGCAATAATATTTCCTTACTAACATGGTTTCTTGTATGATAGAGGATAACCATTTTATGGCTGTTCTGAAGATCCTGTCATAACCAGTTTAGACCAGAAGCAAGCATTAAGTGAAATCTATGGCAAGCCGTTTTACTATTTATTCTATAAATCAGATATCTGATTTAATATATCAGATATCTTATATAATATATAAGATATCTGATGTACTTTATCGGTTATCTTTTATAAATATTATGTCAATTAAGATATCTTATATGCTATATAAGATATCTAATATGCTATATAAGATATCTTAATTGGCATATAAGATATATGCTATTTAAAAGATATCTGATATGCTGTATAAGATATCTCATATAGGATATAAGATATCTTATTTACTAAAGAAGATATCTCATTTATTCAATTAAATAAGATATCTCATTTAGTATATCAGATATCTTATTCAGTATATCAGATATCTATATTAATATATTAGATATCTTATTTAGCAAATTAGATATCTTATATGGTATTATATGTGAAATTAAATAAGATATCTAATATGATATATCAGATATCTTATATAGCATATAAGATATCTTATATAGGATATAAAATATCTGATATACTAATTCAGATATCTTATATCCTATATTAGATATCTTATATCCTATATAAGATATTTAATATAATACATAATAAATAGTACAATGGCTTGCCAGCAAGCCGTTTTACGATTTAGTCTGTAAATCAGATATCTGATTTAATATATCAGATATATAATATATAAGATATCTGATATACTATATCAGATATCTTATATAAAATAGATATCTTATATGCCAATAAAGATATCTAATATGCTATATAAGATATCTGAATTGACATATAAGATACCTAATATACAATGTAAGATATCTGATATGCTGCATAAGATATCTGATATGTATATAAGATATCTCATACGCTATAAAGATATCTCATATAGGATATAAGATATCTTATTTACTAAAGAGGATATCTCATTTATTGAATCAAATAAGATATCTCATTTAGTATATAAGAAATCTTATTTAGTATATTAGATATCTATATTGGTAAATAAGATATCTTATTTAACAAATAAGATATCTTATATGGTAATTAGATAGCTGATATACAGAAATAAATAAGATATCTTATATATTATATCAGATATCTTATATAGGAAATAAGATATCTAATTTAGGATATAAGATATCTGAATTAGTATATCAGATATCTTATATACTCTATTAGATATCTTATATCCTATATAAGATATCTGATATAATATATAAGATATCTATTTTGCTTAATAAATAGTAAAACGGCTTGCCAAAGAAATCTGATATTAATTAGAGCAAAAAATAGATAAATCTCAAAATGGAATATTCTCCGAACCGAACCGGAAGGAAGATGCGTCGGTTCGCTCGCTGAATTAGTTGCAGCGCCGAAGTTATGAATTACTTATCATTTACAGTGTTTTTGAGACACGAAACTGGATAGATTCCTTTCTTTGTTGTAGAAAACAGAGAGTTGTTGTTAATGGTAAAACTCTAGAGAGGGCCCCAGTTTTTGTCTGGGGTCCCACAAGGGCCCGTCTTGGTTCATTGTTGTTCTCATTGTACATAAATGACATTTCCACTGACACTGGCTCAGAAATAAGACTGGTCGCATGAGACTGTGTTTGCTACCGGGGAATTAGAGAAGCCGCCTCAGAAGAATATACGTGTATAATGGAGCTAAATAGCTCGAACACCGATGGCTCATTAATCATAGCTAATTTGAACTCGTTTTTGAGTCCCTATACGAAATTCTTCCGAACGTTCAAGTAAAGAAATGTTTAGGGAAATATTTTCGATTTTCTACACAGTTATGGTATGTTTTGTGTAGTCATCTGAATCGCAAATATTTCCCTAAATTATAGCCATTTGCTCCTTGACCTGGTGGTATGATTAACCTTTAGTGACTCGAAATAGCCATATCTTGAACAAAGTTAAAATGTTCCAAGGTTGTCCGTCCACTGAGATTCTACTGTAGATATCTTTGGATATTGAGCTGGAAAAATCGGGTATTATATGTTAGGCAAGAAAATGGGGTATGAAATATAAGCAACATGTGTATTTAAGCAAATAGAACACTTAGTTTCCTGTGGCGAAATCTTTTATCTCAGCATTACGAAAACACGCCTATTCAAATATATAGAAAATATTTCATCTCCAAAAATTGAAAAATTTCAGATAAAAAACTCTGATATTTTTCATATTTCTGCTCAAAACATAGATTGTGGGTACTCGTTAGAACCGCCTCGGCGAGGCGGTTCTAACGAGTACCCACAATCTATGTTTTTGAGCAGAAATAAGAAAAATAATGTATACCCCTGTAAACCCCAGTTTTACTATATAAAAGTGGGGTTTAAAGGGGTCAAAATTGTATAGGTATGTTTTCGTGATGGGATGTAAAAGAGGCAGCGTATAAAGGACTTCTTCGCCCAATCTTGGAATATGGTAATCGTGTCTGGGACTCCCTGGGAGTGGTCCTTCAGAAAAAAATGCCAAAGTTCAGAATAGAGCTACTAGATATGTAACAAGCAGTTACAGAGGGAGTATGACTGAAATACTTGAAAAAAAAAAAAAAAAAAAAAGGACGGGACTCTCTCAAGACAAGGAGTAGAGACAGTAGGCTTATACTGTTGTACAAAGTTCTAAAGGGTGCCGCCAGCATTCCAGTAGATGACCTAATTTCCCCAACCAGGCGCTGAGGATATCATCACTCATTGGCATTGCGCCAACTAATAATATAATAATAATAATAATAATAATAAATTTATTCACCAATCATGGACCATTATAGACGGTATAAAATCACATGGTACGTATGTTATCCTTACGATTTTATGATTCTGACCACACACACACACACACACACACACACAAAACTATGACGTTATCCAAGCAGGCACAGAACGTTGACACAAAGTCGATTCAACGTCAAAACGCTGACTCAACATTGAATCGACTGTTTCAACGTTATGTGCCCGCTTGGTATTTTAGTGGATTAAAAATAATTAATTAGATTGATATCATGTTTGGCCCAGCGTTGGGTCGACATTGGACACCCAATGGACAACCATCATCAGTCAACGACACAACTCATGGCCAACGTTTGGCCAACGTTGTCATGCTATCTGGATATCCTATTAACATAGTATAGATTTAACCCTTGTCATGCTGAATAAATTAAGATGCCACACCCACATCTACGAGTAATTTTCAGCCAATCAGATTATTTGATCCAAGAGTTTAATACAAATATACATACTAAATGACAAACAGTGCAGATCCAGATCAGTTGGCTTCTTTAGAAGCCAACTGATCTGGATCTACACTGTTTACAAATACAGGGTATATCCGGGCTCAGCAGGACAAGTTAAGAACTAGCCTTTTCCATTTACTCCTACCGCGTGTTGGAAAATGATCGTTACTGGTCAATACATCAGTTTTTAACATAGGCGTCTTTACCACATCGAGCAGGTCCCGTAACAGGCGATTTGATCACTTAGGCCTCGTAATGGCTACCCACCGTGTACATGGCGCTTGTTTCGTCATAATTGCTGCATGTTTTTTTACTGATGATTTAGCTCTGCGCCTGTATCTAGAGAACACTTTCTCGTAATTTGCAACTAGAGAAGAATTAAAAATAAAGTTACCTTTACCTCAAACCGGTTTAATGTTTAGCATATTGGGTAAAAATTTCAGCAGATATCATTTTGATATATTTTGCTTATTTTCATTGACACGCCAGGCAGGCAGCTGTATGCAGTAGCAAACTCTATTGTCTAATAATAATAATAATAATAACAACAATAAAAATAACAAAATGTCATGATTTAGTCGTCTGCTGAATTCGTCTTGAGAATGCTAATGGTAAAGCACTGGTGCTTCCCCTCCACCACCAAAATTTTTTCGTCGATTGCCTTTTTTCTATGTTTATTACGTCGGTAGTTTGTGGTAGCACGGGACCGACCCGAATATACAGTTAAAATGGAGAGTAACTTCCGTCTGCATTATAAGCGTTTTGTTCTTGTGTGTTTTATATTATTTACATTTTCTGATACGTTTAACCCTTATCCTGCTGAATAATTTTATTAGCCACACCCATTCTGACTATCAGCCAATCAGATTACATCATATAATGTTTTGTTCAAATTCACAAACTGAATGAGAAACAGTATAGGTCCTGATCAGATGGCTTCTTCAGAAGCCATCTGATCTGGATCTACACTATTTGCAAAGATAGAGGTTGTGGTGAACAGCAGGATAAGGATTAAAGATCGCATTGTTTTTATAACTGATGAAAAGGGATCTTCGGGTGTATGCCAAGAGTAAAGATTTAGGTAATTCTGATCAGGAAGTTTGCTTTTCGTCGTTATATCAAAAAGGACACGATAATTTTGAACGTGGACGGAGAAGGCCCTGATTAGACTGAACGTACACGCAGGCTAATCTAGGTTTCCACTGTCCGCGTACGCCGCGAAGACAACTTTGATACTTTAAATCATGGCCTGGCTCATATAATTTTATTTCAATTCTTCGAAATAAATTTTAATCAACTTAAAAATATAGTTTGTGTGTTATTTTACAAATGTTCAATGCACTTACAGACATAAATTCGTTCAACAATACGTCGAATACAGTCGACTCTCGTTATCTCGAAGTCCAAGGAAGTCTCGGAAATAAGTTTCTCTAAGAGAACTAGATTGTGTTTCTGATAAACTCTTAGTCAGCAGCCAATCAGATGACAGGAACCCGCACACTACATGTTGCACTCCTATACTTGGGAGCTGAGAGCCCCGTTATTAGAATCATAAGCCTCTGATGTCGGTTATTGCAAATGTGTATTTTTCCTCCATTGCTTTTTCCGCATCTCTTTTCGAAAACATGCATATTCCAGTATATTGAGAACTTTACCATCAAAAAATGAAAACTGATTCTGTTAGTGTTCATATTTCTGCTCAAAATATAGATTGTGGGTACTTATTAGAACCGCTCAGCGAGTGGTTATAACCAGTGCCCACAATCTATATTTTAGAACAGAAATAAGAAAATATGTACTCCTGTAAACCCCAGTTTTACTGTATTAAAGTGGGGTTTAAGGGGGTCAAAACTATGTAGGCATGGTTTCGTGATGGTTTATCGTTTCATATGTTAGTCACTTTTTAGCTCGCCGAGACTATGTCCCTGGAGAGCTTATATTGTCACCCAGGCGTTGGCGTCGGTGTCTGTCGGCGTCCATGGCGTCGGCGTCGGCGTCCGCGTTAGCACAATGTTTAAGTTTTCAAATGTGTGTATAGTTTTTTAACTGTTTAAGGTACTGCTTTCATATTTGGCCTAAACCTACTTAAGGGTAAGACCTTTCAAAAGCATACACCCCATCCCCAAAATAGACTCTTTATGTAGGTCAAGGTCAGTTCTTACTTTGTCTTTTACATGCATGTTTAAGCTTTGTGCTTTAGTTTTGAAAAGTGTACATAACTGCGGAAATATTCAAGATAGAGCTCTAATATTTGGCCCACACCAGCCTTAGGATTAGACCATTTAATAGCACACACCTCTTTTTAAGTTTGACCTTCTGCCTAGGTCAAGGTCAGGTCATACTTTATCATTTGAACCCATATTCGAGTTCTGCGTTCAAGTTTTGAAAAGTGTTTGTAACTGCTGAAGTTTTCAAGGTACAGCTTTAATTTTTGGCCCACACCAATATTAGGGTGAGACCTTTTAATAACACCGACTTTTACCTCAGTTTGACCTTCTGCCCAGATCAAGGTCAGCTTATACTTTGTGATTTAAACCCATGTTTGGGTTTTGCCTTTAAGGTTTGAAAAGTGTTCATAACTGCTAAAGTATTCAAGATGCTGCTTTAATGCTTGGCCCACACCTACCTTAGGGTAAGACCTTTGAATAGTACACACCCCTTCTTCAGTTTGACCTTCTGCCTAGGTCAAGATCAGGTCATACTTTGTCATTTATACTAGTGTTTAAGTTTTGAAAAGTGTACATGGTTGCTGAAGTATGTAAGATATAGCTTTCATATTTCTTCCACACCAGCCTAAGGAAAGATGTTTCAATGACATCTACCCCATACGTCAGTTTGCATTCTTCCGACATCAAAGTCAGGTCATACTCTGTCATTTACTGCTATGTTTAAGTTCTGCATTTAATCTTTAATATCTAAAGATTGTTTTCTTATCCGATCAGCCCTTTGCGGAGAGCTGCGCTGTCTTCTTACAACTCTTGTTTCTTTAAACTGATTGCCCTTTACTTTATTGACATCGACATTAAAGTACAAATAGATATATTCGCATTTAAGATATCTTCTTTACGATCGTGTAATTAAAATTATCTTAATAATTGACTTGCCACAGGATATATACATTAAAATTACGGATAAAAAGTAAATTTAAAAAGTCAGTTTTCAATTGTTCTTTTTTTTTTTTATATATACATCGTCTGTGTAATAATCATGTTTGTTTATGGAAATAACGCTGTATAGGTTCAACGTTTCGGATATACTGCAATATACTCCAAATATAAGGACTGCAGTGCAATACAATACTGTATTAACCCTTGTCCTGCTGAATAAATTAAGATGCCATGCCTACTTCTAATTTTCAACCAATCAGATTCCTTGATTCAGATTGTTGATATAGATTCACATACTAAATGGCAAACAGTGCAGATTCAGATCAGTTGACTTCTTCAGTAGCCAACTGATCTGGATCTACACTGTTTGCAAAGGCAGGGCATATCCAGATTCAGCAGGATAAGAGTTAAGCCTATCTATCTGGGTAGACAGGTCTAAGAAAACAGTATAGAACTCACTTTGTATATCAGTAAGTGGAATCAGAGCATTGGGGATCAGAAATTGTGAGAAACGGTCACGTGATTTCCATATTTAGTTTTCTTTTAGTATCCAATCTGCGGGTGAGCAGGATATGCTTTTATCAGACTGGCTAATTAGAGTTTGAACTGTTTGCATATGAACCAAAGGAAAATGATCACTAATTTTAATTTTGCTTAAAAATGATCAGCCTCAGAAAACAATCATTTTCGTGCTTTGACAAATTGGTTACGATATAAGAAAGATATTAAACTTTGAATAATTTTATAATTGTGAGCATGGGCGCCGCCATTTTTAAATTTTGATTAGGGATGTATACTTTGAAAGAAAAAACGAAAACGAATGAAATCGTCATATTGACCAGAATAGGTTGCCAATATGAGCCAGTTGATAGCACGATGTTTGTGCCAATATACATATTTTTTAGGTTAAAAGCGTTGCAATGATGTATTAGGTGCTTATGATAGCATAACTCATGGCATGCAATGACGGCTTCCATAACAGAATATTCTAAAACTTTAAACTCATATTACTTTCTTATTTCTTTACCACTTTTGATAAAATTTTCACCAAAATACTCAACTTGGAAGGCCTTTAATTTTCAGATAGATTTACTATTTGGTAACAATTTTCCTTTAAGAGTCCTTTTGCGTAACACGACACATGTGTGTAGTATATAAAAAAAAACAGCTTATAGTGTAAGCAACTATGTTATTCACCAAAATGACTGAAAACCTTGTATTGCAGAGAAGCAATCTTGGTAAAAGCTTCATATTCATAAAAAAATAGACATTTTTTTTTTTTACACAAGAAAGTTTTGATAAACTTATGTATAATATCAATTTGATCATCAAACGTGGTATTTGACAGACTGTAAAATTTCAGTTAGTCCCTTGTTTTTGAATTGGATAAAAAATGGAATGATTCTTTATCGTATGTCTGTTTTAACGTTGGCAACATTAATTCAGAGATACAATAAAAATCATTTTAAGAACGAGAGACTAACTGAAATTTTACAGGCTGTCAGGTACCACATTTTATGATTGTTTTAATACCTTATATCAATTTATTAAAGGTGATTTCATAGATTTGGTAGATTTTCCGCCATTGTATAAGGTAGACAAGTTTTGTACTTCTTGTTTGCTCTGAAAAGGGGTCTACACTAAAAGAAAAGAATTCGCTCCCACTGGGAGCAAATTCTTTCCTTTTAGAGTAAACCCCTTTTCAGACAGGGGAAACTTTTTGACAGAGTTACCTCCCCTTTAAGAGTATCAGTCCTTCTTAATCGAAAGTAAACATTTATTGGCAAGTCAAGGAACCTGAGGAGTTTTAAATATGCGGTTTCCACTGCGTCTTGTTGCTACTATCTATCTAGTCTATGTTGTTTGTGCGGTGGGTATGGTTTGGCTGACTTTCTTGGATAACAGATATCTTGATGACCCGTCCAAGGCTTTGAAAGAGGAACACAGAGCAGAATCAAGACAGTCAGAATCACAAAAATTCGCACTCGATGTAGTTGGACCAGGTAAGCAATGCATACTGATATAGTATGAACAAACTTGGATGTTGGTTTGACCTTTTGTACTGTTTGTTTGTCATTGTTTGTTTTACATTGTTTGTTTGCCAAGGAATTATGTCCCCCACCATAGGGGGTGGGGGACATATTGTTTTTAGTGCGGATCCCGTCGGCGTAGCCTCTTGTCTGCACTCTATCTACTTAATGAATGGGTGGATTTTGGCCAATCTTACACAAATTTATCATTGGGTGGGAAAAATGCTGATTAGATTTTGATGACCTTCACCCCGTTTTCAAGGTCACACGAGGACAGATTCTTGGAAAAAGCTGGAAAATTGCTTGTCCGCACCCTACCTTCTGAGAAAACGAATGGATTTTGATCATACCTGAACATCTAGATTGCTGGGACATGTAAAAGAATTGATTCGATTTTGGTGACCTTGACCTGATTTTCAAGGTCACACGATGAATTAGATGGTTGGAAAATGGCTTGTCTGCACCCCATCTCCTGAATGAATGGATAAATTATTACCAAACTCGTACATCTTTATTGTTGAGACATGAGAAAAGAGCTGATTAGATTTAGCAGGAGGCCCCCTTAGCCAAGTGGATAAGAAAGTTGACTCTAAATCCATTATGGCTTGTCTGCACTATATCTCAAGAAGGAATAAACAGATTTTGACCAAACTTTCAAAACTATATTGATGTGACATGAAAAAGAACTGATTAGATTTTGGTGACTTGACCTTATTTTCAAGGTCACAGTAGGGCTCAGATTGTTGGAAAATGGCTTTTCTGCACACTATCTCCACACACTCACACACACACACACACACACACACACACACACACACACACACACACAAAATAGATAAATTATAGATTAGATAGAACTTTTTTTCAACGATAGGTCTGTCTGCTGGTGGGGGGACATACGTTTTACTCCGAAAACACTGTTCTAATTTGTTCTGTATACAAGTAAGCGTGTGTGTGCGCGAAAATCATGCTTTGAAATTTGATACGGACCAAGGCAATATTGGAATTTGCCATTGCTCTGGATGTACTTTATGAAATGGACTGGTCCAATGCTGTAGTCCATGGACTGCTCAACTTCATTTTTGTAACCAAATATTAATTTTCACAAAAAAACTTGGTCTACACTTAGCACATAGTCATGGTGACCTCTTAAGTATAAGTGATTACGAAAACACGCCTATTCAAATATATTAAAAAAATTTCACCTATTCAAATATATTAAAAAATTTCACCTCCAAAAACTGAAAAAATCAGATAAAAAAAACTGATATTTTTCACATTTCTGCTCAAAACATAGATTGTGGGTACTCGTTAGAACCGCCTCGGCGAGGCGGTTCTAACGAGTACCACAATCTATGTTTTTGAGCATAGGAAAGAAAATAATGTATACCCCTGTAAACCCCAGTTTTACTATATAAAAGTGGGGTTTAAAGGGGTCAAAATTATATAGGCATGTTTTCGTGATGGAATGTAACTTGTATTTCATGGTCTAGTCACTGTTCATTATATTTTTAGAGATTTCATGACACATTTACATGAAACTTGACATTTACCGTCAGTATTCAATCAGTCTTAATAATAATGTGTGCTATGCGTAAACCAAGCTTGTTTTGAAAGCTAATACGTGTTAGAGAAAATTACAACCTGGGCGGCGTTGCTGTAACAAAATGGTACTTTTCAACATTCAAAAGAGCTACGTATAAAGCCTCATAATGTAATTGGCGTGATATGTGTGTGCACACCTATTATTCCATTACTATTGTGCGTGCGCGGCGCGCATGCGTGTGTGTGTGTGTGTGTGTGTCCTAGGCATTGTTTACATTTTTTTTCAGTACCAGATTAATGTAACAAGTCAACGAATGTTCGTAATGGTATTCTCACGTCTGCTCGATGTCTGGAATCCGGGCTGGTGGGGCATGGGCGTGACCGTTTGAGAACATGCAACAAAGTGCGAGACTTACAAAATTACTGGATCTCTTCCACGATATTATATCTTGCCACTGCCTGTGACTTACTAGATGTGCAGATAATTATGGGATTAAACACTAACCTATCCACGTCTGTCCGCTGCGACACGCCTACGCCGATCCAAGCTCTACAACACGGGCTCGCGTGGGTGGATGCTCGAGTCAAAGCAGTTTTGGGTGAAATAGTGCAGGCGATATTTTGAAATATTTTTTCTTATTTTTTCCAAAAACGTTTTTGACATTTAATGCAATTTGTCTCCTCAGGAGACAATTTGCATGAAATGTCAATTTGAAAGCCAATTTTGCGGGAAAACTTATGAAAAAAAAAAAAAAAAAAAAACAAACAAAAAAAAAAAAAAAAAAACAAAAAAAAACAAAAAAAAAAAAAAACAAAAAAAACAAAAACAAAACAAACAAAAAACATCGGTTTCTCGTCTGCTCGTTTCCAATTCAAGGCGTCAAATCTGGGCCTAGAATTTTTGCCAGTTTTCCTTCTAATATACGCTAGGATGATTTCTGTTTGTCATATATGTAACTTATTTCAATATAAGAAAATGTAATTTCAGGCAAAATAAAATTATGGTTGTTTCAGATTTACATCTGCGAAGCAAACAATGTTGCAGTATAATTTTATTCGGCTATCTTTATGGAAAATATACCTTTAAATTTTACTGCGGTCCTGCGTGTAAACAAAAACAAACACATCTGGCCCTACAGTTGGGCTTCATGTTGATTTTGTCTAAGCAAAATAATGAAGAACAGTCAATTTATCAAGCATATGGGATTGAGTAAAATCTACAATTTTTTTAAAGAAAGTGCAAAATCCTGCAAGGGCTACGTGTATGGAAAGCAACCATGTACACAACTCTACTGACTAAAATGGTTGAGAGATCGGTGTCATTTCTAGTAAATTCACTGAATAACAAGCTATTAAACTTTACCACTCTCAGACTGTAAATTGATGATATTTTTTCCCCAGAAAGATAGGCTTTGACAGTCCGTGCAAATTGTCTCCGCAGGCCTATTTTCTACAAAAAAGGTAATATTACAAAATGGCGTCTGCTGAAAATTGTAACTCGCATGCCAAACGTTAATACATCTAACACATTCTCGAGTGTTTAACCCTTAAAGCGCCAAGAAAACCTGCATCTGAAAATGTCTGTTTATGCCGTCTGCTGAATATTCTTGCAAACTTTTCAAACTTATTTTTGCATACAGGCAAACAGTGTGGACCCAGATCAGACTGCTCCTAAAGGAGCAGTCTGATCTGGGTCCACACTGTTTGCAGAAGTGACTTTTAAAGTAACCGACAGAAGACAAAGCAGACGACAATAGTTGTGATTGGCGCTTTAAGGGTTAATAAAGAGGACTAATTAGTGTTTATGGTTCCCCGTTATTTGCACGGCGACCATGCATATGACACGAGGCATAACAAGAAAGGCATCGGAGAGATCATAAAGCTTAAAAAACAACGGGTACTGGGAAACTAATTTCTGGGCAGTTTTAGTCTGATGCGAAAAACTAAGCAGCTTCTGATTTATTAAATATGAGCTAAACCTTTGAAAAATATTCAATTTTTCAAAATATATTTTGTTTTACTACATTAGTATTCCTACGTGGGCTGGGTAGCCTAGTGGTTAGCGCACCCGACTTTCAAGCGGGATATCGTGGGTTCGAATCTCGCTCGGGTCGGGACAATTTTCAGACCACTAATATGCCTAACTCACATTCGACGTGCCCTAGCTAGGTTCAGTATAAAGTGGACGGGGCGGCGCTTAGTGACAGACAGCGGCACCAAGTGCGCATGGGTGATCCATGAAAGCAAGGCCGTACAATTACATGTACATGACAATCGCCGCTGCCTCTATGTGCCTCGGGTGCCTGGTAGCGTTAAAATTCCGCACAACAACAACAATAGTATTGCTACTGACCGTTCCAAGGCGGTTCTATGTTGCAGTTTTTATTTATACTCCAATTCTGAAGAAATTGGAGGGGCATATTGCTTCTGGGGCGTTCGTCCTTCCGTTCGTCACTCTTTTTGATGCAAAGCATAACTTTAGACACGTGCATTCTACTGTTTTGAAACTTCTTATATGGATTCCTCATGAAAAAATAGATGACACATATCTCGACAGGAATTAGCTCCTTTCCTGAAATATTGCCTTTTGAAAAAATATGGATGCAATATTGTCAGCAAAATATCTCAAATACTATTGAAGCTAGAGCCTTGAAACTTGAATAGGCTGGTAGTGGTAAGTAGACGACCTGATTAACTTTTAAATAATTTTTAAATGAGTACTTAATGAGTCATGGCCCTTTGTAATTTTGGGCATTATTCCCTTGTCAACAAAATATCTAAAAAAAAAAAAAAAAAAAAAAAAAAAACCACTCAAAAACTGCATGTTGGTGCTAGAGCCTTGAAACTTTGTTAACTGTTTGGTAATAATACGAGTTAGTAGATGACCTGATTAACTTTTGAATAAATTCTGAAAAATACTTCGAGTAATGGCCCTTTGTAAATTTTGGGCATTTTTCCCTTGTCAGCAAAATATCTAAAAAAAATGAAATGAAGATTGAGCCTTAAAACTTGAATAGATTGGTAGTGATGAATAGATGACCTGATTAACTTTTGAATAAATTCCGAAAAATACTTCATGAGTTGTGGCCCTGGATAATTTTGGGCATTTTTATCTCAAACACTGTTGAAACTTGCTGAATTGATTGGTAATGACGAGTAGCTGACCTAGACAACTTTTGAAAACACACACACACACACACACACACACACACACACACACACACACACACACACACACACACACACACACACACACACACACACACACACACACACACACACACACACACACACACACACACATTTTCTCCCTTGTCAGAAAAATATCTCAAACACTGTTGGAGCTAGAGCCTCATAACGTGAAAAATAGATTGGTATTTATGAGAAGGAAGTTGCAGGGGCCTATTGCCTCTGAGCATGAGAAATGTCCCTTTGTAAATTTGGGCATTTTCCCTTGTTAGCAAAATATCTCAAAAACTGTTGGAGCTAGAGCCTTCCCAGCTAGCATTCTTTATAAATCTACAGCGGGCCGTTATCGGCCCGTCAGCTACCCTGACAGGCCGATAACGGCCCGCTGTAGATTTATAAAGAATGCTTACTGGGTTATAACTTGACGCATAGATTGGTAGTGATGAGAAGGAAGTTGCAGGGCTCTATTGCCTCTGAGCATAAGAAATGTCGCTTTCTAAATTTGGGCATTTTCCCTTGCAAAATATCTCAAAAACTATTGGAGTTAGAGCCTCATAACTTCATCACGAAAACATGCCTATATAATTTTGACCCCCTTAAACCCCACTTTTATATAATAAAACTGGGGTTTACAGGGGTATACATTATTTTTCTTGTTTCTGCTCAAAACATAGATTGTGGGTACTCGTTAGAACCGCCTCGTCGAGGCGGTTCTAACGAGTACCCACAATCTATGTTTTGAGCAGAAATATGAAAAATATCGGAAATTTTTATCTGAAAATTTTCATTTTTTGGTGGTAAAATTTTCAGTGTATTTGAATAGGCATGTTTTCATAATGGATGAAAAGGAAGTTGCAGGGCCCTATTACCTCTGAGCATGAGTAATGTCACTTTCTAAATTTGGGCATTTCTCCTTCCAAAATATCTCAAAACTCTTGGAGCTTGAGCCCCATAACTTGACGCATAGATTGGTAATGATGAGAAGATGACCTGATTAACTTTTGAATAAATTCTGAAAACTATTTCGGAAGTTATGGCGCTTTATAGATTGGGCTATTTTTACTTTGTATTATCTTATGAGGCAAGCATATGGTTAGGGGCATAGTGTTTTACAAACACAATTTCTAGTTGATTTTTTATGCGTCTTTGCTTTAATATGTAATGTTTGATTTGTCATTATTTGTCCCTCAACTCTCCTTCTTTTAATGCCCCAGGAAGGCCGTGCTTCGAGATTGTGGCATGTCTTGGGTATCTTCACTTAAATCGTTAAATTGTACAAGCTACCTTTCACGAGCGGTGGCTCAGTTGGATGCGCCGTCCGACTGGAGACCAGGAGGTCGCGGGTTCAACCCCCGCCGAGGTCGGCAACATTCTTTCGTGGAGACTGATCATGAAATATTTTCTACGGTCATTCTCTTCCTTCCGCTGATTCAAGAAGGGCAGTTGTCAGTTTCTGGCGAAAGAATGTGCACAATACTGGTTAACCGCTTAGAGGACTAAGTCTGCCCAGTAAACGTGTGGTTAGGTAAACTGACCGCGCTCGACATGACCCTATTGGTTGACTGGGCCGTAAAACCTCAACACAAACAAATCTCTCAACGAGCACACAAGGTTGAAATGACGTTGTTTGACGTTTGAATATTTCAACGTCCTGCTGGGCTATAAACCTAGAGTACCTAGATAGGACTGTAACATTAACCCATTTTTGCCGAGTGGACTTTTCTAACTTAATTCTTTGGACAGATTCATTTTCTATATAGGGGGTGTCTGGTTAAATTTTCTTATTTCCATATTTTGTGAGAATTTTTGAGCTTTAAGCAAACAGTGTGGACCCTGATCAGACGCCACGTTCATCATGGTGAAGTTTTTATTTTTTGTTTCTTCGGATCATTTAACCCATTCACATTACGAAAACACGCCTATTCAAATACATTGAAAATTTTACCACCAAAAAATGAAAATTTTCAGATAAAATTTTTTGATATTTTTCATATTTCTGCTCAAAACATAGATTGTGTGTACTCGTTAGAACCGCCTCGCCGAGGCGGTTCTAACGAGTACCCACAATCTATGTTTTGAGCAGAAATAAGAAAAATAATGTATATCCCTGTAAACCCCGGTTTTACTATATAAAAGTGGGGTTTAAGGGGGTCAAAAGTATATAGGCATGTTTTCGTGATGAATATCTTTGAAAATCGAGTTCCGCTGAAGCCGTACGCAGCCATGCGACTTACAGTGCTATCATGATGCCATGTCATTAATTCATTGTACACTGACTAAATTCCCCAATTCTATATATTGGAAGATTTTTATTTCACTTTTAGGTATGTCAGGGTATGTAATTTAGAAATTTTGATAGAAATATGGTTGAACTATTTGCAAACAGTGGCGACCCTGATCAGACGCCGCGTTTTGCGGCGTCTGATCCGGGTCTGCACTGTTTGCCAATCATCCTTTCAGGGGTCTCCAGACTACAATGGGTTAATTCTGAATAAGAGATGTTTTAACTAGACTAATCAAAACTCCGATTTTTTGTTCAATGGGATTTTTTTTTTTTTTTGTTTCTAATGACAAATTTTATAGATTTTGTTTGTTGAAAATTGGGTATAAGTATGGAAAAGATTTAAAATGTCCGAATATTTAAGATAAATACGGAATTAATTTTTTTTCCGCTCAATACTGGGTTACAGGGGCCAACGGTAGCAGTTTGGTGTTTGAAATGTCTTCCTTTAGTGAGGCGGAACAAGAGAAAATGCGGCAATCCTACAAGGACCACGGATTCAACGGCTATCTCAGTGATATTGTTCCACTAGACAGGAAATTGAAGGACCCGCGACTACAGATGTAAGTATGGATTAAGGGGAATTTATACACTTTCAGGGCAGGTAACTCTTTCAAAATTATCTTGCTTCCCTTCTAAATAGGAATCTACTTTAGGAAAAGAGCAAATTCTTGCTTTTTATAGAACTGACCCCTTTTCAGAAGGGGTTTATTGTGGAAATTCTACCAAGTACAAATTCCTTTTAAAGTTATCGTGTTGACCCCAAAGTTTCGTCAGGTAGTGTAGGACAAGATTATAAGGATCTACCATGGGTGTGAGTGGTAGATAGAACAAGAGTTGTCAGAAGACAACGCAGCTCGCCGGAAAGGACTAATCGGATAAGCAAACAATCTTTATTAAATATTTAAGATTAAATGCAGAACTTAAACTTATATGACAGAGTACGACCTGACTTTGATGTCTGAAGAATGTCAAAATTGAGGGATGGGATATATGCCATTGAAATATCATCCCTTAGGTTGGTGTGGACGAAATATGAAAGCTATATTTTACATACTTCAGCAGTCATGTACTTTTCAAACCTTGAATACAGCTGTTTATGACAAAGTACGACTTGACCTTGATCTAGGCAAAAGGTCAAACTGAGGAAGGGGTGTGTACTATTGAAAAGTCTTACCCTACGCTAGGTGTCAGCCAAATATTAAAGCGGTGTCTTGAATATTTCAGCAGTTACAAACATTTTTCAAAACTTAAACGCAGAACTCGAACATGGGTTTAAATAACAAACTATGACCTGCCCTTGACTTAGGCAGAAGGTCAAACTGAGGACGGGGTGTGTGCTATTGAAAGGTCGTACCCTAAGGTAGTTGTGGGCCAAATGTTAAAGCGGTACCTTGAATACTTCAGCAGTTACAAACACTTATCAAAACTTAAACGCAGAACTCCAACATGGGTTTAGATGACAAATTATTACCTGACCTTGACCCAGGCAGAAGGTCAAACTGAAATAGAAGTGTGTGGTATTTAAAGGTCTTACCGTTATGTTGGTGTGGACAAAATATTAAAGGGGTATCTTGAATACTTCAGCAGTTACAAACACTTTTCAAAACTTAAACGCAGAACTCCAACATGGGTTTAAATGACAAAGTGTGACCTGACATTGACCTATGTAGAAAGTCAAACTAAGAAAGGAGAGTGCTATTGAATGGTGTAACCCTAAGGCTGGTGTGGGCCAAATATTGAAGCTCTATTGAAGCCGAGGCCGACGCGGACGCCGACAGACTCCGACGCCAACGACTGGGTGACAACATAAGCTCTCCAGGGACATAGTGCCGGCGAGCTAAAAATCCGTTCCCGAGGATCACTGTCTGGCTTCACAAGGCTTGTCGATTATTTCCAGACTGTGATCGCGATGGACGGATTTTTCTATTCACCCCTCACACCCATGACAGATTCTTTTTCTTGCACATCTTTCATTTATGAACGTATTTTTAATAATGCAGTCACTTCGACTGCATACGTCCGACATATTGGGATATTATTACTCGTACGTGACGTTTAGTGACATCATAAGGTTTACTGACAATCTTAACGATGGCATACTTGAAGTCCTATACAACCAGTGTATATCTGAACACGTGAGAATTCTCGGGTTTTATCTTACCTCGATAGGATAATCTGGGTAGGATAAGAATTTCTATCACAGGGTAAAACCTAGGATTTCCTTATCTGGTGTGCAAGAATATAAGGATCTGTCATTGGTGTGAGGGGTTGATAAAAAAAACTATGTCCAGAGGATCACTGTCTGGCATCACGAGGCATGTCGAGTGATCCCTGACTGTGATCGTAAGGGACGAATAGATTCTTTTTCTTGCACATCTTTCATTTCTGAACGTATTTTTTTTTATTAACGCAGTCACTTTGATAGCTGATGTCTGCCATATTGTGATGACATTACTGTAGCGTTTCATGGCGTCATATCGTAAAGTGACGTAAACCTTAACAGAACAGAACATATTTTTACAGTTGACTCTCGTTATCTCGAATTCTAAGGGACTCACTGAAACACTTCGAGATATCCGTACCTCGACATATCAGAGTTGAGAGAGTGAGAGAAACAATAAATTGAACAACCACATTTAACAAATGAATATGTAATTTGACTCCTGAAGTTAAAAATATATATATAAAATAATGTGGAAAAGAGAAGTCTCTTTTCCACATTATTTTGTTACATGTACCTGTTGTCATAGTTTCATATTAAAACAGGGACCAGATTTTCACTTCGAGATAAGCGGTAATTCGAAATAAGCGAGTTCGAGATAACGAGGTTCGACTGTATTTGATTTGTACATAGTACATCGTCACACAAAAAAGCATAATATCAAATGCATATAATGTCACGTATCAGTATACATTTTATCAGAGTCTACCAGAGTTTCGTTACGATAACGAAACTATTCAAATGTATTAACTTCATAAAAAATTCTGAAATTTTTCATATTCATGCCCAAAACACAGACCGCAGGTACTCGTTAGAACCGCCTCGGCGAGGCGGCTCTAATAAGCACCCACAATCCATGTTCCTCAACAAAACCAGAAAAGTAATGTATACCCCTGTAAACCACAGTTTTACTATATAAAAGTGGGGTTCAAGGGATCAAAATTATACAGGAGTGTTTTCATGATGAAAGTAGAATTCTCTCACCCATTTACAGTTACATAAGGTAAACCGTAAAGTAATTTTAACATAAGTTTAAGGAACTTGTTAAATCTATTGTCTCATTCAACCCAAAATATGCACATATATAGAGTATTATACATGTATATTAAAATAATTGAAATAACTTACCTATAGTTATTAAGAGTATGTGATCTCTTTTTTTACAGCTAGTTTGACATATTTGGATAAATTTTGCAGTATAGACATACTAAAAGATTTGAACAATTCTGTCAACTTAAACGTGGATGGTTTATGATAATAATAATTGTTGACACAACCTTCTCTTAACTCACGATAACATGAACAAACAAGAATAAAATGAAAAATATCTTCTATATTTGTTGTTTGGCAACATAAACAATAACTTTCACTTCTTGGAATCGCATTCATAGCATATCGACCAGATTGAATACGCAATGGATGGGCCGACAATCTGAATCCAGAAATGTAAACCTCAAATCGCTGCTTAACATATCGAGGTAATTTTTCATATCCAAAGCCATTTTTTGAAGTATTTATACTTCTCTAATACAACACTATTATTAACTTTACCATACCATTCCTGTAAAAAAAAGCAGTCAATGAAACGCTGTTTAAAAATGCGTTGAAAATTAGTCAAATCTACATTAGAAGTATCTGTAAAAACAGAAGAATACCCATATTCATTTAATAATTTTTTCACACTTGTGATGACGCATCACGAAAACATGCCTATATAATTAACCCCTACTTTTATATAGTAAAACTGGGGTTTACATGGGGTGTACATTATTTTTCTTATTTCTGCTCAAAAACATAGATTGTGGGTACTCGTTAGAACCGCCTCGCCGAGCGGTTCTAACGAGTACCCACAATCTATGTTTTGAGCAGAAATATGAAAAAAAAAATCAAAATATTTATCTGAAAAGTTTCATTTTTTGGTGGTAAAAATTTCAGTATATTTGAATAGGCGTGTTTTCGTAAAGGTATGTGACGACCATTACAACAGTTGTGTATCAAACAGAGAGACAAGATTGAGGCCCTCCCAGGGGGAGTACCTGTTCCCCTTTTCCCCTGAAATATTCCAGCATTTTCCCTCGTTTCCCAAAATCAAAATCTTAACTTTATACGTACCCTGCTCCCCAAAGTTACATTTGTTCCACGTTTCCTTCATTTTTTTTGACGTGTTCCCCTGTTCCCCTTAAATAAATGACATATTCTCCTAACCCCATAACCCCTAAGAGGGCCTCAAATTTTTCTAGCACCGGTGTATTATGATCATAACACCTTTATATTGTACACACATATACTGTGATGTTGTACCTGAAACCGGATTTCATTACGAAAACACGCCTATTCAAATACACTGAAAATTTTACCACCAAAAAATGACAATTTTTCAGATAAAAAATTCTGATATTTTTCACATTTCTGCTCAAAACATAGATTGGGGGTACTCGTTAGAACCGCCTCGACGAGGCGGTTCTAACGAGTACCCACAATCTATGTTTTTGAGCAGAAATAAGAAAAATAATGTATACCCCTGTAAACCCTAGTTTTACTATATAAGAGTGGGGTTTGAGGGGTCAAAATTATTTAGTCATGTTTTCGTGATGTTGTTTCAGAAACGTGATTTAGGGTACCCGAAACATGTTAAAATGTAATAAAATAAATGAAATAATTAAAAAATATATATATGACTGCAAATATCATAGAATATTGTTATAATATGTATTTTTACAGTTGCAAAAACATACGATACCCCGCCAATCTACCTCAGGTCAGCGTTGTTATCCCATTCAGAAATGAAGTACTGTCTATGTTGTTAAGAACAGTTTATAGTATCCTTGGTAACACGCCAGATCATTTGCTCAAAGAAATCATTCTTGTGGACGACGGATCTACTTTAGGTAAATATTATTATGTGCTTAAAGACATAGCTAAAATGGAATCAAAAGTGGTATCATTCACTAATGATTTTATTGCTCCTACGTAGGAGCTTTGCAAGAGAGGTCAAAGGTATGTCATAAAAAGGTGTTTTTTTTTTAAACATTTACTAACAAATAATATACAATGTAATAAAGAGAGATGAACCATAAAATACATTGCGGCGTAAAATACAAAACCAACAATAATGCTTTCTGAATATATTTGAAAACAGGAAAGATACCCTTGACGGACTGCTAAAATTGTATTTTGCTTGTGAGCTAGACTAGCTACTAGTCAGTTGGTATAAAATAATCAATTAATTATAATTATTAATATACTTAATAAAGTGAAGCTCATCCACTGTCTAATGCCTGCCTTTGCCTCTTTGATAGCAGTAATTTATTTTGGACACGTCAGAGAGCAAAATCAAAGACTGGTTACTATGTATCATAATTATGTAAATTTGGATAATCTGTAGTAAGGAGTTATATAAACATGACATCAATGTATAGGAGCTACTTGAGAGCTAACATTGCTCTTGGGTAGAGGGTATGAGCACTAGCCTGCACTCACAGATATTTTAAACAAATACAATGAACCCTCATTACAACGACAGCTTTTGTTCCCAAAGACATTGCGATTAAAATAAATTTGCTGTTGTACAGACTGCTGAATGAGCAGACTGATATATATAACAACGGCCTTGTTTTGTTCTTATTTCTTCATAAAACATATGTTTGGGATATTTGTTAGAATCGCCTCATTGAGGCGATTCTAACAAATATCCAAAACATACGTTTCTCTGAAGTGTTAAATACAATACCCTTGCATAATTTGTGACTGTTACCTCTTAAGCAAAGGTTTCGTGACAGTCAAATTGTTATTATAAGAAACTTTGTCCGTTGTATCGCGTGTTGGTATAAAGAGGGTTGTCTGTAACATTAGGTAGTTTGCATACGGCATTTGTACGAAGGTGACAGCTTTTGTGCTTTCTTGTTTAATTTCCAACACAGCCATCCCTCCGTGAAAAGGGATCTCAATAAAAGGTTCAGAGCATTTTTTCCCCTTTCGAGTAGACCCTTTTTTCAGGAGGGAAGCACAACAGTTTTGACAGCATTACCTTCCATTACAAAGTATCCGTCCACTTAAGCTCTGGATTCATCGAGATTTATTTTGTTTGAGTTCCGGTACGTTTAAATAGATAAGACGTAAAAATCAAAATGTTAACATTGTGGTACAGTTGATGCTTTGTTGTTAATAAAATGAAATTTATCAGTATTCTGATCCCATGACTGGCTATATGTCAACCATTAGTCATTGTTATACCTACTAACCTTCACCACTCTAGGCTAATTTAACCGTAGGAGCTTGAAATTCGATCAGAATGCATGCTAAAATGACCCAACTCGACTATGCTATAAGACGAGCAGAAGGGCGAATGGCCCAAATCGATTACCCTATCGCCCTATCGGCTCGCCTTATATGATAGTCGATTTTGGCCATTTTAACATGCCTTTCTGACCGAATGTCAAGCTCCTGTGAGTTCAGCGGACGATAAAATTATAGTTTTCTTATACATCCCCAAAATAAGCTTTGACATTGCATGCAAATTATCTCTTTTGGAGCCAATTTAATAAGATGTCAAACCTATTTTCTGTAACAAAAAGTAATAAAACTACTTCAAAGTGTCGTCTGCTGAAGTGTGTACCCGGCATGCTAAGCGTTTAATAGGATATAAGTGACGTTCAGTACATTAAAAATTCCGACATATTGGACATTTACAGATAATTTGAAGACATTCCTCGATATCCACATACAAAGCTTAGAAAAGGTGTCTGTAATTAGAATGAATACATCCGTGGGATTAATGATGGCTCGCCAGGCTGGTATAGATACAACGACAGCGGAGTACTTTGTCTGTATGGACTCTCACATGGAAGCAACAGAAGGTAACTGCTCACGTAAATCTGTGCTTGTTGTGAGTTAGCTATTTTCTGTGCTCGATTCGAGCATTCACACGGCATAAGTTAAATGCTCACTCCTAGCACAGCCAATAGGTAAGCGTGCACACCCAGTATATCCAATGAGTAACTCAGACCCAGCATAAAAAAGGTAAGTGATCACTCCGAGCACATCAACTAGGTAATAGCTCACAACCAGCACAGGATATAGGTAGGTGCTCATACCCAGCACAATAAATAAGAAATTGCTTACACCCAGAACAGCAAATAGGCAAATGCTCCCACCTAGCACAGCAAATAGGTAAGTGCTCACACCTAACATAGCAAATAGGTAAGAGTTAGTTCACACCAGAATATCCAGTAGGTAAGTGCTTACAATCAGCACTCTAAATAGGTAAGTGCTCACACCTAGCACAGTAAATAGGTAAGTTCTCACACCACATCACAGCCAACAGGTAAGTGCTCGCACCCAGCACAGTAAATGTGTAACACCCAGCACAGCCAATAGGTAAGTGCTCACACCCAGCACAGTAAATAGGTAAGTGCTTACACCCATCACAGTAAATAGGTAAGTGTTCACATCCAGCACAGCCAATAGGTAAATGCTCACACCCAGCACAGCAAATATGTCAGAGCTCACACCCAGCACAGCAAATGAATAAATGCTCATATCCAGCATAGCAAATGGGTAACTCACATTCAATACAAGTAGGTAATACATCCAGCAGAGCAAATAGGTTACTCACACCCATCAAGGCAAATAGTTAACTCACATCCATCAAAGCCGAGAGGTAAGTGCTCACATCTAGCTCAACAGACAGGTAAAGTGCTTATATCCAGCACAGCAAATGGGTAACACACACCCAGCAAGACAAATAGGTAAGTGCTCAAACTCAGAACAACAAAAATGTAACTCACGCCCAGCACAGCAAATACGTAAGTGCTCACACTCAGAACAACATATAGGTAACTCACGCCCAGCACAGCAAATACGGTAAGTGTTCACGCTCAGAACAACAAATAGGTAACTCACGCCCAGCACAGCAAATACGTAAGTGCTCACACTCAGAACGGCAAATAGGTAACGCATAACCAGCAAAGCAAATAGGTAGGTGTTCACACTTAGAACAGCAAATAGATAAGTGCTCACTACCACCATAGCATATACGTAACACACATCCCAGCACAGCAAATTTGAAACAAAAAAAAACAAACAAAAAAAAAACATATGGTCGCATCCAAGTTACGGAGCCAGAACGGAATTTAATTTTCGCACATCGAGAATAAAATTTTCCTTAGTGTCGCTTCCAGATTACGGACTACTCTTAAGGATAACAATTTTCTCCTGGGGGTGGCGTGGGCATGGGGTGGGGGGGGGGGGGTGGGGATGAGGGTTGGGAGACAAATTCTTCCTTTAAACAGTAGTCCCTATTTTGGAAGCGATGCATTCTTGCCTTTCAGAGCAGTCCCAAATACAGTAGAACCTCGATAATTCAAACTTCAATAATTCAAAATTCTCAATAATTCAAAATCATTGTAAAGTCCCGACTTAAATATATGTATGCATTTTAACTCTCAATTATTCAAAGTCTCAATAATTTTAAACAAAATTGTTTGATCCCTTGGACTTTGAATTATCGAGGTTCCACTGTATGCCATGTTAATTGATGTCTCTTTATTGCAAATAATATTATCTTTCTTACGCATGCTACGCATATGCTTAGTGATACAGTCGAACCTCAATGGCTCGAACATCTTTGGGACCATGGAAATTCGTTCGAGACATGGGTAGTTCGAGCCACTGAGGGTTAATCATGGCACCAATTCAGGAAGCAAATAGCGATAATTTAGGGGAATCTTTTCGATTTTCTACACCATAATTGTATGTTCTGTGTACTCATTAGAATTGCCTCGATGAGGCGATTCTAATGAGTACACACAACATACAATTCCATGATAAAATAAGGAAAAAAAATCCCTAAATATTTGCTTTCTTGAGCTGTTGGAAGAATTTTGTAGGGATTTTAAAAGAGTTCGAATCATCCACGGTAAACGAACCATCCGTGTTCGAGCCATTGAGGTTATACTTTACTTGGAACGGAAGTAATCTCGATTGTATGTGACTATTCTAGCTGTTTCCGGTTTCGCAAGCGTGAAGCCTTGCTTGAAATAGGCAATCCTGCTTTCTGGAAAAAGTAAAATAAATATTTCAATATGTTGTCTGCTGGAACGGAAGTAATCTCGCTTGCCTTCGGCTATACTATCTGTTTCAGAAGGCGAATGCCGAATGCCTATGTCAGACTTGACCACATCTGCACATCGGACTCTTGCGTCTAGACGGAAAGACATGAATTGCAAAGCCAATGTGGCATCCTGTTTGCGTCTAGACGCAAACAGGATGCCACATTGTCTTTCCGTACTTACATTTGGGCCGCGTCAATCGAAAATGTGTCTGCAAACATGCGCAAAATTCACATTTAGATTCATACCGCGCACTCGCATAGTCTCATTATAAATTCTGTATACATTCTGTGGTGTTAAATGATTCTGTTGGCGAACAGTGAAGGCCATGATTAGACAGACTGCGAATGCGCCGGCTTATATTGGCCGTCGAAGTCCGCATATACATGGCGTGGCCCATTTAATATCGTAATTATTTCTATAGTCAAGAAATTGTGATGATTTGGTGACAACAAAAATCATCACCGCCCCGATAGTTTTCACTACTGACAGTTATAAGATGGTGGTCCTGGTTTTAGTTGGTCTTTGTGTTGGCTTATGGCTGCTCGCTGAGGGTAATTTTTTTCATGTTTTGTTGTTCGCTGTCTTATTGCTGTGCTTAACTCATTTATGTCAAATGGACTCATCTACCTTATCTCTTTGGACTGGTCCATTTCCAGTATAAGTAGTGTCTGCTTATATTTTATCATTACCGTGTTTTATAGAAATTCCTTTATTTAGTGCAAACGGTGTAGACCCTGATCAGACGCCGCGTTCTGCGGTGTCTGATCTGGGTCTACACTGTTTGCCAATGTCCCTTTTATGGGACGCTAGGCATAAATGAGTTAATGGTTCCTGTCTAGCACTGCGATAACCTTGGTGAAGAGGGAACTGGTTGGTTTGCTTTTCTAAGGTTTATGTCCTGTCATTACGAAAACATGCCTATTCAAATATACTGATAATTTTACCACCAAAAAATGAAAATTTTCAGATAAAAAACTCTGATAAATTTTCATATTTCTGCTCAAAAACATAGATTTTGGGTACTCGTTAGAACCGCCTCGGTGAGTGAGGCGGTTCTAACGAGTACCCACAATCTAGAGTTTTGAGCAGAAATAAGAAAAATAATGTATACCCCTGTAAACCCCAGTTTTACTATGTAAAAGTGGGGTTTAAGGGGGTCAAAATTATATATGCGTGTTTTCGTGATGTGTACTGTCTTTGGTTTATTCGACGTAGTCGTTTAAGCTCGTCTTGAGCAGCTGTATGAAATCACGTATATGCCATACAATCAAAAAGAATCTGCCCAACGACCTTTTCTGTTATTACCGTAAAAGGGCACGTCATCTTACTCATTGTACATTATCCACTGGATTGACTGGGCCGTAAAACCTCAACAAAAAAAAATCATTGTACATTATGCTTTGAAAAGCGTTTTCAAGATCACGGTAAAACTGCGAGGTTAGGACAAACCTAAACAGGACAATACTAAAAAATAAAAACAGGATACTTATAATTCTTTTCGAACGATACTGTACTCTTTGTCCTTCCTTAGGCACGTTATTGAGTTATATTTATTTTTAGCTGTAGAAAACTGTAGCTGCTCTGCAATTTATAATTAGCTTTCGGGCGGCATCGAAACAGCCCCCATAGCTCAGTTGGGAGAGGGTTATGCTACCATGCAAAAGGTTGCGGGTTCGAAACCCAGGATTTTTTTTTTCTACGTCGTGTATCTGTTTTTTTGCAGATATTACTTGTTTGCTCTTCTTCGTGTCATTGATATAGTGCGTCAACGTTAAACTGAGACATTAGCATAATCCGTGAACTCAATTCGGTAATCATCGATTTCCGAATGACAATACATTTCGGTAAATCATTACACCATAGTCTCGCTTGATTAATTATAATGAACAATTATGAGGGTCTGGAAGGGCTACCAAAATACCTTAGCTCCCCAGTCAGCAACCGACAAAGCTACTTTTACAAAAAAAATAATGTAGTTTGGATTGTTTGAGCTGAATCGTTAATCCCACATCACAAAAATCAGCACAGTCACTTAAATGTAAGGCCAAAAATCAGCAGTCAATAAACATTAGGCCATCACTAGGCAATCAATAAACCCATCGATACCCTCTTCTGCTAAACATAAAATTCGATCGTCGTTAATACCAGGAACCTACGAAGACGTTGGCGGAAACTAATTGTCTGAGTTTAATTTTGTCGCACCACAGGCCATGTTCTTTGTTTGATTGTTTGTGTTGAGGTTTTACGGCCCAGTCAACCCAATGTGGTCATGTCGAGCGCAGCCAGTTTACCTAACCACACGTTTACCGGCAGGCTAAGTCCTCTAAGCGGTTAACCAGTACTGTACACATTCTTTCGCCAGAAACTGAAAAATGCTCTTCTTGAATCAGCGGAAGGGAGAGAATGACTGAAGAAAATAGTTCATGATCAATCTCCACGAAAGAATGATGCTGACCTCGGCGGGGGTCAAACCTGCGACCTCCTGGTCTCCAGTCGGACGCACATCCAAATGAGCCATCGAGGCCGGCAGGTAGGCTGTGTTCTGTGATAGTGGATATCTTCTATTCTACTGTTTTAGGTTGGCTAGAACCACTAATAGCACGATTACTGGAAAACCCCAAGGCCTTGCTTTGTTCCAGTATAGGGGTCATTAGCAAAGATCATTTTGGTGTCTGGTTCGGAACCCCAACCTCATCTACAGACACGCCGTTCTTCCACTGGAGTCTGGAACAGGATAGAGTATTTTACAGACCAGAGACCAAAGCTGCAATGAAAAATACCATAGATCCAATACCGTGAGTGATTTTCTTTTGAATACCGTATCTGACATAATAACTGCACAATTTAGGGCTGGGTTCTTCAGATTGATCTGCAACGTTAAAAAAACGTACCTTCTGATGTATTTATCCAACGCAAAAATTCAAATCAGCCTGCGCATCCACTCTTCGTTGTCCGCATGAAGAAACGTTGCCTTTTATTACACGCCCATTCAAATATATTGAAAAATTTCACCACCCAAAACTGAAAGTTTTCAGATAAAAAATCTAACATTTTTCATATTGCTGCTATAAACATAGATTGTCGGTGCTTGTTAGAACCAGAACCGTTGTGGCGGTTCTAACGAGTACCCGCAATCTATATTCTTGAACAGAAATAAGAAAAATAATGTATACACGTGTAAACACCAGTTTTACTGTATAAAAATGAGGTTTAGGGGGTCAAAATTATGTAGGTATGTATTCGTGATGCTTGGCTATCCAAAAAGCGCTATGGGAGGATTCTGATCAGACTGCGAAAGCGCAGGATGATCTGAATCTTCGCTGGGCGCACATGACCGAAGTTATGTTTTCTGACGTTGTGACAAAAAATACAGAAACTACTTGTGGTATGTCCGCCAAAAAATGGCGACATACCTAAAAGAGAGATCAGCGTATTTCGTGGGAGCGTATTTTATTTTACTGATCGGATTTTTTCCCGATTGCTTAACAAAAGCCTATGTTCAGATTTTGGATACACTTTGGAGATGTTACACCATAATTATAAGGGAAATAACTTTTGTTTGGGTTCCTATACAGTCGAACTTCAATGGCTCGAAGATCTTTGGGACCATGGAAATTTGTTCGAGCCACTGAGGGTTAATCATGGCACCAGTTCAGGAAGCAAATAGCGATGATTTAGGGTAATCTTTTCGATTTTCCACACAATGATTGTATATAGAGTTTACTCATTAGAATCGCCTCGATGAGGCGATTCTAATGAGTACACACAACGTACAATTTCGTGATAAAATAAGAAATTTCCCTAAATATTTATTTTCTTGCGCTATCGGAAGAATTATGTGTGGACTCAAAAACGAGTTCGAATTAGCCATGGTAAACGAGCCATCGGTGGTCGAGCTACTGAGGTTTGACTGTATTTGGACATCAAGTCCCGTCTGAAAAAGGGTCTACTGTATGCGAACCAAACACTATTTGTAATTTGGAGCTGCAGATAAAAGGAACTCTGATATTTATTATATTTCTGCTCAAATCATAGATTGTGGGTACCTGTTAGAACTGCCTCGGCGAGGCGGTTCTAACGAGTACCCACAATTTATGGTTTTGAGCAAAAATAAGAAAAATAATGTATACCCCCTGTTAACCCAAGTTGTAGTATATAAAAGTGGGGTTTAAGGAGGTCAAAATTATATAGACATGTTTTCGTGATGCAATACTAAAATCAGGCCGAAAGTGATACCACTCACATTTGATTTTGTCCCCCCTACCTAGGTACCATGTAAGAGAGATCAAATGTTTGTCATAAAGAGACGATTATAAATGTACAGCAGGGGTAGGTAAAACGGCCTTCTGAGGGATAATAAATATTTTGGAGGGAGTATTACCTATGGAACAGATAAATAAGCCAGAACTAAATTCCCCAAATGGGCGTCTACCTGCCTATAATTTATTGAGTGTACACTAGGTTTTGCTGCGTCCAGTCTCTTATCAGTGACAAGATTTATGACCGAGACACATCTTATTTCTATGTCTAAGCATTTATTATTAGTTTGCTTTTTTGTGTGGTGACGTTTTCTGAGGTAGTCCCTATGTTGCAATTCATCTGTCATCGTATTTCATTTATTGCTTTTACTGTCCTTTCAACATCTTTCGGAAAGTCGTTCTTTGCTGTTTTTTTTTGCCTGGCGTTTTACACAGAAGATGTAAATTTGCAAACTTTTGTTATGGCTTACTTTAAAACCATTTGTCGTAACTATGTTTATCTAAAATGTTTTATTCTAGTCTTCGGTTTTAAAAAATCGAATATTTCCATTTTTCCCATAGCACAAATGACAGCAAAATATGCAGAAATTAGGACAGTAGGATAGGTAAACTTGAGGCAGGTTTTCAACAAGTTTCCCTTGTCCACAATTTCTGAAATTTTCACAATAATGTTATGGAACATCATTAATTTAAAATCCATAAAAAAGCCAAAAAGTTCTCAAATAAAAAATTTCCAAATTTCCAATTTACTATAGAAATTGCATAAGTCAGACCAATTTTTGGCTATAAATACTAGGGTAAATATTTGAGAACATGACAGAGAAATGGAAAAGATAAATGGTTTCTGATAAGATAGGTCACTCAGAACAAAATATTTTCATTTAAAGTAAAACGTCAGGCAAAAAAACAAAACAAAAAAAAAAACAAAAAAAAAAAAAAAAAAAAAAAACTACAAAAAAAACAACAACAAAAAAACAAAAAAAACCAACAAAAAACAAAAAAAAACAAAACAAAAAAAAAAAAAAAAAAAAAAAAAACACACAAAAAAAAAAACAACAACAACAAACAAACAAACAAACAAAAAAACAACAACAAAAAAACAAAAACAAAAACAAAAACAAAACAAAACGCGTCTTTCCGAGGGGTGTCGAAAGGACAGTAGGCTGATTTGTTTTCCCATTGCTTATTTATCCTCTCTTCTTGTTTCGCTATCTGGTGACTGTGGCCTTATACCTAGTGTTACCGCTGAGGTCGATTATAATCGATCATCAGTCATTTTGACTCTTTCGACAGATAATCCGAAATATTTTTTTTTCATATTTGACTAATCGGAAAATTCTGTTATTAGAAACATATTTTTCTAACGTTTTACTTTTATATGCAAGTCATAAAGAAATGAAATTCAAAGCTGTCAATTTCGGTCGCTAGAGATTTGTGGTCAATAAAAATAATAAATAAATATATAGTAAATATAGAAGCGCCTCGCCTATATAATTTTGACCCCCGAAACCCCACTTTTATATAGTAAAACTGGGGTTTACAGGGGTATACATAATTTTTCTTATTTCTGCTCAAAAACATAGATTGTGGGTACTCGTTACGACCTATGTTTTTTAGCAGAAATGTGAAAAATATTAGAATTTTTTATCTGAAAATTTTCATTTTTGAGCGGTAAAATTTTCAATGTATTTAAATAGGCATGTTTTCTTAATGAGAAATAAGAAAAATGTCATCTGAATAACTCTCTTATTGATCTGGTGTTATGAATAAGTACCTGAAAGAGGGCTAAATTAAGAATGAATATATTTTCTACGAGCCGATGATCAGTCGGTTTTACAAAACCGATAATCGACTATGGAAGTTACGTTTATAAGTCTATTTAAGGATGTCACCATATTCGCCCATGATATATAATGAAAAGAAGGCTATGCAATGGCCTACTTTAAATTTCATAGGTTTTAAACCAGTTTTTAATGTACTTCTAGCAACCTTTCCCAGCTTTGAGGTAGAGGTCCCCGACGCGGACCGAACATATATGTTGGCAACATTAATTCAGAGATACGATAAAAAATCATTTCGTTTTTGATCCTGTTCAAGAACAAGACACTAACTGAAATTTTACAGGCTGTCAGGTGCTATATTTTATGATTATATTAATACCATGTATCAATTTATCAAATCTGTCTTGGATAATAGAATGTCTGTTTTTTGAGGAATATGGTGCCCTAAGAGCTGCATCAGAATTTTCATTACGAAAACACGCCTATTCAAATATAATGGAAATTTTACAACCAAAAAAGAATAATTTTCAGATAAAAAAATCTGATATTTTTCATATTTCTGCTCAAAACATCAATTGTGGTACTCGTTAGAAACGCCTCGCCGAGGCGGTTCTAACTAGTACCCAACGATCGATATTTTTGAGCAGAAACAAGAAAAATAATGTATACCCCTGTAAACCCCAGTTTAACTATATACAAGTGGGGTTTATGGGGGTCAAAATTATATAGGCGTGTTTTCGTGATATGGACGAGAAAACTTGTTTAAGCCCCTAAGAAGTGTTCCCACAGACTGTTCCAAGGTGGTTCCTCTGTTGCTGTTCTTCTTAGTTTGTGCGTCTGTGGTTTCATATGTGGTGTTTGTGGTGTCCTTATTAGTTCCACATCTGTAAAAATTCAGTTAGTCTCTCGTTTTTGAACTGGATCAAAAACGGAATGATTTTTATCGTATCTCTGATTAATGTTGCCAACATCAATTAAGAAGTACGATAAAAAAACATTTTATATTTCAAGAACGAGAGACCACAGAAAAACCTCAATGGCTCGAACACGGATGGCTCGTTTACCGTGGATGATTCGAACTCTTTTCAGTCCCTACAAAATTCTTCTAATTGCGCAAGAAAACAAATATTTAGGGATTTTTTTCTTATTTTATCATGGAATTGTATGTTGTGTGTACTCATTAGAATCGCCTCTTCGAGGCGATTCTAATGAGTACACTCAAAACACAATTCCATGATAAAATAAGAAAAAAATCCCTAAAATATCGCTATTTGCTTCCTGACCTGGTGCCATGTTTAACCTTCAGTGGTTCGAACTACCCATGTCTCGAACGAATTTCCATGGTCCCAAATATGTTCGAGCTATTGAGGTTCGACTGTAATTGAAATTTTACAGGCTGTCAGGTGCCATGTTTTATGATTGTAATAATACCATATATCAATTTATTAAATCGTTCTTGGATATTAAAATGTCTATTGTTGAGGAATATGGAGCCTTTAAGCCTCCGAAATATTGCATACAAGTACAGCAATCTTTTCGTGTTAAGGACAGCTTTTATACTTTGTAGGTTTTAATTTCTAATCCTCAGCTACCCAACTGTTCAAGGTATGATGATAGTTATGAAGAAATCCTGGTTTCTCCAGCTAGGCGGATTTGATCCGGGTATGAAACTATGGGGAACTGAACAAATGGAACTCTCTATAAAGGTAGTACAGACTAATAATTCAAGGCAATGCTTCTTCAGAAGTACTAACCCATTTATGCCGTATGGATTCTTCTACCTTCACTCTTTGGACAGGTTCATTTTTAATATAAGGGGTGTCTGATTACATTTTATTAATAAGATGTTTTATAGAAAGTCCTTTGTTTAATACAAACAGTGTAGACCCTGATCAGACGCAGCAGATGACTTTGTTACCTTCTTTAACCCATTTATACTTAGTAGACTCTTCTACCATAACTCTTTGTACAGGTCAATTTCATATATAAGGGATGTAAATTTAGGTTCTATTATTGTCATGTTTTGTTAAAATTTCTGAACTTAATGCAAACAGTGTAGATCCTGATCAGAAGCCGCGTTCTGCGGCGTCTGATTTGGGTCTACAGTGTTTGACAGTGTCCTTTTTATGGAACGTTAGGCTTAAGTGGGTTAATTGCACGACGGTGGGCGGGTCATCAGAGTAAATGACGACTCCCTATTTAATATTTTATATGGTTAGCGCCTGACAATCACTGTCTGCTGTCGGGTCCTTCGGGGTTCTCATCACGAAAACACACCTATATAGTTTTGACCCCCTTAAATCCCACTTTTATATAGTAAAACTGGGGTTTACAGGGGTATACATTATTTTTCTCATTTCTGCTCAGAAACATACATTGTGGGTACTCGTTAGAACCGCCTCGTCGAGGCGGTTTTAACCAGTACTCACAATCTATGTTTTGAGCAGAAATATGAAAAATATCAGAAATTTTTATCTGAAAATTTTCATTTTTTGGTGGGACAATTTTTAGTATATTTGAATAGGCGTGTTTTCGTAATGTGTTTATGGTTTTCGTATGTTCTGGCTTCAGATTGCGATTTAATGGGGCTGAGGTCAATATACCAAAATCGTATTTCGGAAAATAAGTCGACATACACAAAGCCAAAATTCGGAATGTTCACACAGACAGATATGGACACAAATTAATTGAGGTGTAATCAGGCGTCCATGGAAAGTAAGCATTATTTGGTAAACACGCTTCTCTCACCATGCTATCAGCCTGAACAGAGATTTAGGAAATACGGGAAAGTCTGTTTATGGCTTGGCTGTGACAACAACAACAACAACAACAAAAATTAACACCAGGTATAAGTTTGGAGTAACCATTTGCTTTGATTCATCACAGTGTTTATTTGTGATAATATGTCTTTCACTGTGATGTTTCACTGATGAGGATGAGAACATTTAGTATGTAGACCGTGCCGAGCATAAATTTTGTAAAAACTTGGAGCTGCAGCAGGATTTAGGTCGAGGTTGGACTGGAGTAAACTGGTTTAAGCCGTTAAGTAGTCTTTTTTACTGGCCATTTCAAGGCAGTTCTTCTTTTGCAGTTTTTCTTTGTTTGTGCGTCGTTGATTCCATAAGTGGCATTTGTTTTGTGTATGTTTGTTTCGCACCAGTGCGTTCTTTGGTGCCTTGGGGAGGCTTAGTGTCGTGATTGTCGTAATTTCTGAGTAGTTTCACTTATATCTTTGAAACGGTTAGCAAAAAAAAAAAAAAAAAAAAAATACTGGCGTGTGAATAGGGGCTTAAAATTGGTTTCGCTCTATCAAAGCTCGCCTTTAAAACTGATACAGCCACAAATTTATTCTGATGCAGCTCCAAATTACAAAAGTATGTTCGGTCTACGTTGGAAGCTCTCATTTCACATAGGAAACAAACTGGTCAACAAGACAAATACAAATACAAAAAAAAAAAAAAAAAAAAAAAAAAAAAAGAAAAATCCCCAACTACTTTGAAATGGTCAACTCTTACTGGTCAGGTGGTGGTGGAGGTGGTGACGGTGGTGGTGTGTGTAGAGGGGGATATACGAGGGATGTTCGAAATGAATTGCTTATTTCTATCTGGAGACTTCAAATTTCAAGTTAGCCCAAAAGTACTCATTTCATGCCCTCGAAGTACTCCCCGTGGCTAGAAGTGCAAAGTTTCAGCCGATGTATCCACTTCTTGAAGGCGTGACGGTACGCTGATTTGGGCACAGTAATAAGGTACTGATGAATGGCAGATCCAAGTGCCTCTCGGGACTGGTATTTCCACCCAGCAAGGAATGCTTTCAATTTCGGAAACAAAAAGAAATCACATGGGGCAAGGTCTGGGGAATACGGGGGGTGAGGCAAAACAGCTACTTTTTCTTTCTTCAAAAACGCCGTAACTATTGCGGAGGTATGAGCTTGGGCATTGTCATGTAGAAGACGGACATGTTTAAAACCAGTGGCAGGGCGTCGTTTCTGATAATACTTTTTCAGTTTCTTCAGTACTACGTCTTTGTAGTACTTTCCGATGATGCTTTTGCCCTTTTTCACTGGCACTTTTATTGCGACTCCTTCACCAGAGAAGAAGATTGCATACAAACCTTCTTTGTACTCAAAGAACGTTTGGCAAGTATTGGGCGTTTGCTGTGTTTAGTGGCCCTGATCTTATTGCTAACCTTTCTGACGGGCTCAAAATAATGGACCCAGGTTTCATCACCTGTGACGACATTGGCAAACTGCTTTTTGTCATATTTTGGAAACATTTGAAGCAGCTTTTGGCCACTTTAACCCGTTGCCTCTTTTGCTCGTCAGTCAACAGATGTGGCACCCATCTAACAGAAATCTTTCTGACTTTCAAATGCTTCTTCAAAATAAGGTGAACCGTTGAAAGTGATATGCCTACCTTTCGTGCAATATCACGGACTGTAAATCTGGCATCTCCTTCAATGATTTTCTTTATTTTGGAAACGATTTCTTTACGAGATACAGATTTTGGCCTACCTGATTTCGGTGCATTTTTGATGGACTCTACACCAGACTCAAATTTCTTTTTCCACAGCCGAACTGTGTCATAAGACACACAAGAAGGTCCAAAAAGCAATAGATATTTCAGTCATCAGCTTCTTCAAAGACCAACCAAGTTTTGAGCGAGCTTTGATGTAAGCCCGTATTTCATCTTTTTTGTCGACGCTTCTACCAACCATTTTTACTGCAGTGGTCAGTGACTGCGTGTATTCAAATGGCAAATTTTATGTCTTACACTTAGTCTAACATGTACATTTATACACCATTGTGTAGATATTGAATAACCCTATACAGGTATGTATTGGTTTTTATCGTGCCCCACGTGGATATCGAGCTAGAGGACAATAAGCAATTCATTTCGAACATCCCTCGTAAATCCGGGAATTTTACAGGCTCCCAACAAGATGAACGCTTCGCGTAGTCTGATCAGATTCTTCGCGTAATCTGATCATATTCTCCACTCTAATCACTAAGGATGCAAAGCTCCTCATTATTACAACGCAGAATGCTTGGAAGCGCTGGTTGATTTAAGTCTTCGTTAGTTGCACGTGTTAGAAGGAACGTATTCTCACGTTAAGTATAGTTTCAATTAATTTCATGTTTGTCTTACATTGTCTGACATGTTATACTAATAATAATAGGGGAAGGGGCGTAACTAATGTTGCGTGTGAGACTTTGTGGCCCAACCCCTTGCATTATATAGTTGCAATAAATATGATTAAACTAATAATAGTACACATAAAAGCAGCAAACTAATGTTGGTGTGTGATCTGTGATTTGGGCTGTTACTGGACATATTCTGTACTATTTTTTTAACCCTTTTCATGCTGAATAAATTAATATGCCACGCCCATTTCTAATTGTCAGCCAATCAGATTACTTGATCCAGGTTGTTGATACATATTCACTTACTGAATGACAAACAGTGCAGATCCAGATAAAATGGCTTCTGAAAAAGCCATCTGATCTGGGTCTGCACTGTTTGTAATGGCAGGATATATCCGGGTTCAGCAGCACAAGGGCTAATTAGAATGCTCACATTTATTAAAATTCTCACAGGTGTGGACATGTGGCGGAGTAGTAGAAATGATTCCCTGTTCTAATGTCGCACATTTATACCGCGAGAGAGTGATTTGGACGTTCAGAGACGAAGGAATAATAAATAAGATTAGGTTCGCAGAAGTTTGGATGGACGAATATAAGGAAATTTTCCAGAGATATAACAAAGTGGAAGGGGTAAGACAGTTTTATAGTCCCAGATCTATCAGTAAATTTTATAAATTGCTTTCATTTCGGAGAAAATAGCAAGAAAAAACATTTATACTTTCAGGTCCAGAAGAAATGAAAATTGCGCAGCTCGCATTTTGTATTGCGGAAATCTACATTTTTATTTTTGGTTGCGGGAGCACTCCTTCATCGAGTCCATAAAATTGTGCAAGGCCACCAGAAATCGGCGCAAATCCCGCGATCATGGACTCTAGACTCATCTCTGAAAAACAGTTTAGCCCGAGCCGCGGGCCTTTCAAACACAGGAAAGGACAGAAAAGGGACTGTCGGGTACTGTTTATGACTGGCATTTTATTTAAATTTCAACGTAAATCCCAATTAACCCTAGAGGCTCATGTATACGCTAGAGGGCGTAAGCAGTGTTGCAAAAATCACTACTGCTTATGAAGAGTCCCAGTAAAACAAAGACTTCCATTTTCTAATCCGTAGTGTGTTCTTTGTTTCCAAAGGCAATCTTTTTTGACGTTTATTATAGAATTTCAGGCAACCGACACCATCAGCACTCTCAGTGCTTTGATTATGAAGAGAAATGTAACACTGTTCTTGCCCTAAAGCCAACAGTGTTAACACATTCTTTCCGGAGGAATATCAAAAAATGAGTTTATGGGACCAGTGTTGGTCCTCTACCTCTTGGGGTCTGGAAAGGGCTGCGGTTTGTGATTGTGGCACTCCCTGGACTTTTCTCTTACCTGTTTTGGGCAAATAGTAAACACACATTAAAACATTAGTTATATATACGTGAGGCAAAGAAGACCGGATTAAAAGTCCGAAATGTTGCAAGAAAAATGACGGTGCAATTTAACATTTAGCATGAAAGATAATTTCAGCAGACGACAGTTTTAATAAAGGGTTCGATGTTTCGTTCAAGGCATTTTCTGACGATAACTTTTGCATGGAATGTGAAGTCATACCTTATATTCTAGGAAAAATGAAGAAGAAAAATACCACTAACTTTTTGCAGACACACGGAGAATAACTAAAGCTTAACCCATTCAAGCTAGCGTCCTATAGTAGGGACATAGGAATATAGTGTAGACCCAGATAAGACGCCGCAAAATGCGGCGTCTGATCTGGGTCTACACTTATGGCATTAAGTATAGAAATGTCTATAAAACATGGTAATAATTAAAAACGACCTTCCCAGACGACTCCAGAATGTGCAGTTGTCAGTTTCTTGCGAAAGAATGTGCACAATATGGGTTAACCGCTTAGAGGACTAAGCCTGCCCAGTAAACGTGTGGTTAGGTAAACTGACCGCGCTCGACATGACCCCATTGGGTTGACTGGGCCGTAAAACCTCAACAAACCCAGACGACTCTCTTCTGTTGAAAAAAAGCTGTCCAAAAAGTTGATGTAAGAGAGTCCAGTCGGCATAAATGGGTTAACCCTTTCAGCCATTTGGTTACCCCTTTACCTGTTACCAGCCTTTTAGTTGCCTTTGCAAATAAACCAGCAGATTAAAACAGATAACCTTGAAAATAGGCCAGCAGATCAAAACAGATACCCTTGCAAATAGACCAGTAGATCTAAACAGATACCCTTGCAAATAGACCAGCAGATCAAAACAGATACCTTGCAAATAGGCCAGCAGATCAAAACAGTTACCTTTGCAAATAGGCCAGCAGATCAAAACAGATACCCTTGCAAATAGACCAGCAGATCAAAACAGATACCCTTGCAAATAGGCCAGCAGATCAAAACAGATACCCTTGCAAATAGGCCAGCAGATCAAAACAGATCCCTTGCAAATAGGCCAGCAGATCAAAACAGATACCCTTGCAAATAGATCAGCAGATCAAAACAGATACCCTTGCAAATAGACCAGCAGATCAAAACAGATACCCTTGCAAATAGGCCAGCAGATCAAAACAGATACCCTTGCAAATAGGCCAGCAAATCAAAACAGATACCCTTGCAAATAGACCAGCAGATCAAAACAGATACCCTTGCAAATAGGCCAGCAGATCAAAACAGATACCCTTGCAAATAGGCCAGCAGATCAAAACAGATACCCTTGCAAATAGACCAGCAGATCAAAACAGATACCCTTGCAAATAGACCAGCAGATCGGAACAGATACCCTTGCAAATAGGCCAGCAGATTAAAACAGATACCCTTGCAAATAGACTAGCAGATCAAAACAGATACCCTTGTAAACAGGCCAGCAGATCAAAACAGATACCAGTGCAAATAGGCCAGCAGATCAAAACAGATACCCTTGCAAATAGGCCAGCAGATTAAAACAGATACCCTTGCAAATAGGACAGCAGATCATAACAGATACCCTTGCAAATAGACCAGCAGATCAAAACAGATACCCTTGTAAACAGGCCAGCAGATCAAAACAGATACCAGTGCAAATAGGCCAACAGATCAAAACAGATACCCTTGCAAACAGGCCATCAGATCAAAACAGATACCCTTGCAAACAGGCCAGCAGACCAAAACAGATACCCTTAAAATAGGCCAGCAGTTCAAAACAGATACCCTTGCAAATAAGCCAATAGATAAAAAAAGATTCCCTTGCAAATAGGCTAGCAAACCAAAAAAGATACCCTTAAAACTAGGCCAGCAGTTCAAAACAGATACCCTTGTAAATAGCCCAAATCAAAACATAAACCTAGCAAACAGCGTAGATCCAGATGAGACAGCTCGTTGCGAGCCGTCTCATCAGGATCCATACTGTTTGCCATTCTGGCTTTGTGTTTTTACTGGCATGTTCAAACCCAAAGCTGGAAAAGGCCACCAAAAACTTAGGGGTGAAAGGACTGATATCTTTCCAGATAGATTTTGGGAACCTTGATGACAGGAAGAGAATTAGGAGAGAGAATAACTGTAAACCATTCCAGTATTACCTAGACCAGATGCAGAAGATAGTCTACCTATATATACCAAAGAACTTATTATATAACGGAACGGTATGTACATTGATATGAATCAAGATTAAGTGCCGTTTTGCGGCCTGAAACATCTTTGCATACTTCATCATAGCGCAGATTATATTTTTATGTCTTTTAGGATCATTCAGCCGATTCTGGTTATTTCAAAAGTTGAATTTCGCTGAAGCTGTAGCTAGAGGGCGTACAAATTAAAACTACATTGTTGCATATCAAGAGGTTTAATAAAACCAAGTCTTCGATCTATTGTGTGTGCTTTGTTTCCAAAGACAACCTTTATATTTCTGCGGCGTCTGATCGGCATCTACACTGTTGTTCACTACCAATGCGACGCTAGGCATAAATAGTTAATTAGGAATATTTTGTGATCGCTGTGTTTACGTGAGTGCTTGTATGGAGAAAAAAGGTAAGAGAAAAGTCCAGGGAGTGCCACAATCACAAACCGCAGCCCTTCCCAGACCCCAAGAGGAAGAGGAAACCGACGAATCTGAACAAGCATAAACCGAACAAACGTACGAAAAGCACTAAGATTGGCTCTCTCTTCCCGAAGCGAGGTAATCGCAATACTAAAAGGACTGAAAAACACAGGAACAAAATGACACATGGAAAGACATACAACAAATCGCCTCGTAGAATAAACCACAAAGCAACAAAGAGTAAAACGTCATCCTATACTTCGATATAGCGCTGTATTATTAAATTTTCTGAGCCCAGTTGTTCAAAACTAAGTATGTTGTTAGTTAACATATCGTTAAAACTTTGATCATTAAATATGGCATATATGCTAATACTTTTGCTGAAAAGCATGTGAGTAGCTTTTTGCATTTGCAAAAGTTACTCACTATTTTTTCAGCAAAAATACCTGTAAATTAGATATTTTACTTACTAGAACAGTTAACAGTTTGACCACTAACGAGCTTGTTAAGCTAACGATGCTTTAAACAACTGACCCTGGTCTTTTGGGACTATTAGACGCCTGTATTTTATATATGATGACAGAGTTCCACAAGGGACATGATAGATGTTACATAATATTATATATTCATTATTCTTCATGAAGAGATTCAAATTACACAGAGTTTCTATTTTCTGTCTTTAATATCATTTTGCATTTCCTGAGGATCCCAACTTCGAAGATCTCATTACTTAGGCATATTCAAACACACTGCTTCGAAACTTAGTCTGCTGTTTGTTTTTGCCTTCCTGTAATAATCTTTGAGCCATTTGCTTTGTTTCACTATGTTTCACAAATAAAGTAAATATGCGGACCAAACTTATACAGTGGAACCTCAATGGCTCGAACATCTTTGGGGCCAAGGAAATTTGTTCGCGACATGGGTAGTTCAAGCCACTGAGGTTAATCATGGCACAGGTTCAGGAAGCAAATAGCGATAATTTAGGAAAATCTTTTCGATTTTCTACACAACGATTGCATGTTGAGTGTACTCATTAGAATCGCCTCGATGAGGCGAATTTAATGAGAACACACAACATACAATTCCTTGATAAAATAAGACAAATCCCTAAATCTTTGTTTTCTTGAGCTAATGGAAGAATTTTGTAGGGACTGAAAAAAGAATTCGAATCATCCTGGGTAAACGAGCCATCCGGGTTCGAGCCATTCAGGTTCTACTGTATTTGAGTCAGTGCACGACAAAACCAACAATAAGTTTGTGCGACAAGTGAAGACTCAGATCAGCCTGCACAACCCTGCAGTCTGATCTGTCTTTACTGAACGCATGTGCCTCTCACAGTCTCCAGGCTATCAAAAGAGGGATATACAAGAAATCCCTGCAATCTGATCAGTCTTTACTGAACGCATGCGCCTTTCAGTCTCCAGGCTATCAAAAGAGGGATATACAAGAAATTCCTGCAGTCTGATCTGTCTTTACTGAACGCATGTGCCTCTCAGTCTCCAGGCTATCAAAAGAGGGATATAAAAGAAATTCCTGCAGTCTGATCAGTCTTTACTGAACGCATGTGCCTCTCAGTCTCCAAGCTATCAAAAGAGGGATTTACAGGAAATCTTGCCACTGGGTGGATGTTCAGGCTGATCTGAGTTTTTGCTGGTTAAACAGGTCTTATTGTAGGTTTTGTCGTGCGCTGCTTGATTATAATTTGGAGCTGCATCGGAGCTAAGTGTAAGGTTTCGTGTGAATAAAACTGGTATAAACCCCTCCCCTCCCACTCGAGCAGTTTTTTTTTCTACTGAGCGATCCAGGGTGGTACCTCTGATGCAGTACTTCTTTGTTGGGCTCCGGTGCTCTCGTATGTTGTGTCTGATTTGTCGGGTATAGAAAGAATATCCACAGTTTGACGTATACCATAGAGCATAGGTTATTTTATGCATTTTTTGTTTTTTTCCAGTTTTACTTTTTAAATGTACATTCGTTTATTTGACCGATTTCATGTAAATTACAATGCAAAATGTTTAAGCGTTTGTGTGCAGTTATGTCAAAATCAATATTTGATATGTTTATTGTTTGTTTACAGTTATATAACCAACATTTTGATATGTGTTTGGAAATACGTGCAAGCAGCTTGGGTATCGGAAAATGCCATACCTGGTATACCGAGGTAAAATAAAATCTCTACTTTGATTCCAGGCAAATAGATCTAGATAAGAGTGGGTGTGGGTGGGGGTAGGGGTGGGAGGGGGAATGTGTCCATACAATCACTTTTCTTATCACGAAAACATGCCTGTATAATTTTGATCCCTTAAAATCCCACTTTTATATTGTTAAATTGGGGTTACTAGGGTTTACATTATTTTTCTTATTATGCTTAAAGACATAGATTGTTGGTACTCGTTAGAACCGCCTCGCCGAGGCGGTTCTAACGAGTATCACAATCTATGTTTTGAGCAGAAATATGAAAAATATCAGAGTTTTTTTCTTTTTATCTGAAAATATTTAGGTTTTTGGAGGTGGAATTTCTATATATTTGAATAGGCGTGTTTTTATAAGGTTATTTCTCCAAAACATATATTGTGGCGCTTCTAATGAGTACCACAACATGTATTTTCATGAAGAAATAAGAAACATGTAAAACATATGATTGAAAAAGCTCCTTATATAGAGCTATGAGACATCAAGCGTCAACCAACATTATCATAGCTTATGTCACAGCTAAGTTACATGGACCATCGTTACTTAAAGGGATTGAATTTACAATTATTTTTTTCTGGCTTGTTCAGCAGTGAGACAACTTGTTGTGACTTCCTGTTTGCTTTCCTTCACACCAAGCCCTTTCTGAAAAGATGTCTACTCTACATGAAATGTTGCTTGCTTTTGTATAACATCTAGCATGTACATGAAGAAAGATAAGAGTGAATCATTTTGAAACTGTTTAACATAGGATTTATTGGTTTGCTGTTATTTCTATCTGGAACAAAGATCTTCACAAAGACAATTTTCAAGGATTTATATGTATGTCTAAATAAAACAGAGTCTTCGATTTTCATTCTTTTATGTGTTCTTTGTTTCCAAAGGCAAGCTTTTTAATTGTATTTAACAGAAACAATAAAACCCTTATTACGAAACTTCTTAGACAGGGGCATGGGTATCATAAATTTCATAAGTTCTTTTTTTGTTTTTCTTTAAATTCTGTTGACGACTTCTGACTGATTACTTTGGCGGCGCCATACGGAAACGTGCCTTTAGGCATCTGAGGACAGCGAAGGCCGCATCCGCGCAGTTTGATCAGGGCCTTCACTGTCTGCTTACAGCATTATTGGACACTATAAAATGTATAAACGAAAAGCAAATGCCCGTATGACTAGATATTGACTCAGCCATACGTTCCTCTTTTAACTGCATAAATACGTACTGCGTTTTGTACTCGGTGACGATACCGGTCTCAAATATACCCAAGTGGAAACATATCTTATACCAAGTATTTTGTTTAGCCTACTGACTTTACCAGTGATCTTCTTTTTCTCTGCTAACTGTGTATACGAGTATACTTTTTGTTTCATGAGGCTTATTTCATATTGGGGTGGTTAAACAGTTTAAATGGATTCTAATATTCACCCTATATTCCATCATTATTCAGTATATGCAGTAAAAGCTATTTACTTTGCTCTTCTTTGCCGTGTGATTGATTGTGTTGAGTTTTAATGACATGTCAACCCTTGTGGGTCATTTTGTGTCGTCTCCCAGAGAAAGGGAGAAAAGAGATAGAAGAGATAGTAGAAGAGATGAAAGAGAGGGACAGGGAAGAAAGAGGAACAGGAATGAAAGTGAAGAAACTGAAGAACTGTAAACATTCCCCATTTACCCTTACCTGCTACAAGAATAGCAGGCCATGCACAACTGTAAGCCAATATCAGTTGGGCGACCCGGTGACGTAAGATACACGACACCTTCGCACCACCCGACCACTCCCATTCTTTGCCGTGTGACGTGTACTATCTCTCTAGGTCATTTTGCTCTTCCTCTTGGCATCATTGATAGGCTCTGTTCTATGATTGTGACTCTTCCTGCACATCTTCTTTATTTTTTTTTTTCATTTTAATTTAATTAAATTCGCTTCTTCATTTCAGATGTTTGAAATCAGCCCAGATCATGAACTCCATAATTTTAACCATGTCTTTGTAAAGGACGAGGAGGGTAATTTGGTGAGACAGAAATGGACGGAAACTGACGAAAATACCCGAACAAAGTGGGATTATAGGGTAAGTGCGTTCTGTCGTTTTACAAATGAAATAAAATTTGATAATTGTCTATCTTGATCCACCATCTGTATAAAAGGTATATTGTTTGTTTTACTTTAGTGTGTATTTGGGCTGGTGGCTGAGAAAAGGGACCTTAGAACATATGCGAACAGCAAAGATCTAGACCAGACTGCGCATCAGCGCAGTCTGGTCAAGATCTTCGCTGTTCGCGTACACAATATAGGGGCCTTGGTGAAGAGGTAAGACTCGTAGCAAAGATCTTGACTCGACGCATGGCTACGCAAACCGGTCTGGGGCTTCACCGTTCGTATATGCCCTAAGGTTTTTTTGTTAGCTGTCGGCCCATTTATTCTAAGTCTAGTGACGATTAACTTTATTGAGTAGTTTACAGGAAAATGTACTTTGATTCGTGCCAAGTGAAAATATGTCTTTAAGTACCGTGTGGTGGTCGTAAAAGGTCACCTCGTATTCACCATATCGCAGTATTAACCTTTATTATCTTTGGGATTACAGTGCCCAATCTTATATCTTAGAGAATCGATTTTCGCCCCACGGGATTACTGTGCCCAATCTAATATCTTAAAGAATCGATTTCCGCTCAAGCCGGTGCTGAGGTGGAGATGATGGGGGAGGGGTGTGCAGCCATGCATACTACATTGTTGCATATGAAGAGTCTCGATGAAACCGAGACTCCAATTCTTGTATCTTCTTTGTAATCAGTGTTTCCAAGGGCAACCTTAAGTACAGTCGACTCTCGTTATCTCGAATTCCAAGGGACTGTCTGAAATACTTCGAGATATCCGTACTTAGACATATCAGATTTTCAGAATTGAGGAAAAACGAATTCGATTAACCACATTTAACAAATATATGTGTAATTTGACTTCTGAAGTTAGAGATATATTGAAAATATTGTGGAAAAGAGGAGAAATTGCTCCTTAGGAGCAATTTCTCCTCTTTTCCGCAATATTTTTTACCTATTGTTAGATTTTCATGTTTAGGCAGGGACCAGATTTTCACTTCGAGATAAGCGGTTATTCGAGATAATCGAGTTCGAGATAGCGAGAGTCAACTGTAATTATATTTGAGCACAATGATACAAGATCATCTTGCTGACAGGAAATGGCAACGCTTTTGATGGAGGGGATGCAGTTTTATCTAAATTGTTGACCCCGCGTCAACACCCCCCTTCTGAAAATGGGTCTACTCTAAAGGAAAGAATTTACTCCCCTTGGAAGCAAATTCTTTCCTTTTAGAGTAGACCTTTTTCCAGAGGTACCTGATGTTCAGGATAGCAAACAGGAAGTCACAAATATGTCCCCCTTATGAAACATGGCGTATAATGATCCTGATGTATCTAGTTCTCTTGAAGATATAGTCTTATCAGCGCAATAACAGTCTGTCGATGCTGTAGCCAGTGATTCTGCAAGAGACTATAAGAATCTACCATGGGTGTGAGTGGTAGATAGAAAATTCCGTCCCGAGGGTTACGAGGGGTGCGGAGTGATGCCAGACTGTGATCCCGAGGGACGGATTGATTTTTCTATCTGTCCCTCACACCCACGATAGAGTCTTTTTCTTGCATACCTTTCATTTCTGAGAGTGGAGTTTTGATAATGCAGTCACTTCAATTTTCAGACGTCCGCCATATTATGATGACAATACCGTGACGTTTAGTGATGTCATTACGCTCAGTGACTTCAACCTTAACGATAGCATACCGTGACGTCCTGTACAACCAGTGTATATCAAACACGTGAAAAGTCTCGATTTTTATCTTTGCCACGAGACGGATAAGGGTGTGTGAGATAAATTTTGCTGGCACCGGTGTAATTTGTGTAAGTCCTTATCCGTTATGCAAAAAATTTTGTCCTTGTCTGACTGCCCGGATGCACAGGGTGGTCTGAGTCATGTTGTCCGCGTATGTCCGAAGGTGCCATTACGAAAACACGCCTATTCAAATATATAGAAAATTTCACCTCCAAAAACCGAAAATTTTCAAGTAAAAACTCTGATACTTTTTCGTATTTCTGCTCAAAACATAGATTGTGGATACTCGTTAGAACCGCCTCGCCGAGGCGGTTCTAACGAGTACCCACAATCTATGTTTTTAAGCAGAAATAAGAAAAATAGTGTATACCCCTGTAAACCCCAGTTTTACTATATAAAACTGGGGTTTAAGGGGGTCAATATTATATAGGCATGTTTTCCTGATGCATTTTCCTTTGACCCAAAAGCAATTTGTTATAGGATCTTGTACTGGGGGCGGCAACTCTGCTTCTTAGGTAGGACGCGCTGATGCCACTTCCGGACACGTGCACAAATATCAGAAGTTAAAGCGTACATGTTCCACAATATACTGTGCCAGTTTTCTATATAAAAGTTGAAAATGAATCATATGGTACTTTACTTGTGATTTTATTTCAGAATCAAACGATGGTTCACCAGCCTTCTGGAAAGTGTTTATGTGGGCACAGTGATGGAAGAGTAACACTTGAAATCTGCAATCATGAAAAAAATCAAAAATGGTTATGGCGAGAAAGTCACTAATAAAAATAAAAGCGTCATAGATAAATCTTCTTAACATGGGTTCACTTCTTTTGAGTTTGAGTCTGAGTTAGAGTTTACGGACGAGTTAACACTATTAAAGTCACACCGAGCCTATCAGTAATCTAATCCCATTTTTCTTGGGCAGGCCTAGTTCTCTAAGCAGCAGGTTATTCAATACTTGTGCACATACGTTTGAGAGTAACTGGCAACCACACTTCTTGAATCAGCGGTAGGGGGAGAATGACCGTAGAAATGATTTCATACGGATCAATCCTCACAAAAATTATGTGGCCGAGCTGGGGTTCAAACATGAGACCCCTGAAGTCGTCTGCAGTCAGACGCGCTACCAGCTGCACCATGGAGTCCGGCTCATTTGTTTGCAGGAGTACTACATGGCTACTCTGATTTTTAACCCAAATAAGCCTGATGGATTTTCCTATCCTTATACATTGGGTGAGTCCATTTGTCATTTAAGGGGTGTCAGATGTATTTTTTTTTTCCATTTTTTTTTGTATTTGTAATTGAAAAGCCTGTAGGCAAACAGTGAAGACCCTGATCAGACGCCGCGTAATGCGGCGTCTGCACTGTTTGCCTATGTTTCATAAAAGTGACGCCAGGCTTATTCGGGTTAATAAGGTAACGGGTTCGAAAGCAGCACTGCTGGACCATACGGCTAAGTGTATCCAGTCCCCTTAAAATAGAACCAAGCCCCCAACCCTCGTTTAATCCATTGTAGACTGAATAAACTTACCCTCACAATATAGTGGAAGATTCCAATTTCTATTTTTGGTATGTCAGGCTATGTGATTTAGATATTTTGACAGACTGTATGATTTAGAGATTTCGAGAGAAAAATAATTGAACTATTTGCAAACAGTGGAGACCCTGATCAGACGCTGCGTTCTGCGGCGTCAGATCTGCGTCTGCACTTTTTGCCAATTACCCTTTTAGGGATCTCCAGACTACAATAGGTTGAATCATAAACTAAATCTGAAAAAAAAAAACAAAACAAAAAAAAAACAAACAAACAAACAAAAAAACAACAACAAACAAACAAAAAAATAAAACAAACAAAAAAAGGGTCCGAGTTTTTTTTGTCTCTTTATGAACAACCATGCCTCATCTGCTACCCACGTCGCCCCCATGCCCCCTTACAAGGCTTCAAGTGCCTTGTGGTGGCCACAAAAAGGGTACCCATACTTAATCACATTGCAGTTTATTTTTATTTTGCTTGGGAGTATTGAATTCATTCTGGTAGCTTGGAAAATTGAGTTCCACTTAAGCCGATGCTAGCTGGCATATTCAGCCCTGCAAACTACATTGCAGTCTTTGAAGGGTCTCAATAAATTATTATGACTAAGCGTATATTACATACTTGTACTTTGCCTTTACTATTGAACGAAAAGGCCGTTATTGTTTTTATTTTTACACAAAAGCACCTTTGTTTACAATACAGACTGGTTTATTGAAATGAACTAGTTTCAGAAAACTTGTAAGAATGAGTATTTGAAGATAATACTGGGATAATTTTCTCAATTTCTATATAAAAAGGACGTGGGTACTCATTAGTAGCGCCTGTCCGAGGCGTTTCTAATGAGTACCTAAAATATATGTTTCAGAGGGAAATAAGAAAAAAAATCAGAATTATTACCAAATACCCTAAAATTTAGTTCGAAACAAAAACAAAATAATAAAAACAATAAATCCGGACTTTATTGTATCGTACATACATGTATCTGCTTTAATCATATTTTCTCTGCTTTGCAGTGAATCTTTGTCGTGTAGAACAAAAGCATTACTGACATTCCATGATACCTGGCGACTGTTGGCAACAAGTGTGTAACCTTTCTCAAGATACTAAGAAAAATCACAACCCTGACGTTATTCAAGGCTCATACATTGTCGCATATTTTGCAATTTATCATAATAATGTGCAGTAATGTATCTACGACGGAGCTGTGACGGAGTGGCATGCTATTCAATCATTCTTTCCATGAATATCATGCATATCTTGAATTTCCGTTGCTATTGGGAGAGCCTTAAGAGATTATAAAAGGGGTAGTTTGATTTTGTTGAAAATAACTTTGGAAACTGGATGTATAAGAAAAGGGAAAAAATGCTGTGTTCATTGGTTGAAGTGTTTTTGTTTGCATTAGAAATAAAATACCCCGTTGTCTTAGGGAAAAAGCATGGGCGTGTGCACAACTTTGGATACCTCTATTTGAAAGTAAAGAGATTTGCCCATTTCTATCTTGCCCTTGTTCTGGTCAATAGTCATGTGTACATAAAAGTTGATCAAAATCCATTCATTTGTTATCCAGATATCGAACGGAAACGAAATTTGGCGTCAAGAAAGGACCGTAACTCTGTTGAAATTAAAAGAAATTTCCCCATTTGCAATCCCAAACTATTCCTCTCCAATATCAATTCCACTGCAAAAGTTCCAAAAAAATTAATAAAATCTGCTCAAGTTAAAGAGCGCAACCGAAGCGCTGACGAATGGATGGTATAGTATAATACCCGCTACTGTCGTCCGGCGGAGTATAAAAACTATAAATAACTGCAAGATCGTAACTTCAATAAAACTTGATTATATTCAAAGATACACGAATCATACAGACAATAGGGAATATAAAACCAATACACAAAATACATAAACAAAAAAAGGTTTGTGACTTAGGTTAATTAATCTCTCCAACAAATAGTTAACTAACGTACATTCAATACACCGTGACGTGTTTGAACAATTGTGTATTTCAATGCGTCATTTATTTCAGTACCTATGGTCAAAGATGCTTTGCAAACGAACTTTTAAAAAATCCATGGTATTAATAGCCGTGGTCTCGACCATACTGAGCTGCTTATGTGTGATTTATATTCATAATGGATATAAAAATGCTAAACATTACATTCATAATGGATATAAAAATACTGAAAATTCCATTCATAATGATGACATTCATAATGGATACAAAAATCCTAAAATATACATTAATAATGGGAATAAAAATGCCAAAAATGCTTTTCATAATGGACACAAAAATACTACGAAAAATGTGAGGCTAGATGTGAGGACATTCGTTGGTAAACGACCCCACATTAACAAAAAAGGCGTCAGCGAAAGGTACAGTTCTTCAATCATTTGAGTCGCAACGTGAGAAATCGAGCTATTTGACAAGTGCTCCCAACGCAGCCTGCGTATCCACGCAGTTTGATCAGAGTCTTCGTTATCCGCATGGGAAAACTTTGCATCCTTGGCTATCCAAAATGCGCCCGTGAAAATTCTAATCAATCTGCGTGAATGAACAGGTTGATATGTATCTTCTATGTGCGCACATGTTCGAAGGTACGTTTTCTCACGTAGCGGCACATTTGTTCTGTGTCACCAGAAAGTGCCATTATTGCATTTGCAGACAACGGAGACCCAGATAGCCTGCGCAGTGGTGCATGCAGATGAAGGTCTTCCAAAGTCCATCCATACGTAGCTCAGTCTGTGGTGAGATTTGTCTCACGTCTAGCTGCATACCTCAGTCGAAAATATTTTCAATTATTTACCACACTCCGTCAGTGTGCACACTAGAGTGGATTGAGGTTGTTTGTGAGTCCACTGTGTCTGAACTTTCTCTATTTGTCGCACTCTGTAATTAAATCAAATAAAACCTATAAAGTTTTTTTTTAACACCAAATGTGGAAATCCTCGATGACGTCACAGTCATGTCATCAAATATGACGAACGTCAGCAATCGAAGTGACTGTATCATTTAAAATCATGTTCAGAAATAAAAGGTATGCAAGAAAAAAACATCTATCATGGGTGTAAGGGGTAGATGGAAAAATCTGTCCCTCGGCAAGCCTCATGGTGCCGGATTTTTTTTAATCTACCCCTCACACCCATGATAGATTCTTATATTCTTGCACCCCAGCTAAGGAAATCCTGGATTTTACCCCGCGATAGAATATATGGATCTATCATTTGTCTGAGGGTTAGATAGAAAAATCCGTCCCGAGATCACGAAGCTTGCCGAGTGATGCCAGACTGTGATCGGAGGGACGGATTTTTCTATCTGCTTCTCACATCCATGATAGATTTTTTTTTTCACACCTTTCATTTATGAACGTAGATTTTTAAATAATGCTGTTACTTCGATTGCTGACGTCCGCCACATTGTGATGACATTATTGTGGCGTTTAATGACGTCATTACGGTCAGTGACGTTAACCTTAACGATGGCGTATATGACTTCCATTGCAACCAGTGCATATCAAACATGTGAGAATTCTCGATTTTTATCTTACCCTGGATAGGAAAACTTGGGAAGGATAACCTGGGTAGGATAAAAATTTCTTTTCCAGGGCTAAATCCAGGATGTCCTTACCTGTGGCGCGATAAATTCTAATCAAGGGTAGAATAAAATCGAGAATACTCTGTTTGATGTGCACTGGTTGTATAGGACGTCAAGTTAAGGTTGATGTCACTAATCGTAATGACGTCACTACACGTCACAGTAATGTCGTCACAATATTGCGGTTGTCAGCTATCAAAGTAACTGCATTATTAAAAGTTCACGTTCAGAAATGATACCTATGCTAGAAAAATAATCATAGATGGGTGTGAGGGGTAGATAGAAAAAAAAATACCTCAGGATCACAGTCTGGCATCACTCTGCAAACCTCGTGATGCCAGACAGTTTTATACTCACCTCTCACACCCATCTAAGACGTTTATATGCGTGTTACATCATGCAGACCGGTATAAATCTTTGTACCTTTATATATGTACTTCTCCCAAATCATTTATCCATAGTTCTCCCAAATTATTTATCCGTGTTTCCCCAAAATCATTTATCCATATTTCATCCAAATGGTGTATCTGTTTCTCACTAAAATCATTTATCATTATTTCACTCAAATCATTTAATCCGTATTTCATCCAAATTATTTATCCGTATTTTACCTAAATCATTTATCCGTATTTCACTCAAATCATTTAATCCGTATTTCATCCAAATTATTTATCCGTATTTCACTCAAATCATTTAATCCGTATTTCATCCAAATTATTTATCCGTATTTCTCCTAAATCATTTATCCATATTTCACTAAAATCATTTATCCGCATTTCATCCCAACCCTTTATCCATATTTCAGCAAAAATCATTTCGCATTTCACTGAAATCATCTATCATTTACCCAAATCGTTTATCCGTACTTCACCTAAATCATTAATCCGTATTTCACTTTAATCATTTATCCATGTTTCACCGAAATCTGTACTTTTCTAAAATCATGTATCCACATTTCACCCAAATACTTTATCCGTATGTCACTGAAATCATATATCCATATATCACCCAAATCCTTTATCCGTACGTCACCCAAATCCTTTATCCGTATTTCATCAAAATCATTTATCTGTATTTCACAAAAATCATTTATCCGTACTTTACCGAAATCATTTATCCGTATTTCATCCACTGAAAAGCAGACTATTTTCCCCTTCCCACGACTGAGGGACCAGTTCCTTCTCTCCACTAGAATTGGTCATCTCACTTCGGTTGTATGGAAATATACATGCAATCAACGCAGAGCCAGGCTGATGGCAGCAGGACGTTACCTGCTAATGGAATACCCTTGAAAGACCACGAAACACAGCCGTCCCGAGGCATCTGATAAGTACATGAAATGACAACACAAGACAACACTATCGAAAACAGAACAAAAAAAAAAGAGAACTAACAAATAGAGAGGAACTCCAACAGAAATACCCTTCAGCCTTGCAGACCAAAACAGATACCCGTGCAAACAGTGTAGATCCTGATGAGACGGCTCATGACGAGCCGTCTCATCAGGATCTACACATTTTGCCATTCTGCCTTTGAGTTTGGACTGAAACCCCTATTTACAGCAGTGGACATGTCCAAATTCGAGGATGGAAGTGTCCACTTCAGAAGCTCAGGGATGAAAAGGATAAACAAAGGCTATAGATCATTCATTTCAAATAGAGTAGAGATGATGTCCAGGAATAGCTGTAATCGCTTAATATAGCCTACCGATGACACAAAAAGGTAGAGAAAACAATCCATGTCAGACAGTACACAAGTCTCAAAAAAAAAAAAAGTAAGAAAAAAGTCCACGGAGTGCCACAATCACAAACTGCAGCCCTTCCCAGACACCAATAGGAAGAGGAAACCGACAAATCCAAACAAGCACAAATCGAACAAACGTACGAAAAGCACTAAGATTAGTTCTCTATTCCCCAAGCGAGGTTTGTTTGTGTTGAGGTTTTACGGCCCAGTCAACCAAATGGGGTCATGTCGAGCGCGATCAGTTTACCTAACCACACGTTTACTGGGCAGGCTTAGTCGGTTAACCAGATTTCTGCACATTCTTTTGCCAGAAACTGACAACTGGCCTTCTTGAATCAGCGGAAGGGAGAGAATGACCGTAGAAAATATTTCATGATCAATACGAAAGAATGTTGCCGACCTCGGCGGGGGTTGAACCCGCGACCTCATGGTCTCCAGTCGGACGGCGCATCCAACTGAACCACCCCAAGCGAGGTAATCGCAATGCTAAAAGGACTGAAAAACACAAGAACAAAATAACACAAGGTAAGACATTTTTAACGAATCGCCTCGTAGAATAAACCACAAAGCAAACCAACGAAAGGAAAAAACAACCAGCTCCCTCTTCCCCAACAAGGTAATCACAATGGTAGACATGATCTACTAAACACAGCAATAAGACAATGAACTATGAAATAATAATAATAATAATAAAAAAATCACAAAAACACGCCTATATAATTCAGACCCCCTTAAATTCAAATTTAATATAGTAAAACTGGGGTTTACAGGGGTATACATTATTTTTCTTATTTTGATAAAAACATAGATTGTGGGTACCCGTTAGAACCGACTCGCCGAGGCGGTTCTAACGAGTACTCACATTCTATTTTTAAGCTGAAATATAAAAAATATTAGAATTTTTTATCTGTTTTTTTTTTCCTTTTTTGGTTGTAACATTTTCAATATATTTGAATAGTCGTGTTTTCGTAATGAACAGTCACAAGGTCACACAAAGACATACGCCAGAACTACAGCCTCAGAACGGTCAGTAGTGAAACTACTGATTCCAGTAAGTCGAATATCTTCGTCATTACGAAAACACGCCTATTCAAAAATACTGATATTTTTACCACAAAAAATGAAAATTTTCAGATAAAAAATTCTGATGTTTTTCATATTTCGGCTCAAAACATAGATTGGGGTACTCGTTAGAACTGCCTCGGCGAGGCGGTTCTAACGAATTCCCACAATCTATGTTTTAAGTAAAAAATAAGAAAAATAATGTATACCCCTGCAAACCCCTGTTTTACTATATAAAAGTGGGGTTTAAAGGCTCCATATTCCTCAAAAATAGATATTTTTTTATCCAAGACAGGTTTAATGAATTGATATATGGTATGAATACGACCATAAAATGTGGCATCTAACAGCCTGTAAAATTTCAGTTAGTCTCTCAATTGTTTTGGAACTGAATCAAAAAACAAAATGATTTTTTATCGCTACTCTGAATTAATGTTGGCAACATTAATTCAGAGATACGATAAAAAATCATTTCATTTCAAGAAGGAGAGACTAACTGAAATTGTACGGGCTGTCAGGTGCGACATTTTATGATTGTATTAATACCATATATCAATTTATTAACCCTTTCTTGGATAAAAAATAAGTCTATTTTTAAGGACTTTGGAGCCTTTAAGGGGGTCAAAATTATATCGTAGGTATGTTTGCGTGATGTAATCTTCAAAATTCTACTTACAATGTCGATTTTATCAATGTCTGCTGAAAAATATTTCGTAGCATTGGTGTATCTTCGAACGCAATCTACTGAAATATAAATGTGGATGTAAACAGTATCATCAATTTCTTGATTGCGTCTTGGCAAAGGCGCATTGCACAACATCAACATGCCTTAGTCTGTGACATTCATCTCAAAGTTGTAGCATCTGCCTGCGTCAGAATATTTAGGGTAAATCCGGTACCCGCATATAAGAGAATTCAATGCATTTGAGATCACGGGCATGCACTTTTCAGTAGGTTCGCGATTCATTCTCTTGATTCAGATATGAGCCAGCACATGACAAAACCTACACAATGGTATTTGCGCCCAGCAAAGCCGCCCAGTCTGATCAGAGCACTCAGTGGGTAGCTAAGGAATAAAGGAACAAAGCTGTCTTCATGTGGACAGCGATTCATTTTCATGGTTCAGATATGAGCCAGCGAATGACAAAACCTACCCAATAGCATGTGCGTTCAGCAAAGACTCTGATCAGCCTGGGCATCCGCCCAGTCTGATTAGAGTCTTTGCTGTGCGCTCAATCGGTAGCTAAGGACAGAAGCTTTCTTCATGCGGACAGCAAAGACTCTGATCAGACTGGGCGGATGCCCAGGCTGATCTGAATCTTTGCTGGGCGCACATGCCATTTTGTTACTTTTTTTTCATGCGCTGGCACACATGTAATTGTTCGTGATGTGCATTCTGGGCATTTTGATCTGAGTTTTCGCTGTTCAAACATGGTTTAATATTAAGTCTTTCCTCAGGAAATCGACAGACAGCGGAAAAATTATACATATAGCTGTTATAGTTTGTCAAAGAAAACGGGTTTACTGCTCAAGATGGAATTATGATTAGGGTCGTTTTTCAGGAAATCAGCAGAAAGCAGAATGGTCATACATATAGCTGTTGTGGTCTGCCAAAAGAAGCGTCGATTAGAGCAAGCGCTTGTGATGTTGAAATCTGCTGTCCTGTTCGCACATACAAAACTGGTTTTCCATATATTTGCCGACATCCATCTGCAAAAAGAATGCCGGAAAAAGGTTAGTTGTGCCAGTTAACGTCATTTACGTATTAGCTTTAGTTCATTTAATTAATTTACTTCCATCCCCTTAAAAAGTATTCATTCCCCTTAATAATACAGGTGGTCTTAAGACATATTAAATGAATCTGTAAAGTTGTAGTTTTCCTAAGTAGAATGTTCTGTTTATTTATTTTATTTCACTAAACAATAAATGGATAAAACACTACTAAATAACGACTAATACTTTATGACTGTATTAGAACTCATCTAGTGTATGAAACGTGTATGTACAATTACAAATGAGGTTTATTCTTTGCTATAAAGTACAGCCGAACCTCAATAGCTCGAACACCGGTGACTCCTTTATCTTGGCTGATTCGAACTCATTTTTGAGTCCCTACGAAATTCTTCCGATAGCTCAATAAAACAAATATTTAGGGAAATTTTCTTATGTTATCATGAAATTGTATTTTGTGTGTACTCATTAGAATCACCCCAGAGGCGAGCCTAATAAGTACACTCAACATACTATAATTGTGTAGAATATCGAAAACATTTCCCTAAATTATCGCCATTTGCTTCCTGACCTGGCGCCATGATTAAACCTCAGTGGCTCGAACTACCCATATGTCGAACAAATTTTTATGGCCCCAAAGTTGTTCGAGCCATTGAAATTAGACCGTATATATGCAAGAAATTGTGCACCAACACATAGATAATTTTTTATTGCTACAGAAAAAAAACAAGATATTAATCCTACTTTACCTTGCATTTCAAAGTGTTGCATTTCTTCTTGTTTTCTGTTTTTGTCATTATATACATTTAATGGTTGTCATTATATACATTAAATGGTACTTGTTCAGTTTCTGTCTCTTTGTTTTCAGCTGAATATGTGGCCATGGAGATATCTGAGGAAAATATCATATCATATATACAACGTATCTTTTCCTGATACAAGTAACGCCAATAGCAAGCAGTGGAAACAAATGTATGCACCTTGTGCAACCGAAAGATTGTTTTTCCCTGTAAGTTGTGTCACCAAATGAGAAAGGATAGCTTTCAAGGGCGGCGGGTCTATCAAATTTGTTTTGGCCCCGCTTCTAAGAAGGAAGAATGTCAGAGCTTGCATAACGAAAAACACGCCTATTCAAACATATTGAAAATTGTACCATAAAAAACTGAAATTTTTCAAATAAAAATTCTGATATTTTTCATATTTCTGCTCAAACATAGATTGTGGGTACTCGTTAGAACCGCCTCGCAGAGGCGGTTCTAAAAAGTACTTACAATCTTTGTTTTTGAGCAGAGAAAAAGAAAAGTAATGTATACGCCTGTAAACCCCAGTTTTACTATATAAAAATGGGGTTTAAGGGGGTCAGAATTATATAGGTGTTATTTCGTGATGTTTCTTAAACAAAACTTTATTTTATTTGACAAATTCTGACCACACGTTTGCAATAAAGCAGACGATGTAAATTTATATCGTTAATAAATTACATTATTAAGTCTAAGAAATGTGTAACCTGCCTGTTGCTTCATAATATATAGTGAAAATACAAGCTCATTCAAGGGTATACAAACGTGATCAAATTTTAGAAGTTTCTGATTTTTAAGTATGAACTTTATTTGTTCATTTATTTCTATCAATCTTTTATACAACACAAATTTGACTTTAAGGCTCCATATTCCTCAAAAATTGACATTTTATTATCAAAGAAAGGTTTAATAAATTGATATATGGTATTAATTCAATCATAAAATGTGGCACCTGACGGCCTGTAAGGTTTCAGTTAGTCTCTCGTTCTTGAAATGAAATGATTTTTTATAGTATCTCTGAATTAATGTTGCAAACATTAATTAAGAGATACGATAACAAAAATAATTTCATTTTTGATCCAGTTTAAAATCGAGAGACTAACTGAAATTTTACGGGCCGTCTAATGCCACATTTTATGATCGTCCGTCTGATGCAGCATTTTATGATCGCATGAATACATGTACTATATATCACTTTATGAAACCTTTCTTAGACAAAAATGTCTATTTTTGTGGAATATGGCACCTTTAATGTACTTAATAACCGAATTTTACGCATTTCTCTTTTCTTTATAATGGACATATCATAGCTTACCTTGCTCTGTACAACGACAAAATTCGTTATAATGACAATTTGAATGTCACGAAACCTTCGCTCAAGACGTGACAGTTAATGAGAAATTATGCAAGAATATTGCATTAAAACTTCAAGCAACATATGTTTTGGATATTTGTTAGAATCGCCTCACTGAGGCAATTCGAACAAATATAAAAAATATATGTTCCTTGAGGAAATAAAATAAAACAACATACATATCATTCTGTCCATTTAGGATTCTTTACAACATTAAATTCATTTTAATGGCAGCAATTCTGTCCATTAAGGATTCTTTACAACAGTAAATTCATTTTAATGGCACCATCTTTGGGAACAAATGTTGTCGTTGCAACGAGGGTTCACTGTACACATTTTCTTAATTCGCTATAGAAATACATGTTGTTGGTAGTCATTAGACGCGCCTCCGCGTGCAGATATCTTTTATCAAGCAAACACTGTTGTGTTTTCTTTATAATTTCACATTTTGTTGTGAAGTTGTTTATCTGTGTGACGTTGTTCTACAGGGTAATTGCACTGATATTAGTGAATATTGTCCCGAGTTGGGAGATCGAAAGACGCGAGCTTGCGAGCCTCCGTAGATAACCCAACGAGGGACAAAGTTCACCAATATCAGTGCAATAACCCTTTTATTATATAGCTAAAAATAGTGTTCTCTCGTTTTGCTTCTTATTCTGTATTTTTGTTTAATTTGACGCTGCAATAGCCCTTTCTGTAACAGTGCAAAACTGATATCAGTAAGTGATATCATTTTTGCACTAGTACAATATCAACATGATATTATTTTCGGAGTGGCTATTTGCAGTCGACTGCAAATAGCCAAAAAACGTTAAAATGGCTATTTGCAGTCGACTGCAAATAGCCAAAATACGTAAAAATGGCTATTTGCAGTCGACTGCAAATAGCCAGTAAACGTTGAAATGACTATTTGCAGTCGACTGCAGATAGCCAAAAAACGTAAAACTGGTTATTTGCAGTCACCTCAAATCTTTGCAATTGATACATGCAGTCAGCTCCAAATAATGTCTAAGAATGGTCAAAAAATGATGTGTTTAAATGTATTTATATTTATTTTTGAGCATGTTAAGCATGTAAGTGGTATGTAAACCATACATTTAGAGTGTTACTGATTTCACAACATAAAGTAGAAAACGCGTTACTGTTCTCCTTCGCTCCTTATCCTTAGCTGCAATACCATGCGATAAGTATCATTATCACGAGTTGGATCATATGGCCAGTCTAATTGTTTATGTTTGTACATTTTACCATTTTTAGAAGTGAATAAAACATGAAAATGTTTAACTGTTTTGCTATTTGCAGGACAAAGGTTTCTTACTTGTACTTTAAACATACAAGAATATCCATGTCGTCAGATTTCCGTTTCATTAGCACCGTTTACTTACGCACATTCTCACAAAAGTTTCATTTCTCTGATGACTATGGAACCCTTGGCATTAAATGATGCATGAAACAAGAAATCTTTGCCCCAGTCAGTTCCCTAGTCTTATTTAAGCATCGTCGAGAGAAACCTTGTCTTTGTGGTGTTGGGGAGCAGTCCGGCCTACAGCCTACCATGTCTCATATACAACCATCTTGGAGAAAAACTAAACCTTTGATCAGATTGCGCAGTCTGGTCTGGGCCATTGTTGTTCGTACATGTATGTAATCAGCAGGTTTTCTCACGACGAAAATAATTGGAACGATTCGCTTCGTCAGTAACATGCACGCTCGTCTAACAATCTATGTGATTATATAATAGGTAAACCCACTGCATAAAGGAAAAGAAGACTGAGAAGGGATATCATGTTTCTTATTTCTGCTTGAAAACATAGATTGTGGGTGCTTTTTCTGTAGTTAACTGCAAAAAGTCAAATTAACGATTTTTGGCTATTTGCAGTCGACTGCAAATAGTCATTTAAACGTTTTTTGGCTATTTGCAGTCGACTGCAAATAGCCATTTTAACGTGTTTTGGCTATTTGCAGTCGACTGCAAATAGACTCTTCCTATTATTTTTGCACTGTTGATGTTTTGCAGCGAATCTAGCTGTAAAAACAAAATTATCTGAGTGAAAATCTGTTGTGTTGCTTCACTTTCGACTTTCAAACTTTAAGAGTAATTGATATTATGTTTTGGTCCAGTATGACGTCATATATCATGACGTCAAATGAAAATGACGCCAGCAATTTTCACGTCATACAACGCCGACATTCCATAATGGTAATATTATCGTTATAAAGTTTGAGATTTGTTAATGTTCGACAAACAAGCATTACTGATCTAAAGAAAGCGTGCAATTTTGATATTGCGTGCTGGTATTGAGAAATATCGGCATCTTTCTTCCTTTGATTTTATCGTTCATTTCTAATCATTTGATATTTATATCTATATAATAAATTATATTACAGACTTTGCTGCCTGACGTTGACGCCTTGATCTACATTGATACAGACACTTTGTTCCTGTCTCCTGTAGAAGATCTTTGGTCACTCTTTCTACAATTCAACTCTACACATCTGATGGCAATATCTACAGCAAGAGAGTCGCCTAACGCATTTGATAGAAGTAGAAACATTCCGATACATGGAAACACTGGTAAAATATATGGATTTTTTACTAGGCTTCGCCTATAGGCATCTAATGAACACCCATAAAACCAAGTGATTCTAATGAATACCCACAAACTATGTTTTCGTCAAAAGGCTTATGATGTCATTGAATATTTTCAAAGTTTTGTCCCAAGTGGCAACAATCTGCGGGTTATATATATGCAGAGTGACAAATGCATTTTCAGACCATTTTTGTATCACTATGTTTATAAGTCTACAAGATTTCAGATATGGCTTTGTTTTTGTCATTGTTTGTTCCTCATCTCTCCTTCTTTTGGTGCATTGGGAAAGCTGTGCTTCGTGATTGTGTCATTTTCTGTGCATCTTACTTTAGTTTTTTATGTAATGTGTACTTCTGTGTTCCCCTATAATATATACAGTCGAACTTCAATGGCTCGAACATCTTTGGGACCACAGAAATTTGTTCTAAATATGGATTGTTCGAGCCACTGAGGGTTAATCATGGCGCCAGGTCAGGAAGCAAATGGCGATAATTTAGAGAAATCTTTTCGATCTTCTATACAATGATGGTATATTGTGTGTAGTCATTAGAATCGCCTCCTCGCGGAGGCGCTTCTAATAAGTACACACAACATAATATTTCATGATAAAATAATAAAAAAAAATCTATAAATATTTGTTTTCTTGAGTTATTGAAAGAATTTCGTAGGGACTCAAAAACCGAGTTCAAATTATCCACGGTAAACGAGCCATCGGTGTTCGAGCTATCAACGTTCGACTGTAGTAAAAAAACATGGAGTATGTTGGGATTTACAATATGAGTTGATGTTTTTTTAGAATCTTTAAAACCAGCTGTTCAATGTATTGCTTGCTTTTTAGTAGCCTTTTTCACCACAAACATGTGCCTTAAATTGCTTAATTACCTAAAATCCTCTTCATTCCCCATATTATATAGGAAATGTCATGGCATGTATATGGCTCTAAATTAGACCGGTATCATTAAGTATTTTTCTGATGAAGTAAATTGTTTATACCCTCTAGGAAAGAAGTATTTATATTAGCTATAATATGATGTAAAATTTATAGAAATAAATAAGTGTTAAAATTGCACCTAAAGCAAAGAGAGATGAATTGTTTGTTTTTGTTTAAAACTAAAATGCATTTTGCTCATATTCAAAATAAAATTGAATATGCTTATGTACTGCCACTATCGTTTATAACAAATCGAATGAATAAGTTCTTTAAGTTCTTTCATGTAACTTTTTCAACTTCACAGATTAGAAATATGGTCTTGCAAACAGTCTAGATACACATCACGAAAACACGCCTATATAATTTTGACCCCCTTAAACCCCACTTTTATATAGTAAAACTGGGGTTTACAGGGTATACATTATTTTTCTTATTTCTGCTCAAAACATAGATTGTAGGTACTCGTTAGAACCGCCTCGTCAAGGCGGTTCTAACGAGTACCTACAATCTATGTTTTGAGCAGAAATAAGAAAAATATCAGAATTTTTTATCTGAAAATTCTCATTTTTTTGGTGGTAAAATTTCCTATATATTTGAATAGGCGTGTTTTCGTAATGAGATGAGACGGCTCCTACGGCCATTAACTTTCAAAACCAAAGTGAATAAATTCTTTAAGTTCTTTCATTTAACCTTTTCAACTCCACAGACCAAAACTATGGTTTTGCTAACAGTGTAGATCCAACAGGATCTTCACTGTTGGCCTTTTGCTATGTTGTCACTACTCTGTTTGTCATTTTGTTTTCTAGTTTTGTCTACGCGACATCCCTTCTTGAGATAATGGACACTTTTAAGTTCAAAGACGGAATAGTCCACTTCAGAAACTAAGGAGTGAAAGAGTTAATGCATACATATCGCAAAAAAAAAAAAATGTCTGATTAAAATTGATCCAGTAGTAAACTTTTTTAGTTTCTAGCACAAAAGTGTAACTTTACGATCAACTACATACAACAGATGTCCGTGAAATGCCAGCTGATCTGTGGACTAAAACCAATAATCACGCCAGCAACGTTTTGTCTCTCTTGCATACTTTGGGGTGAATGAAGAGAATAGTTGGATATACAGAACACATTTTGTATGTCTGCAAAGTGATTTTGTTATTATTTATTCACTATTGTGCATTTCTTTTATGCCAAATGCTTCCACATATGTCTTTGGCGGAGAACTGAGCTCTTAAGACATAAATACATGTAGTTGCTTTTAGTTAACTTTCAGCGCTGCGGACCAAACCAGATACATTTACAAACAGTGTAGATCCAGATGAGATGGCTCGTAACGAGCCGTCTTATCAGGATCTACACTGTTTGCCATTCTGTGTTCATTTCAGACTGACATCCCGTTTTGCAACTATGGATATGTCATAATTCAAAGATGGAAGAGTCCACAAAGGATAACAGGGTTAAATCTTACCATCACGAAAACATGCCTATATAATTTTGACTCCCTTAAACCCCACTTTTATATAGTAAAACTGGGGCTTACAGGGGTATACATTATTTTTCATATTTCTGCTCAAAACATAGATTTTGGGTACTCGTTAGAACCGCCTCGTCGAGGCGGTTCTAACGAGTACTCAAATCTATGTTTTGAGCAGAAAAATATGAAAAAATTTAGAATTTTTTATCTGAAAACTTTCATTTTTTGGTGGTAAAATTTACAGTATATTTGAATAGGCATGTTCTCTTCATGTTTCTCTCTGCCTTTCAGGGGTAGGACTCAATAGTGGGGTTATTCTTATGAATCTCACCAGACTTAGAACTTCTAATTTCACGACCTGTATAGACCAGTATTACAAGCTCTATGACAAGAAGCTGCGGTTAGGCGACCAGGATCTCCTCAATGTCTATTTTCATTTTCATAGCAGTGAGTGATATTTTTATACATGAGTCGGTATATAGCTGTCAATTATCCAGCGGTCACACAACTTAGGCATAACCAGCTAGCATTCTACATTTAATCTACACTCAACAAAATAATTTAACTTAGTGCAATTTACCATATTGACACAATGCAAACATATGCAAACATTGACCACGTCTATGGACAAAGCCACAGAAGATATTGAAATTTTATTGATGGTTTCTTAAAGTGAAACCCAAAAATGAGTGTTTCCAACAAAAAAAAAAAAAAAAAAAAAAAAAAAAAAAAAAATGAAATCAAAATTTTCCCTTTAAATTTCGCAAACATGCAATGTTTTACCAAACAATAGAAAATTGATACCTGAGATCATGATGTGATGTCTCGACTTCAGTGAAAAAAACATAGAGAAAACTTTAATTTTAATCAAGAAAGAAAGATACATTTTCCTAGAGGTAACATCTATAGATTATCCATGGTCATTGGGAATTGGAATTATCAGGCAATTTTGGCCTCCATTACGAAAACGCGCCTATTCAAATATATAGACAATTTTACCTCCAAAAAACTGAAAATTTTCAGATAAAAAATTCTGATATTTTTCATATTTCTGCTCAAAACATAGATTGTGGGTACTCGTTAGAACCGCCTCTATGTTTTTGAGCAGAAATAAGAAAAATAATGTATACCCCTGTCAACCCAAGTTTTACTTTATAAAAGTGGGGTTCAAGGGGGTCAAAATTATGTAGGTATGTTTTCGTGATGCTCTAACAAGGTTGATCTCATTTTCTTGCCATATCTGTATATCTTTTATCCCTCAGAAAGTGGAATTGGCAAGATTTTGTTTTGAATAAATCCTTGTTTTGACTAAAAAAACAGAAAATTTCAGATATTCTGAAAAAAAGAAACAACAACATCATTTTGGGTGTAAAAAATATTTTTCAGAAATTCCCATTTTTTTCTCAGAATCTTCTAGACTGACAATGTTTGCGCCATTGACACTTTGGTAGCTGACCAAATTGCTAACATGTTGAGCTTATTTAATGGGCTTGCAAAGAACAGTTTTACCCACAGAATAATTATTCAAACTGACGGTCGCATTTGAATCTTAATCAAAGAGAAACTGAAACTGGTGACCCTTAAATTATTTTGTTGAGTATATATTGGACCAGTATCGGTCAGGGTTCATGTGGTGCCGATAACAGTTCAATATAATTTAAGAAGAATGCTAGCTGGGTAGATACTACTCCAATCCCACATGAGGGTTAGCAGTAGTTATTCTTTCTATTGTCTCACATTATAGGTAAAGCGCAAGGTGGACCAAATACGAACTGGGTACTTCAATTTGGAAATCTTCTATTTTTATCATGTAGGCATAGGAATTTTAAATTTTCTCATATCCACATGAAAGACTAATTAATATTATATGTTTTATTGTACAAACAAAATGTTTCGTTTTGATAGTTTGGAAGCTTTATTAGCATATGGCAGTGTTTATCTTAGATATGTCAGAGAATAAGGAAGCTGTACTTAATGGAGATATTTATGACAAAAACAGAGGAAACCTATGGATTGGACCAAGATGTTTACAGAAAGTCTACATGGCAGTTAAATGACTGCTGTCTTTCATTCTTCTCCGCCCTTATGAAGTATTTCATATGTTCGATTCTCTTCTAGTCATTTACGCCGCCACAGAACTGTAAAATGCTTGCTATTGTATCTGCACGTCGTTTTGTTATATCTGTATAACCTGAGAGATCGAATAAACTTGGAAACTTGGAGTAACATTGGATCATTAGTGTGGTGGGAGGTTTACCGACACTGTATATGCATAAACATTTTACTGACTTTGTAACATGTAAATTGACATTGAAGATGGGATTACCTTGACCAAAAATAAAATGACGTTTTGGGTTACTTGCTGAACACAAGTACCAGTTATTATGTCGTCACAGTATTTCTAGTGTTGTAATTTTGCAGTTGTAGTTATTATGTATGTTTCTGTTTACACAATGGCTAAATTTATACATTGTGTATAAACTGTTCTGTTCTCCAATAATATGAATGTAACTTATTTTCTTTCTTCAAAACGAAATGTTTGGAGTTATTTTTTTCCCTGTTAAAACAATAGACAATAAACATTTCAGATGTGCATATTATATTATGATTTATGTTATTTTAACGCTAAGTACATGTATGTTCATAAGTGAAAGTTTCAGCAGCCGACATTTTTTAAACATTTTTCTTGTTTTTTTTTCTTCAGAAATTAGATTTTGACATGTCATGCAAATTGTCTGTCTAGGAACAATTTTCATGAAATTTCAAAGCTTATTTTCTGGTAAAAATAAGAAAAATACCAGCAATTTGTTGACTGTTGAGACCTAATATCAGTTATATGGGTAACGAAAATTCTTTCTACACACAGTCACTTTAAGGGCACCGGATACAGCTTTAGGGGCGACAACGCTGTCAAAATTATTTTGCCCCCCATTCTGAAAAGTCTTCCACTCTAAAAAGGATGGACTTTGCAAATTTGCTCTGTTCAGACTAGACATCTTTTCAGGAAAGGCACGGTGTTCGTCAGTAAAGAGGAAATCAGAAAAAAAAAAAAAAAACAATAAAAAAAATAAAACAAAAAAAAAAAAAAAAACAAAAAAAAAAACGCCTCCCTCATAAAAGTTGACAGAAAATTTAGCAAATGTAGGCCTATTTAGTTCCCTTAACTGTACTTATTATATTAAACAATTGCAAATATAACATGCAACATCAAAGTATTCGCAAAATTGGTGACAACTTCTCATACGGAAGTGTATTGCAGTAAACCTATAAAGTACCACATTATGTTAACATTTGGCAGTTATGAAACTGTTGTGTTTATAAAACTGTTGTGTGTTGTACTGAGGGAATAATAGGCCTATTTCACTCACTTAACAACCCTCGTATATAAATAAAATACATGGATATGTTTTAGTATAGACCGACAAAACTGACCTGTCGCTTTATCCTTTTGTTTATAATATGCATGCATGTGTACTATTTAAACAGGTACGGACCGACAAAACTGACATGTCGCTTTGTCCTTTTGATTATAATATGCATGTGTACTGTGTAAACAGGTAAAGACCGACAAAACTGGACTGTCGCTTTGTCCTTTTGATTAAAATATGCATGTGTACTGTGTAAACAGGTATAGACCGACAAAACTGACCTGTCGCTTTGTCCTTTTGATTATAATATGCATGTGTACTGTGTAAACAGGTATAGACCGACAAAACTGACCTGTCACTTTGTCCTTTTGATTATAATATGCATGTGTACAGTGTAAACAGGTATAGACCGACAAAATTGACCTGTCGCTTTGTCCTTTTGATTATAATATGCATGTGTACTGTGTAAACAGGTATAGACCGACAAAACTGACCTGTCGCTTTGTCCTTTTGATTATAATATGCATGTGTACTGTGTAAACAGGTAAAGACCGACAAAACTGGACTGTCGCTTTGTCCTTTTGATTAAAATATGCATGTGTACTGTGTAAACAGGTATAGACCGACAAAACTGGACTGTCGCTTTGTTCTTTTGATTAAAATATGCATGTGTACTGTGTAAACAGGTATAGACCGACAAAACTGACCTGTCGCCTTGTCCTTTTGATTATAATATGCATGTGTACTGTGTAAACAGATATAGACCGACAAAACGGACCTGTCGCTTTGTCCTTTTGATTATAATATGCATGTGTACTGTGTAAACAGGTAAAGACCGACAAAACTGGACTGTCGCTTTGTCCTTTTGATTAAAATATGCATGTGTACTGTGTTAACAGGTATAGACCGACAAAACTGGACTGTCGCTTTGTCCTTTTGATTATAATATGCATGTGTACTGTGTAAACAGGTATTGACCGACAAAACTGGACTGTCGCTTTGTCCTTTTGATTAAAATATGCATGTGTACTGTGTAAACAGGTATAGACCGACAAAATTGACCTGTCGCTTTGGCCTTTATATTTAATATTCATAAGGATACATCCGCTGTACAATATAGGCACGAAAGTCAGAAAATCCGGCGTTACACATGAGACATCCATTAGCCTACCTTTACAGGTATTACCAGTTTTACCTGTTTACGCAGTATACCCATGCTTATAAATATTATAATTAAGAAGTCAAAGCGACAGGTCATTTTGGACGGTTTATAAAAAAATATGAGCCAGCGCACGACAAAACCTACAATAAGACCTGTGTACCCAGCAAGACTCAGATCAGCCTGTACATCCACCCAGTATGACAAGGATTATTGTTTATCCCTCTTCGGGATCGCATGCGATCAGCGTAGACTCTGATCAGACTGCGCGGATGCGCAGGCTGATCTGAGTCTTCGCTGGTTGCACAGGTCTTGTTGTAGGTTTTGTCGAGCGTTGGTTCATATGTATTTTTATAATAATAATAATAATAATGATAATAATAATAAAAAAATAATTTTAGACGAGCTGTTCATGTTGTCTTGTCAGTGGAATTACTGCGCCGGATACTGTCAGACTGGGACATCAGAGAGCAAATGTAATGCAGCAGAAACCAACGGTGTGCGTCTGTTACACGGAAAGATGGCGTCGTTCGAGAACAATAAACAGCCCATGTTTCGAGCCATGTATAAGGCGTTTGCAGGGGTAATCCTTAAAGTTAACTTTTACCACTCTCTGAGAAAAAATCAGCAGACAACAAATTGATTATAGTTTTTCTTATTTTCCCCAGAAAATAGAACTGCACATTTCATACAAAAAGTCTCCTGAGGTAGCAATTTCCACAAACTGTACAAAACTAGGATTTGAGCCAGCGCACAACAAAACTTGCAATAAGACTTGTGCGAACAGAAAAGACTCAGTTCAGCCTGCGCATCCGCATAATTCAGAGTCTCCTCTGATCGCATGTGCATTCTACAGCCTCCGGGCTATCCAAGGGTAACCTTTATACGCGAGAACCATTGCCATACATCCACCCAGGATGTATAGGCTGTATTGTCGTGCGCTGGCTCAGTTGACATTTCGTGCAAATTGCCTTTAATGAGGCGCTCTGATAAATCATCACAGCGTAGGTTTTTGTGGAGAAGCGATAAAACAGCAACTTTTGCTTCAAACGTTAGCTTATCTTGAACTGTGACTAAAACGTTTACACTTTAGATAAATGCGTCAACACAAGTCTCAGCGAAACATATTGCCATTTTGTCATGTTTCTTAATGAATACGTTTCATCATACATTGGTGTGTTAACATTATACTGCAAAGAAATATATCATATATGTAAATTAAAATATATAAAATTTATGTCTGTAAATAAAGTTTATGAAAGTTACCCTAGGAAACAAAGAACAGATAAAAGAACAAACAATCGGAATGTCTGTTTTAATTTGGACTCTTCATATGACAACATTGTAGTATGCAGTGCTGCACATGTCGCTAGCACCGGTTTAAGTGGGACTCGATATCCAAGATACCAGAATGGGCTGCTCAATGATCGAAAGAAAAACAAGAACCATCTTCAAAAAAAAAAAAAAAAAAAAAAAGAGATGAACGACAAAGAATAGTTGATAATTTTTGCAATTTGGTAGGTGCTGGGGCCGATTACGTAGGATACGAACCCATGGATGACCTAAATTATGGTGCGTCTGACACCCAATGCACACAAACATATCCTTGACTTCTCATTACGAAAACATGCCTATTCAAACATATAGAAGATTTCACCTCCAAAAACTAAAAAAAAATCAGATAAAAACCCCGATATTGTTCATATTTCTGCTCAGAACATAGATTGTGGGTACTCGTTAGAACCGCCTCGCCGAGGCGGTTCTAACGAGTACCCACAATCTATGTTATTTAGCAAAATAAGAAAAATAATGTATACCCCTGTAAACCCCAGTTTTACTATATAAAAGTGGGGTAGAAGGGGGTCAAATTTATATAGGCATGTTTTCGTGATGTTAGAAAGCCACCGACTGCATTCCAATTATTCACATTAAACAGAGATAAATGGCAAGAAGTGTGCTTTGGTTTAGCTCTTTGAAACATTTTTACATGCCACTGCATTATTTTATCACGCAAAAAGACGACTTTCTAAGCCTTGTTTTTCTTTTTAAAACGCTAAGTTTCATTACGAAAACACGCCTTTTCGAATATATAGAAAATTTGACTACCAAAAACTGAAAGTGTTTATATAAAAAATTCTGATATTTTTCATATTTCTGCTCAAAACATAGATTGTGGGTACTCGTTAGAACCGCCTCGGCGAGGCGAGGCGGTTCTAACGAGTACCACAATCATTGTTTTTGAGCAGAAATAAGAAAAATAAAGTGGGGTTTAAGAGGGTCAAAATTATATAGGCGTGTTTTCGTGATGGTTTACCTTTTCTTACGAAAGCAGTATTTACGGAAGCACATTAGTACAATCCAACGTATAGGAAAAAGTGATTTTTACCAAACAGTTAGTTCTGTCTTCTGTAGATCTGTCTCATATTTAATACCACATACAGCTATAAGTTAAAACCCAGATATCAAACATCCTAAAACACTACACTTTGTGAAGAAAGTTAACTTTAATAGTATGAAAGATAACGTTATACGCAAAATATGAATATTTCACGACACATATTATTTTCCGTACAGATATTTACATTCATGGGACAGCGAACGATTTTGACCGACCTCGTCAAATAATAATAATAAAAAAATCCCTAAGGACCAATTGGAAGACTGATCAACAGTGTAGACCTTGATCAGACGCCGCGTTCTGCGGCGTCTGATCTGGGTCTGCACTGTTTGCTCATGACGGCCTGTCCCGATACTTTACAAGTAAGCTTGAAACAGGCACATTTCTAAGGTGCAAGATAATCAGTTAGTTTTGGAGAATCATATATTTGTTTGTTTGTGTTGAGATTTTACGGCCCAGTCAACCCAATGGGGTCATGTCAAGCGCGGTCAGTTTACCTAACCACACGTTTACTGGTCAGGCTTAGTCCTCTAAGCGGTTAGCCAGTATTGTGCACATTCTTTCGCCAGAAACTGACAACTGCCCTTCTTGAATCAGAGGAAGGGAGAGAATGACCGTAGAAAATATTTCATGATCAATCTCTACGAAAAAATGTTGCCGACCTCGGCGGGGGTCTCCAGTCGGACGGCGCGAGGCCGGCAGGAGAATCATATATACTCGATGAATAAAATCAATATTTGTTAAATACATAAGACTTCTAGTGCAGTGTATATTTTTATTTTCCTTGGAATCACTGAGCCAATAGTGATATCTGGGAAAATCGAGCTTAAGCCAGTGGTTGGGGACGTATTCAGCCCTGCAAACTACACTGCTGCATATCAAGAATCTCAATGAAACCGAAATTCCGAGTTTTTCTTTTTATTTTATGTGTTCGGTGTTTCCATGGGCAACCTTTATAGACTTCATTCTAAATAGACAGGTTACATATGAAATGTTTTATATTTTCAGTATGACCTCAAGTCCAACGCCATTTCTGACCTACCGAAGATTGTAGACAAACTTATGAAAAATGTTACAACATCGATGTGCGGAAAAGTAAAACATATATTTATAAGACAGATTGAGATATTTGTCAACTCAACAAGAATTCTGGGGACGTGAAGTAAGTATATGTGCATGTGTGCAGAAACAAAGGAGGACAGTAGCATAGACATGAAAATCCACTGACAGCACTGGTGGGTCGATTGTCTCTGAGCGTAGGCTGGATAATGGTCATGACTGGGGACTTAAGACTGTTTCATTTAACTCTTAACTTCCTGTTATTTAAGCAAATAGTGTAGACGCAGATCAGACGCCGCGTTTTGTGGAGTCTGATCTTCGTCTGCACTATTTGCCGATGTCAAAGCACTAAACCCAGTCCAAGATTTACAGATAACCCTCTTTACACAGCACTCTGACGCCACAGAAAAGACTAGCGCGGCTATAATGCACCGTTACCAGGATTTCATACAAACGCTATTTGCTTGGATTAACTTTGTTGGTCAGCGATAGTCACGTGGACAGAACTACAGCAGTATAACTATATAAGCAATCACCCCCCCCACCCCCACCCCGCACAACATACACACACAAAAAAAAAAAAGAAAAAAAAAAAAGAAAAGAAAAACCTTTGTAAGATGTTCAGTTTGGGAATAGAGTTCGGGTCGGAGAAAACAGGTTGTGGGTTTCATATCTTGTACCACTGGATGGTCCGTCTAACGCGCGGTTTGATTTCATTTGTCAATAATAGTCACGTGGACAAGAACCTTAAGGAATTTTTGGTGTATATATACTTTGGATCGATTGTAAACAATTGATCCCCAAAAAATGATGTTTATTGCGTGTTTTACTTGAAAGTTATTTAACATTGAAATAATAGTTTGGATTAGAATAGAAACACTATCTTCGCAAGAGAACACTCCATCCGAAGAAAGATTATCCCTTAAACTGCCAATCACAACAACTGCCGCCTGCTTTGTCATCTGCTTGTGATTTTTTTAAGTCATTTTTGCACACTGTGTGGACCCAGATCAGACTACTCCTCTAGGAGCAGTCTGATCAGGGTCCACACTGTTTGCATGTATGCAAAAAGAGGTTTGAAAAGTTTGCAAGAATATTCAGCAGACGATATAAACAGACGCCATTTTCGGATGCAGGTTTTCTTGGCATTTTAAGGGTTATTATTTGAGCCTCGCCAAGCGAAAAAGCGTCTTCGAGCAAGCGCAAAATACTCAGCTTTAGATCATCCTGCGCATGTGAAAGTCTCATTCGAGCCTTTGCTCTCTACAGTCGAACCTCGATGGCTCGAACACCGATGGCTCGTTTACCATGGCTAATTCGAACTCGAGTCGAGTCCCTGTGAAATTCTTTCGATAGCTCAAGAAAACAAATATTTAAGGAAATTTTCTTTTTTATCGTGAAATTGTATGTTGTGTGTTCTCATTAGAATCGCCTCATCGAGGTGATTCGCCACATCGGGGCGATTCTAATGAGTACACTCAACATACAATCACTGTGTAGAAAATCGAAACGATTTCCCTAAATTATCGCTAATTGCTTCCTGAACTGGCGCCATAATTAACACTCAGTGGCTCGAACTACCCATGTCTCGAACGAATTTACATGGTCCCAAAGATGTTCGAGCCATTGAGGTTCGACTGTATTTATATCCAATGATTCTGTTCGCGGACAGTTAAGGACCTGATCAGACTGAGCGGATGCGCAGGCTGATCTGGGGCTTCGCTGTCCGCATATCTATGTCGACGACATATTTTTGCACGGCGCGATCCATTTTATATTGTTCAGCTGTGAAGAACCTTTATCGCTTGACACGATTTCATTCTCAAAATAATTTATAAACTTTTATAATTGGGAGCTAAAAGGTCACGGATTTCTAAAATGTACAGAGCATTTGGTTAGTTCCAAACGAATATAGTTTTGTTTCCGAAGTGTTTTCTTTACATTTTTACATGCTATCATTGGTCAAAATGTATGATTCAGGCAATTCTGCAGTGTATATTAGCAGAATTGTATATTCTGGATGGTTGCTTTGAAATGTGCACCAAGCGAAGACTCAGATCAGCCTGGGCATCCGGAGGACAGCGAAGACTCAGATCAGCCTGGGCATCCGCCCAGTCTGATCAGAGTCTTCGCTGTCCGAAAAAAGAAAGCTTGTGTCCTTAGTTACCTACTGAGCGCACAGCGAAGACTCTGATCAGACTGGGCGGATGCCAAGACTGATATGAGTCTTCGCTGGGCGCACATGCCGTTTTGTAGGATTTGTCATGCGCTGGCTCAATTGCATTTGGCCTTATTTGCCTAACTGTCAAGTCTTGCTCAGAAAACCTGACTCCTCAAGTGTTTTAGTTTTTGTGAGCTTATTTTTGCTCTCTTTTACGAAAACACGCCTGTTCAAATATTTTGAGAATTTTTACAACAACAAAAAAAAAAAAAAAAAAAAAAATGTAAACACTCAGATGAAATACTCTGGTAGTTTTCATATTTCTTCTCAAAACATAGAATGTGGGTACTTGTTAGAAGCACCTCGGCGAGGCATTTCCAACGAGTACCCACATGTTTTTGAGCAGAAATTAGAAAATTTATGTAGATACTGTAAACCCCAGTCACTGTATAAAAGTGGGATTTGAGGGGGTCAAACTATAAATGTCCTAAAATTTCGAACACCCTAAAATTTCGAACACCTAATATTTTTGCCCAAAATAATTTCTGGAAATGTCCTAAAATCTCGAACAGTAGCAGTTTTGCAAAAAGGGGATTTCTAAAATTTCGAACACAGCTTGCTTCAAATAATTTTTTACCGGCACATTCTAATTTCGGTAACTTTTTTTTTTCCGTTACGGAACCGGAAACTAAAGTAGCAGTGTTGAAAGCCACCGCAAAACGTATATGCACACAGCAGTGTCATAACGAATTTTATGTACATAAATGGCACGGGAACCGTATTTTAATTTATACAAACCCAGGAGATACTGACTGAAAATCCACAAGAAAAAAAAAAGAAAAAAAAAAGACTCCCATCACAATGTTAGCCATTTCCACGTGACAGTCACGTCCGCGTGATAAGGGTTAGATTATGCGCAGGCGAGCTAGAACTGTTGTTACCTTGTGGCAGACATGATAAATATTTTTAATACATGTGAAAATACAGAAAATGCAACAGTCACATTCCCTTGTCCCGCATGTAGAAACCGCGTGCTCGTAACGGTAACGTCATGAGAAATCGTGGCGGAAACCTCTAAGATGGAAAACGCATGTGTACTAATGTTCGTTAAATTATAGAGCATTTTTTTCGTCAGAAATGCATATGAAACTGCCAGGTATTAAAATAGAACCTAAGTATTGACACAGATAGGCCTATGCAAACTGTAGACTCAGATCAGACGCCGCAGACTAAGAGGGAATGAAACTAGTTAGGGGACACAGGGAACAAGGAAATTCGGAAAACACTTTTAGGACAATAAGACGTGCGACAAGTGAAGACTTCGATCATCTTCGATGCAAGGGCAGTCAGATTTTGCCGTTTGTGGTAACAAACAGGTATGTAAACTCCAGTTCTTGGAGAGTTTCCAAATAATTGGTTAAATACATCACCGTTTCAGTGAGGTTTTACATGCGTTCTGCGGCGTCTGATCTGGGTCTACACAGTTTGCTCAGGCCTGTCTGTCCGATTACATAGAGTAAGTACGGAAATTCGGCCAAATCGAATCCCTTCAGAAATCATCCTAGATCCGTCCCTGATTCATAAAAAAAAAAAAAATAAAAAAAAAAAAATGCTGGGTCCGACACGTAAAATTCATCATCAAGGCATAGGCAGTTAGCTCCCTTTAAACAGTAAAACCTAAAAAGTGCATGAGGACCTTACTCCGCATTTACCAGGGTGTAAATATATATAAGTACTGTAATTCTTTTACATTATGTATGTATTGAGAACATCATAATTATTAAAATACCCAGAAACTGAACAGTCGCGAAGCAACATTTCCTGAGAACATTTCCCTTGCCCCGCATTAAGAAACCACGTGCTCGTAGCGGTACGTCACGTGAAATCGTGACGGGAAACCTGTTCGGGAGAAAAACAAACTTATTTTATAGAGCCTTTTCTCGTCAGAAATGCATACAAAACTGGCACGTATTAAAAAATTAAAAGAACCTAAATATTGGAACAGATAGGCCTATACAAACAGCGTATAGATCCAGATCAGACGCCGCAGTGAACAAGGGAATGAAATTTGGGGGAATAGGGGAATTAGCCTCTGGGCTTTTCAAGATCGTCCTCCGAGTATATTCGTTTCTTAATTAAAGCCTGTATTGTTGTCTTCATAGGAATTCCTGTATTTTTCACGGGTATTCGGTAGTATTCCGGTATTTCGGTAAGTCGTTTGACCACTAAACCAGAATCCCAAAGTTGATCTGATCATTTCTGCAAAGCGTGACGCACATGCGATAGTAAGAAAGCGCTACACGCGAAATTGTAAATAAGCATGTGCATCCACGCATTCTGATCTGGGTCGTTCCTGCTCGTCCGCACACTGTGTCCTTCGATAATATCTGCCGCTAATATTTAAGTTTAGCGTGCCAAAGGTTTCAATAAGCACGCCGAAAACGTTTTCGCCGTGGGGATTAACGTTAGCCTCCAGCAAAATATTTCCTGTCTGATCGCGTGATTGTCATGATATGCTCAGTGCATCCTATTTGAACAGGCAGAGATGATAGGTCCCAATAAGCCAAAATGAACCTAATCATTTTTACAAATGTGATCAGTCTGTGCACTTGCTAGAGACTGCGACTCACGTATTACAGTGTTTTATACCAATGACCTAATCAGCGAATTGAGTGGACACCATCCTGCACTAGACTGCGTCTCGCATTCTGATCTGACTTACACATATACACAAAGGGTCATTTTCGCCTGAACAGGGATCTATTGAAAGGATTAATATTGATGACAGATAATTTTTGCAATAAGATTCGTTACCGAATTCTAAACGACAATACGTTTTTTTTAACGAGAGAAATATTGCTAAAAACGATAATGGCAGTTCACAGGTTTGGCATATGTAGTTCAGTTTGGTGTAGAGCTAAACTCTTTGATCTTGATCAGGCTGCATTCAGATCTGGTTGTCCGCACTGTTCGTTTATGTATGAGTCCTTTCCAAAAGAAAACCTTATGACATTTGAGACCAGCACAGACAGGATCCAACATGCGCATCCGCGCAGTCTGTGTATCGGGGCAGTCTGATCTGGGTCTACGCATATCGCCAACAGAATGCATTATGTCAGCCTCAGATGTCAGCAAGCAGTGTGAATACTGCGCTTCAAAACGGCGGAAATTCTAATCAGTCTGCGCTTTTCACATTTAAACTCAGTACACCTCACCTTTGAGGAAAGGGACTTTTGTGTTTATGTAGTGGCTAAAACAAGAACAAACGTGCGGTAACCTTTTGAAGTATTTTTTGGTCAGCTTGTATATCTCAGTGCGGTGAAGTGAAGAGGGTTGTTACGTAAGAAGACAGTGGACTAAGCCAGCCTAGTTTAAGAAAGTGGCACATTCCCGGAGTGCCGAACAAACGTATCTGGCGATTATTTAGTGTACCGGATAATTAATTGTTTTGTTATGAGAAACATTATTCGGTATGGAATTAATAGGATGGAATTGAAAACAAACATCAGTGTAGTATTTATTTATTTGTTCATACAATTTCAAATTCAATTTACCAATCACTCATAGCAAATAAGAAAACACTTTCGTCGTGTAGGTCCTTTTTTGTCGTTTCGGGTGTCCGAAAGCGTCCGGTAGCTAGGCCAGTTTTGGCTGAAAGTGAATCTGTCCTAAAATTTCGAACAGTAAATTTTTTAGCAAACTATAATTTCTAAAATTTCGAACAGAAAGAACTGAAATTATTTAATTTTGTTCGAAGTTTTAGGACGCAGGCGTGTTTTCGTGATGCAATATCATTCCTTTTAAAATCTATTTAAATAGTCTTCACTGCAGCTGGTGTTATAGTAGTGTCACGTAGTGGCCGTAGCACGTCTCCCCATACTTCACACATAGCATATTCTTGGTAAATTAGCAAAACGTTTATTAGACGTTCCGCCCTTTTTCTAGGAGTGCGGGAATTTTTGTTACATGATGTCAGCCTTCCTGCACACCTTCAGAAAACGGGTCTTCTCAAAAACTAAAAAAAAAAAAAAAGAAAAAAAGTCTCCCAAGAGGAGAAAATGCTTCTCTGTTAGGGTAGACGTATACGACTTTCTGTTAGGGTAGCTGACTTTTCAAAAGACTGGTTAACGTAGTTTAACACAGCTGTCCCTCCTTTTAATAAAACAACACAAGGAGGTGAGGCAGGGTGGGGAAGGGAAAGCAATTTCTGCCAACTCTCATTATATCAAACACTGTTAACTCAAACTATTGCTTAAGTCAACTAAAAAGGTTTTGTTTGCCATATGCTCCTTATATTATTGCAGCTCATTCAGCTCCAACTTCTCCTATCTCAAAACAAACATTTAGGTCACTTGGAGTTTGAGATAACGAGAGTCGACTTTATTTTGTCAGCAAAACGTTGTGGGTTTTGAAATATTAGTAATACAGTGTGAACAAATGATTTTATTGCTCATTATAGAAGTATTGATTAAAAAAGGTACAACTTATAGAACGATAAAAAAAGGATGCTATTTTGAAGGTACACAGTGATTTTAGATTTCATTCCCAGACCCAAAACTGCGAATCTATGAATTTACAGTCCTCCAGTGAAACTCTATGATCCTCAAGCACAGTCAGACATTTTCCTGTAGGGATATGGACCATTGCCTCATCCTGTATAAGTAGAAGTAATCAGAAATAATATAATACATTTTAACCTCTTTGTAACACGGTTCGTTATAACACGGCTTTGGATACAACACGGTTCAAAGATGGTCCCAAAAAATGTACAGATTATATAGAAATGGTCATTTTTCAATATAATCTATACATTTTTGTTTGGGTATAACACGGTTGTATAACTTGCTTTGGACCCAAACTATAGTGTTATAACGAGGTTGTGGTGTACCATTGCAGTACAGTTATGCAAATAATAAATTTAACTACGAAAACATCCGAGCCGATAAGGAAATGAACGATTGGTTTCCAAAGTCAAATCCATTATAAAATATCAACCAATCAAATGCTGGTGAAATTCGACAGGCTGCGCCCGTGAACCATCAATAAAACAGGAATATGAAAATTGATAGTGCGCCATCTAACTCCATTATTAAAGCTGCAAATCGTCCCAGCGGGCACATGACGTTTATACAACGTCGGCTAATCGTCGATGCAACGTCATGACGTTGCATCGCCGTTGAGGCGACGTTGTATTAACGTCATGTGCCTGCTGGGGTATGCAAACAGAGGTAACGATATGGATTTCCATCGTTTACAATGGAGGAACGAAAAAGTAAGCAACGACTAATCCGAGCTGGGATGACGGAGAAAGAACTAGCGTTCGCCAACAAATAACTAGACGTGATCAAAGTCAACGTGTTTTATTTCCATCAGATTTACGGAGAATTTCGGAACAGCTCTGAAATTTACTGTACAAATATAGTGAATAAAAATAAGTCCACTTCCGATACTCAGGGATGAAAGGGTTGTCTAGAAAAATACAAGCACAGAAAATGAAAGGCAATGATAGGCTATGACCTCCCAGCTAGCATTCTTTATAAATCTATAGACCTTTTTAAACACTTCGCCACACAATAAACATCATTCGAAACCTCTCGGTCTTTAACGCAGAGTACATTCTAGCCTCGTTCCTATTGTATGGCAGAAATTTGTTGTTTACGTTTACCGGACAGTACAATTGCCGATGTTTATTCAGAAAAATAAAGCAGTTTCATTCGTCAAAAGTTTCTTTTCAGAAGAGAATCTCATCAAGTGATCATTTAAATATCATAACCAGAAATATTAATACATATTTTAACTATATAGTAGCTAATACTAGGCGTAAAATGGTCACTATAAAGCAATATTATGGTTGCGCGCGTGCCTGCCGATATCGGAAAAATATCATTGAAACATTTGTATTTGGAGTATACCGACCTGGATTCATCGAGTTGACGGGCCACAAAACCAGAAAAAAAATCACTGATTGAGCAGCATGCGTTGAGGTCTTCACACACACAAAAAAAATGACCACTGTCGAAGTTTGTGAGAAGGATACAGCTAAAATACATTCATTTCTGCCCCCGATGTCGAAAACCGCATTATAATCGGATATTCCGTTGCTTTCTTGCCTGTTAAAATATCAGAGCTTCTGTCGCGAATTTCGTGTTTGCAAGTTATGTTGGTATTTGTTGTATGTCTTTCCGTGTGTCATTTTGTTCTTGTGTTTTTCAGTCCTTTTAGTATTGCGATAACCTCGCTTGGGGAAGAGAGAGCTAATCTTAGTGCTTTTCGTACGTTTGTTCGATTTGTGCTTGTTTGGATTTGTCGGTTTCCTCTTCCTCTTGGTGTCTGGGAAGGGCTGCGGTTTGTGATTGTGGCACTCCCTGGACTTTTCTCGTACCTGTTTTTGGGTGTACAGAATCATGGCGTTTCCGATTAGGCCAATGTACGGTTATACGCTGTGTAGTCTGTTAGTTTTATTGATACATATATACTGTATATGCAAAATGAATAACATCCCATACAACCTACGTTTTAATAAAGCTGAAGACACCTATTTTCGTCAGTAAATAGAATGTGTATAGTGTTCGCATTTTAGTAAAAAACAGTAATAAAATGGACATGTTTTGAACACTCGGTGATTTTTCGCTGCATTAAGCTGTCTGCGTTATGTGTGTTTAGTCAGCATAGGGTCGTCTACGTGATTAGTGAAACATCACAGTAAAACAAAAACAAAACAACACACACACACACACACACACACACACACACACACACACACACACACACGAAACTGCGACGAAACAAAGTGGGGGAGAGGAAGGCTCAGGAGACCGCGATGGACTCGACAACAAACAGCATTAAAGCGGCGCCAACCTTCTGAAACAGACTGACGAAGGTGCCGTCATCCAGTATGATATCGGATTCACCGTCGTGCAACTGAAGAAGGAAGCATAGTTTTCAACTATAACTAAGGTAAAACTAAAATGAGACCAAAAATGGTTCCACTCTCTGTTAACAATGTAACTGCCCTACTTAGGCGATATGCAAGAGAGACCAAAGGTATGTTATAAAGAAATGATTATGACATTCCAGCTGGGGGCTGGGGGTTGTGAAGAGGCACTGGACTCTTTGAAGGTGCCGACCTAAACGTTTCATTAGCAGGTTGATGACTGATGTAATGTCTTTGTTTCGGCCCTCTGTTGTAGAACTAGTGGCTTTAGTTAACCTATTAAAGCCTGGCGTCCCATAAAAGGGACATTGGCAAACAGTGTCGACCCAGATCAGACGCCACAGAACGCGGCGTCTGATCAGGGTCTACACTGTTTGCATTAAGTTAAGAAATATCTATAAAACATGATACCAATAAAAAAACACCCGATACTCCTTATATAGGAAATGGACCTGTCCAAAGAGTTAAGCGAGGAGAGTTCACTCGGCATAAATGGGTTAACTCTAGCTGTCAGTGTCTGACGTGTTTGCCACAAGCCCTCATCCTTGCTTCATCATAGTGACTTAATTTGATTTGCGTGTTTCCTGTAATGTTTCACCACTGATCTATGCTAATCGAACGATCATTTTATAATTCATACAACATTTGTTTGTAGGGTGAAGATTTATTGCCAGTAAAATAGATTTTACCCCCAGCCCTTGAGTTGGCACAACCAAGCGTTCTACCAGTCTTGAGACGTATGGATTCCCACCACCCCCGTTTGTTATTGCGTGCCGTAACTCTTTTCAAAGTTTCGTGCACAGCATAAAGTCGCATTAAATATGCTGAATAGCACAGAGTCGTTAATCGTCGCTTGCGACCGGCCTACAGACCGATACTTGGAACAGCTTACACCAATTTATTTAAATATCCGGGAGTTTCGGACGAAAACATGGCGGAAAATGACCAGGAAATCGGTGTGTATAGGTCCATTTTTACCCCCAAAATACTTCAGTTGCCTGGCTAAATAACGCAAAACCTTTCGATAAACAACAGGTCTGAAACCCATTCAGTCGTTATGTTAAGATGATTCGCCAGTTACGGGATGTTCTTTTTTGCCAGTTACGCAAAGGAAAACAACTGAAACACTCTCTGTTACGGTTGAACGTTACGAAGCGACATGGTTATTAATCACGGGCCATATTGTGGGCTTTGTGATGGCTGAACGTCACTTATCTTTAGGGAGCATTCTTTTATCATGTTTATTAGTTTATCATTATGAGTATTTTTAAACACATACCAGCACTGTACAGCAGAGCCTCCTCGGACTTTGTGTCATGACTGACCATAACTGCTGTTGTGATGGTTTACCATGATAATATGAAAAAATGTGATGAATTGCCATCACATTACAGAATTTAAGACATTTTTCTCCCCAAGTCCAGTCAGACATGCCATCTGGTGGTTAACAGTGTTATGATTGACCACTTCAGTTTTATCTAGAAGTGCATGGATGACCATCACAACTTGATGCGATCGAAATCCATAAGTCTCCAGACTGTTTACGGGTGGTGCTTCTATTGTTTTCTTTTTCTATGTGGCCTTATGGGTGTTTGCTGCTGGGAGTTTTTTCATATTTTGTGCTGTTCGTTGTCCTTGTTATTGTCTTATTGTTGTGTTGAGTGGATCCTGTCTAGCATTGTGATCCTCTTGTTTGGAAAGAGAGAGCTAGTTGTTTTGCTTTTCTTTTGTTATGCGGCTTGTGTTCTCTGCCTGTTATGGATTGTTTGCTCTTCCTCTTGGTGTCATAAGTAGACCATGATTTGTGATTGAAGCTATTCCTGGGCCCAGTTGTTCAAAGCTAACGATGTCGTTAGTTAACGATTCGTTACAATTTACATCGAGTGATACGCAAATATGCTGAAATTTTTTGCTGAAAAAATGTGAGTAGCTTTTGCAGTGCAAAAGCTACTCACTTTTTTTCAGCAAAAAATATTATAGTATTGTATATTGAATCCGCTAAAACAGTTAACGAAATGACCCTTAACGAGCTCGTTAAGCTAACGACGCTTTGAACAACTGGCCCCTGGACTTCTATATAACTATTTAAGGGTAATAATTGTTATAGGTGCCCGGGCTCATACGATATTATTTCCTATGAATAAGATAAATAAGACAGTACTAAATTCCTCTATTAGGCCTCTCCCTATATATTGTTAATTGTACCAAGCCTCTTGCCAGTGATAAGAATAATGAACGGGACACATCTTATTTGTATGTCTTTAAAGCAATTGGAAATACCTCTTTGTAGTTCCATTTTGATTTCGTTACGGCATCCTGAGGTCCCAATATTTGGAGGACAAAGCTTCCTTTGGAATTATATACAAGACATCTGGAGTCCATGAACCTGTGCAATTGTAGGTCATTCGACAACTCAAAACTCTGTAACATGTTTATTTATTATATTTATTTTAGTAGAAACATTACGGCTTTGTCAAAACTGTTATGTTCATGTCAACCCGATCAGTTAACCTGGGTAGTTCTATAAGAAAAAGAACCAGAATTTGTGCACAGACTTTCGCCAGTAACTGACAACTGACCTTCTTGAATAGTCAGAAGACGGAGAATGATCATAGAAATGAATCCATGAGAATCTCCCATTTATGATCAATCTCTACGAAAGTTATGTGGCCGAGCTGGGATCGAAATTGTTACCCCTGGATCTATAATCAGATGCGCTACCGACTGCGCTATAGAGCCTGTGGTCATATGTTTTTAAATGCGGTTAAAATAAAAACGATGAAATTCATGAAAAAATCCCGCTTAGGCAAACAGTGTAGACTAGGGCCAGACGCCACAGAACGCGGTGTCTGATTCTAGTCTACATTGTTGTTACTCATTCAGCAAGTTTAGACACACCGCCAGGTTGTTACATGCACTGGTACAAATTCAAATACAAGAATGGTGAGGTGTTAAGTTAACCAAATATTTGGAGTAAATATGGCGATTATGCACCTGTTGTTCATTTACCAATTTGTAAAATAAATCCATGCATGTTTGACACAAAATACAGCTGGTCTCAGTGATAGTATTTGCATGCAATCCTGATATGGACCTCATTTTTTTTTATTTACAAATGAACAAGTAGAAGTTATAATTTATTTGAAAAAATAAACAATATACGAGCGTAATTTAAAGGATTAGGGAGCGGAAAATTATAGCGAGCACGCTGCCGCATATAGCCAAGATCTGCGCAAACAAGCTCTATGGTACGGCAAACGTCAAACCAAATAGGAAATAAACATTTTTCTTGCAGTTTGTCGGGTTCTCAATTAATAAATGTGGCAGATCTAGTTGTATTTGCCGGTACCAACTGGGAAAATCCGGTACCAGAATCCGGTACCAAAATTTTAACGGTATAGCTTGGGTCTTATACTTTGATTTTGTGGACGATATTTTGGCTTTCATATTATCCAATTTTACTGTAACTGCAAAAGGTAGTTTTTCAAAGCATAGTGCATTGCGAGCTCGCCTATAGGCAATGCGAATGTTCATATTATTGTTTAACTCTTAAATAGAAATGTTTGAACTTCAAATTAAATTAACGAGTTTGCATCTGATTGGTGGAAAACATGGATTGAGTTGTAACGACCATCTATTACAAAATCTGGATGTATTGAAAACCAATAATGATAATGTACAATTAGGCCTATTGCCCTTGTGCGAGGATTATATGACAATTTGTTCATCCGGGGCATATAATGCTACCCGAGGGTTTGCCAGAGGGTAATATTATCTTTCGAGGATGACGTAAACGTCATATTACCCTCGTACATGTGCAACAATTGTTTTATTAAATCGAATTATAACTGCAATTGCACTGACATCAAACGACGTTACCAGAGGGTAATATTACTTGCGAGGGTAATATTGCAGAGATAACCCGATTAAAATATTACCCTGCATGTAAAATGCGCTGAGCAAAGTGACGTCAGAGAATAATATTACTTGCAGGGTAACCTGACAGAATATTACTCTGTACGTGATGTTCTCGACCCATGCGAAGATGTGAGAAACAAACAGACCTGCTCTGACTCCACGATGTCACACGTGGACGTCCAGACCGCGGTCGGTCGGCAAAACGTCTTGTCTTCATTAAACGTGTTACAAGACCTACAGTAGTAAACATATTCACCCCCAAGCGACTAGCATTTTATTGCCGCTTCTGACCCTGTATCTGAACAAAATTTTACTCTACGATTCTTTTCCAATTTAGTATGTATTCAACGTAAATCTGCCCACGTTTGCTTTTTTGTAGATTTTATCGATGTGTAAACGCCTGCGAATCACTCGCAAACTCAATATGACATTCGTTGAGCTTTTGATTCATTTACACTTCAATGAAAGCCATAAAAAAATAAAACGCATTCCTAGAATGCGATTTGGGAGCTCATTATGATATTAATAGTTCGTCTGCCATTACTGACAATGACCAATCTTAATCACATGCGAGAAATGCTACTGTTTGTGTGTTCTAAGATGGCTGATTAGACCAATTCTAGCTCTAAACTATCTGTTGCAGATGGAACAACAGAAGTCAGAGCAAGACAGCTCTGCTGGTGATGCCTTAGCTATGACTTTGTGCTGTGCACGTTTCTGCTCGGCTTCGATGATTCTTTTTGCCTCATATTCACTAGCTGATGAGGCCTCGCCACTGTGCTCAGTCCTGTGCAATTTGTTCCCACGACTCTGTTGGTATGTTGAAATCCTTGAAGGAGGCTTTGAGGGTGTCTTTGTATCGCGTCTTCTGACCACCATGGGAGCGTTTGCCTATTTCTAGTTCTCCATAAAGGATTTTCATTGACAAACGTTCCTCATGAATCCTGGTAACATGGCCTGTCCATCTTAACTGTGCCAGTTTCAGAAGAGTATGTACACTTTGCATCCTTGTCCTTTTCAGGACTTCTGTGTCTGGAATCCTGTTGGCAGCATCACAGCTTTGTAGACTTTCAGCTTTGTGTCAAGCCTGATTCCACTTCGATCCCAAGCACTACCCCACGTAGTCGGCCAAATGCTAGCCTTGGTAATCCTGGCATTGACTTCATCATCAATGTGCACGATTCTTGACAATGTGCTTCCAAGGTAGGTGAAGTTGTCTACCACTTGCAATCTTTGACCTTTCACTGTAACAGTGGGCTCCTTGTAAGGCTTGCCCGGTGCTGATTGATAAACCACCTCGGTCTTTTTAATGCTGATTGTGAGGTCATAGTTGTCACAGGAGTCAGATACTTGATCTACACCTTTTTGCATCTTCTCTTTTGTTGTAGCACCGTTTGCCATGTCATCAGCAAAAAGGAACTCGTCTAGTACCTCTGTCTGCACCTTGGACTTGGCTTGCAACCTTTTTAGGTTGAAAAGCTTTTCATCAAAGCGATACCGAATAGGTATACAATTGTCACCATCCTGGAAAGCAGCTGTGAGCATGGCAGAGAACATCATGCTGAACAGAGTTGGAGCTAGTACACAGCCTTCACCATCGTTTTGGACCCGCTTTGGTAAGTTGGACCCGCTTTGGTAAGGTCAACAAAGGTCATGTAGAGGTCCATGTTCTCTTCCTTCGATGATTATCACACAACTGAGGATTCCCTTTCCGTTTGAATAGGTTGATAATTGACTCATTCTTGAATTCTTGAGGGATGGCTTCTTTTCTTCACATAATGTGAAATAACTCTGCCATCTTCTTTGCAACTGGAGTTCCTCCTGCTTTGTAGATCTCAGCAGGTATTGCATCTGGTCCTGGAGCGATTGCTCTCACTGTTTCAGAGACGGTTGGGAACTCGTCAAGCAGCAGATTACATTCCACCTGTGATAGTCTGTTGATAGCGTCATCATTGATAGACGATGGCCTATTAAGAACACTATCTAAGTGCTCAGCCCATCTTTTCAAGATAGCCTCTTTGTCAGTCAGAAGACTAGTTCCATCTGCACTGAGAAGAGGGGTGGGCCCTGAGCTCTGAGGACATAAACTGTCTTTAGCGCATCAAAGAACTTCTTTACATCCTTTCTATCTGCAAAGGACTGAATTTCATCAACCTTACTGCTCAGCCAGGAGTCTTGCATATCTCTGAGCCTAGTCTGGACTGTCTTGACTATACTTGAATATGCCGCCTTATTGGATACTGAGCTGGTATCACTAAGGTATGCCTTGTGTTTTTCGTGTTTCTCTTCAAGGAATCCCTGGATTTCTTCGTCATTATCGTCAAACCAGTCTTGGTGTTTACGAGATACTGGTCCTAGGGAATCCATTGCTGAAAAGTGGACGGTGTCTCTGAAGACTGTCCAGTTCTCTTCTGGATCATCTGAAGTGAGTAATCGGCTGCAGATACCATTGATGAAGGATATCATGATATTATGATGCGACTGATTACCGGATCGAGCAATGAAAATAGTGCACACTCTTAGGTTAACCCTTTAAATCAGCTGACAAAATAAAAAAAAAAAAAACAAAAAAAAAAAAAAAAAAAAAAACGAGAAGAAGAAACAACAACAGACACTTATGCGAACAGTGTAGATCCAGTTGAGACGGCCCCTTAAAGGGTACCGATACCTTAAAAGAGAAGCAAGCTGTCAAACGTTTTCCCCCGGGGTATACCTTAAAAGGAAATATTTTATCCCCAGGTGGGGATCAAATTCTTTCTTTTTTAGAGTAGGCCCCTTTCTGAAATGGCTTCTTGTACGAGGTACGATCAAGAAGTTCTCGGCCCGATATACTTAGAATGAATAAATTGAAATGAATCCTCATCAGTTTATAATTTTATCTTATTCGACATCTTTGGTCGTATGAATATAAATGTCAAAGCTATTGATTTCAGTAGGAATTGGCTGCAAACAGGGAATGGTGTACTAAACTGAGAAAATGGACAAAGTTGAAGTCAGAGCTGTCATGAAATAATTCTGTAGGAGGTTAATGTGTACCAGGTGTATCCATGCACCTTAAGAGACGTCTTGTCATGATACACATTGTTTGCCTTTACGAAAACACGCCTATTCATACACTGAAAATTTTACCACGAAAAAATGAAAATTTTCAGATAAAAACTTCTGATATTTTTCAAATTTCTGCTCAAAACATAGATTGTGGGTACTCGTTAGAACCGCCTCGATGAGGCGGTTCTAACGAGTATCCACAATGTATGTTTTGAGCAGAGATAAGAAAAATAATGCATACCCCTCTAAACCCCAGTTTTACTATGTAAAAGTGGGGTTTAAGGGGGTCAAAATTATATAGACATGTTTTCGTTATGCTTCTTTTTTTTAATTTTTGACTGAATGCCCTATTTGCAACAATGAACATGTATAAGCACTTAATAATAAAAGGGTTGTAAACACTATCTAGAACTACAAATATTTACCTGAGCTGATTGAGGATTTTTCACTGTCAGTAATTTCTCACTGTCTACATAATGTAAACACTCCTTGAATTGTTTGTTACATAGCTGAAAAAGAATTGTAAACAATCCTTGTACTGTTTGTTACACAGCTGAAAGAGAAGTGTACACACTCCTGGTACCATTTGCTACATAGTTGAAAGAGAAGATTCAACAAGCCTTGTACCGTCACATAGCTGTAAGAGAAGTGTAATCATTCCTTGTACCGTTTGTAATATAGCTGAAAGTTAAGTTTAAACACCCCTTGTACCGTTTGTCACAAAGCTGAAAGAGAAGCATAAACACCTCTTTTACTGTTTGTCACATAGCAGAAAGAAAAGTGTAAACACCCCTTGTACTGTTTGACATATAGTTGAAACAGAAGTGTAAACAACTCTTGTACTGTTTGTCATATAGTTGAAAATAAGTTTAAACAGTCATTGTACCGTGTGTATTATTTGTTACATAACCGAAGAGGTGCAAACACTCCTTGTACCGTTTGACATATAGTTGAAAGAGAAGACAAGCGAAAACACCCTTTGTACTGTTTGTTACATAGCTAAAAAACAATTTAAATACTTCTTATACTGATTTTTACATAGCTAAAAGAGAAGTGCAAACATTCCTTGCATTGTTTATTACATAGCTAAAAGAGAAATGCAAAAACCACTTGTACTGTTTATTACATAGCTAAAAAAGAAGTGCAAACACCCCTTGTACTGTTTATTACATAGCTAAAACAGAATTTCAAACAGCCCTTGTACTGTTGATTACATAGTTAAAGAGGTGCAAACACTCCTTGTACTATTTTTACTTAGCACAAAAAAGTGCAAACACTCATTGTACTGTTTGTTACATAGCTAAAAGAAAAGTGCTAACGCCCCTTGTACTGCTTGTTACATAGGTAAAAGAGAAGTGCAAACACCTTTTGTACTGTTTATTACATAGCTAAAAGAGAAGTGCAAACACCCCTTGTACTGTTTTTACGTAGCACAAAGAAAGTGCAAACACACATTTTACTGTTTGTTACATAGCTAAAAGAGAAGTGCAAACACCCACAGTACTGTTTGTTAAATAGCTAAAAGAGAAGTACAAACACCCCTTGTACTGTTTGTTACATAGCTGAAAGAGAAGTGCAAACACCCCTTGTGCTCTTTGTTACATAGCTGAAAGAGAATTGACACATTCCTTTTACTGTTTGTTACATAGCTAAACGATAAGTGCAAACACTTATTGTACTGTTTGTTACATAGCTAAAAGAGAAGTGCAAGCGCTGGTTGTTCTTTTTGATAAATAGCTGAAGGAGAGTTATAAACACTACTTATAACGCTACTTATTCCGTTTCTTAACCCTTAAAACGCCAAGAAAACCTGCATCTGAAAATGTCGTTTGGTTATGTCGTCTGCTGAATATTTTTGCAAACTTTTCAAACCTATTTTCGCATACAGGCAAACAGTGTGGACCCAGATCAGACTGCCCCTAGAGGAGTAGTCTGATCTGGGTCCACACTGTTTGCAAAACTGACTTTTAAAATCACAAGCAGATGACAAAGCAGACGACAATTGTTCGGATTGGCAGTTTAAGGGTTAAACATCGACCAAACTGACCTATCACTTTGACCATTACATTAAATATTCACCAGTATACTCAGAAGTCTACGCAGAAGACAAAAAACGTACAAGTATAAATATTACAGCGAATATGTAATTACATTACAATTAACAGTTAAATTACAGTTTTACCAAAAGCAAAACACACACACACACACACACACACACACACACACACACACACACACACACACACACACACACACACACACACACACACACACATCAACACAACAATAACAACATATAGCTGTATCTTTATCAAGAAAATAGTAAAGTAGGTCTAACGAAAGGAAAGCCTACACTAACGCAGTGTTTATCGGAAACGATAGGTCTATCTTAAAAGACCAAAAAAAATGTGATCAAAATTGATGAAAATGCGAAAATAATCGAAATTTGAAGATTTCAAAATTGGCTTAATGCCTCGCCATTTTGACTATTTAACGAAACTTCGTGACGTCATAAAATCTTAATGGAATATGCAAAACCTACATTTTAATAGTAACAATAGTTTACTTTGTGAAAAATCATGAAAACTACTCACCTTTCCTCGATGCAAAGCTTTACGTGGATCATAAATGTACCCAATCTTCTGCATTTCTTCTAGAAAGGTTTGGAATGAACTGCAGTTATTTTGTTGGCGAATTTTCTTTCTTTCTTCCATGTTTCCAGCATTAACCTAAATATTGCGACAGAAAATAAAAATCTAAACCATTATCTTTGGAAACAAAGCCTTCTCGGTTTTATTTAGTCTCTCCATATGCAGCAAAGTTACTCGTCAGGCAGCATACACCCACTCCCCCTCCCCCATCCCCTCGATTCCCCACCCCAGCATCGGCTTAAGCTGTATTCGATTTTCAAAGTGACCAGAATAGACTCAATAATTCTAAAGGAAATTAAAAATATAAACTTCACTACGCTGAAGTACTAGGAGACGTTTTACGGCCCACTATGGCACTCAACACTAGCTGCAGTGAAGTAAAATAAAAATCTAAAATGTTGCCTTTGGAAATAAAAAAAAAAATCACTAAAAAGAACGCATTACGAAAACACACCTATTCAAATATACTGAAAATTTTACCACCATAAAATGAAAATTTTAAGATGAAAAATTCCGATAATTTTCATATTTCTGCTCAAAACATAGATTGTGAGTACTCGTTAGAACCGCCTCGCCGAGGCGGTTCTAACGAGTACCCACATTCTACGTTTTTAAGCAGAAATAAGAAAAATAATGTATACCCCTGTAAACCCCAGTTTTACTATAAAAAAGTGGGGTTTAAGGGGGTCAAAATTATATAGGTATGTTTTCGTGATGGCAAATCGGAGGCGTGTTTACATGGTATTATGGTTCTGTTTCTTCTGTGCTGTGCATTACATAGACTAGCTCCAGTCTCCAGTGACTAAATATTTTTCTTAATACCTGTTTGAAAATCTACTAAAATAAAACCAAAATAAGTGAAGTAAGTGCAGTGGATTAAAGTAAACATTGTAAATCCAGACGAAATTGCTTGTAAAGAAACATTCTGGGTAAGAGGGGACGTCCATATAATATTTATTTTATTTCTCTATAAAAACATATGTTTCGGGTACTCATTACAAGTGTCTCGGTGTGTCGCTTCTGATGATTACCAACAACATATGTTTTTGTGGAGATATAACAAAAATACAATTTCTTCTTGGTTCGAAAAAGCTCCTTATCTTGGGTCTGTACTGTTTGTTTTACAGACAATTCTTAGGTTCATATCCCAGTAAGCATTCTACATAAATCTATAGCGGGCCGTTATCGGCCCGTCAGCTACCCTGACGGACCGATAACGGCCCGCTATAGATTTATGTAGAATGCTATCATTTATGTAATGGCCCACTATAGATTTATAAAGAATGCTATCTGGGTAAATAGCAAAGCAAACTAAAATTTTACAACAATCAACCCTCTTTATACCGACACTCAATGCAACGACAAAATTCGTTATAATAACAAATTTAACTGGCACGAAACCTTCGCCCAAGAGGTGACGGTTAATCAGAAATTAGGCAAGATACCTGCATTTTTTATAGTTCAAGAGAAAGGCAGGTTTTGAATATATGTTAGAATCGCCTCATTGAGGTATTTCGCGTATATTTGATAAAAAAATATGTTCTATGAATAAAATAAAGTCTTTCTTACATATAATCATTCAGGGTTCTGAACACAGAGAATTCATTTCATTGGCAACATCTTTGGGACCGAATGCTGTCGTTTTTATCATCACGAAAACATGCCTATATAATGTTGACCCCCTTAGACCCCAATTTTATATAGTAAAACTGGGGTTTACAGGGGTATACATTATAATTCTTATTTCTGCTCAAAACACAATTGTGGTTACTCGTTAGAAACGCCTTGCCGAGGCGGTACTAACGAGTAATCACAAGAAAAATGAAAAATATTATTTTCATTTTTGGTGGAAAAAAATTCAGTATATTTGAATAGGCTTGTTTTCGTAATGTGAGAGTTCACTGTATATAATATTGTTTATACAATAATTGTTTCAAAAAGAACTGCAATTTGAGAGCAATAAACATGAAAATACCCTTACTACCGTGACCTCTTACAAGATCTGTGTCGGCGTATTTTCATTACAGTCGAAACGACTTACGTTTGAAGATTTTAAATCCTTGCTTGCTGGGTAATTTTGCATGCTTTTTTGTCGTCTGTGGATTTTTTTTTAAATAAACTGTTTCAAAAAAAATCTTTCATGAATACCATCAGAGTGTCAAACAGTTTGGACCCTGATCAGGCTCGACGATTTGTCGGGCCTGATCTGAGTCCAAACTGTTTGCAAAGGTTATCAGCAAACGACAAAAGCCGTCGCAAGTGGGCAAAGAGTTGAAGGGACAGGTCAGGCAAGTTCCATTCACTGACAGTTTGAACTTAAAAAATAAAACTAATAAATCTGTGGGCTGTAGAACTTTGCAAAAATATATAAACTATAATAGGAAAAAACAATGCTAGTCTGAAGCCGATGTGGGACGTAACAAGCACTATATAGATCAAAATATAACCCTGTTCGGTGACCTGAGGCCTCTGGTTCCCAAGTGTATTCTATCAGACCTAAAATTGAAACCAGAAGTCAGAGGTCGTCGGACAAAATTATATTAAGGAAAAAAAAAAAAAAAAAAAAAAAAAAAAAAAAGAATGTGTTTCAGCCTAAAAAAAGTAATGTAGGTCGAAATTTTTTTTTTTTTTTTACAAAATCTTTTATTAAGTACATAAGCTATACAGGGTAATTGAATGAATTTTCTGTTTATATATGGGGTCCATTATGAAAACATGCCTATTCAAATATACTGAAAATTTCACCTCCAAAAGCTGAAAATTTTCGGATATAAAAACTCTGATATTTTTCATATTTCTGCTCAAAACATAGATTGTGGTACTCGTTAGAACCACCTCGGCGAGGCGGTTCTAACAAGTACCCACAATCTATGTTTTTGAGCAGAAATAAGAAAAATAATGTATACCCCTGTAAACCCCAGTTTTGCTATATAAAAGTAGGGTTTAAGGGGATTAAAATTATATAGGCATGTTTTCGTGATGTAAGTCAATAAAATAGTTAAATTATTACTCTGTGCATTGTATTTCTTTGTTTTCTTGACAAGAAGTGTGTTTTTTATCATTTTTACATTTTTGTCACCCAAAAGTATTTAGGGTCGGGCCAAAAAACTCGGTAAGGTCGGGAAACCTGAAACACACATATTTTTTTTGGCCTTATACCATGATAGGAGGGTTAACACGTTTTTCTAGCTTACCCCTTTTATGTGTTTGTAATTATATACATAGTTCTTGTAATCGTCCATCCAGACCTCTGCAAACCTTAGCTTGTTAATATCATTCTCATGGTTGTATAACTTCCACACCACCTTCCGGTATAAATGTGCAGCATACGAACAGGGTACCAATTCTACAACACCACCACACATCCAGACCTAATTGTCATGAAATACATTTGAGCCGGGTCAGAACATTTCCTTCAAGACTGCATGTGCATTAAGCGAAGACATAGATCAGCCTGCGTTTCAGCTATCCGCCGGAAGATGCTAAGGATTCTTGGCTACCCACAAACGGCCCTGCGAAGACTCTGATCAGACTGCGCGGACGCGCAGGCTGATCTGAGTCTTTGCTGGGCGCACATGCAGTCTTGTAGGAAATGCTGTGTCCCGGTTCATTTTACTGTAGGAATGAATTTCAGCTTTGTGGACTTTATCCATGTTTAAATGTCGGCGAATCACTCACAAACTAAATTAGGTTTTATGAAAAGTTTGTGAGTATTTTGTAGGCATTTACTCATGGATAAAATCCATTAAATGATAAGAATCATTTCTAATAATTCCTACTCGGTCATGTTTAAAATGAAAACACGAGTAAATTAGACATCACGAAAACATGCCTATATTTTGACCTAATTAAATTCCATTTTTATATAGTAAAACTAGGGTTTGCATGGGGTATACATTTTGTTTCTTATTTCTGCCAAAAAACATAGATTGTGGGTACTCGCTAGACCCGCCTCGTCGGGGCGGTTCTAACGAGTACCCACAATCTATGTTTATGAGCAGAAAAATGAAAAATATTAGAATTTTTATCTGAAAATTTTCAATTTTAGGTGGTAAAATTTTCATTATATTTGAATAGGCATGTTTTTGTAATGCTATTTTAGAAATAAACGCAAAGAAAATAGGTTCAAGATTCCTGCTCAGTGGATTTATTTTAGTGCAAACGCTGTTTCGGATTTACCTTTTCAATTGGATTAAATTAGTGGAAAAGGTTGGAGCATAACTTTTGCGCAAACATATTAGAAATGTTCCGAAGTTGATGGCTTAAACTTTAACTTGCTGACTATAAAAATATGTATTGATTTGCATCCAGTATATACGCGTTATGGTAGATAAAATAGGACTCATTCTAATTTGAAAATAAATTAATAATGATAATTAAAATAAAAACAAAAAAAAAAAAAAAAAAAAAAAAAAAAAAACATACACACAAAAATAAAAAATAAACAAATAGATAAAAAGATAACAAAAAACAAAAAACCAGGTCTGAACATGTTCTTTTTGTTCAAAGCTTTGTGTAACATGGTCACGGGCAGTAATCTCGTCATTCATGGCCAGATGTTATGCAAAGAAAGAAGTGACGCGACTATCCGAACATGAGTAGCACGAGCTAAAAAGGTGGCTATTTCAGGTGGGTTGTCAACACTCTGGGGCTTTTGTCGTCTAGGAGGGCGTTATTTTAAAAATCGGAGAATGCTATACTGCGCGGAATTAACTTCCATACAACCCAGCACCAAAATTTACGTCAAAATATAGCTACAGTTCCTGGAATATGTTTCATTCTGGCGACTATCGCTCCGAATTTCGTGCCATTTTGGACGATTTACCCATTAAAATTAATGTTTTCAGCCATATCTGCATCTTGTGTAACGACTTGAATTGGACAGACGCCGTCATTTGGCATACGTATTACAATCATAATAATGATTATCTCCAGATTGAAACAAATTCCAGGAACCGTATATTTTGACGCAATTTTGGTGCTGGGTTGTATGGAATTTAATCCCGCGCAGTATAGCATCCTTCGATTTTTAAAATAACGCCCTCATAGACGACAAAAGTCCCAGATTGTCGACAACCCGCCTGAAATAGTCACCGTTTTAGCTCGCGCTCCGAATATTCTCCTCACTTATTTCTTTGCATAACAATTGGCCCTGAGTGACGAGATTACTACCCGTGATGGTACAAAACATAATATTTGCAAAATAGTTTTTCAAAGAAAGGCAACTGATGAATAGTACAGCAAAAAAAAAATATTGATCTAGCCTTCAAAACTAATAAACATAATACTAGCAAATCAATCCCTCACTCACTCTCACTCACTCACTCACTCACTCACTCACTCACTCACTCACTCACTCAATCAATCAATCAATAATCAATCGATTGATCGATCTCTCGATCAAAATAAATAAATAAAATAAACCGTTCCTTGGCGGACAACTCAAATTGTTCCGAGCCCCATATCTTCATGCCAGGGTCAAAGCCACCAAGCTGCATAAACCATGATTTTTTCATCACTATCATCATTCCTTGAACTGTGGGGAATCTAAAAACAAATGAGAAAACGTACTACTGACGTGCGCTTAACGAAGGCTCAAACCAGAGTGCACATATGCGAAGTCTGATCAGAGTCTTTATTGTCCGCATCATGAAAACGCTTTGCATTCTTGTCATTACGAAAGCAGGCCAATTCAAATGTATAGAAAATTTCAACCTCAAAAACTGAAAATTTTCAGATAAAAAAAACTCTGATTTTTTTATAATTCTGCTCAAAACATGGATTGTGGGTACTCGTTAGAACCGCATCGGCGAGGCGGTTCTAACGGGTACCCACAATCTATGTTTTTAAGCAGAAATAAGAAAATAATGTATACCCCTGTAAACCCCAGTATTACTATATAAAGGTGGGGTTTAAGGGGGTCAAAATTATAGGTATGTTTTTGTGATGCTACCCAGTGAAGATTCTAACACTGCACAACTGCATAAGTTGATATGCATCTTCGCTGGGCGCCCATATCCGAATTTACATGCATTAAGATATATGCATTAAACTGTTTTAACGTTTACCCGTACCGCTCAAAATTCGAATATTATCTCAGCGGGCACACGACCTTTATACAACGCCGTTTCAACGTTGATGTAGTATCATGACGTTGTATCGACGTTGAGACGACGTTGTATAGACGTCTGCTCGGATACCCTTCAGAGCACCATGGAAATTTGTACCGGACGACGTTATTTCATTTTTTATTTTAAAAGATTAAATAAATCTTGACTTTTCATGTGAAACGTCCACCAAGTGGACTAGTACATGTACTTAAAAACCCCAAATGGAAAAAAAAAACAACAAAACAACAAAAACAAAATACTTCAACCTGTCCATTCGTTTTTACAGTGTATATAAGAACGAATGAATTTATGTCATACATGTCGACTACAAAAATGAACAGAGGGCTTGATACATACATGTAGGAACTTATAAAGCTAATACTTGCTTTATAATAACGTTGAGCAGTCCATGGAAAATACCACTGGACCAGTCCATGACCTTTTTATATAGTGCTTCTGGAGCTATGGCAAAGTCTAAGTTGTCATGGGCGTAGACAATGAGTTTATTTACTATCTACAAGCAATACAGGAACCTTGAGATGTACTTGGCATCTATTTACCCTTAGCATTAAGACGGACGGGTCAGAGCAAACAGTGTAGACCCTGATCAGACACCGCATTCTGCGGCGTCTGATCAGGGTCTACACTGTTTGCTACTCATCCGGGAACTTTTACACACATCAGGAGGTAATAAAATGGACTTGTTAAAAGATTAGGACGAGCATGGTGGGGAGTTTGATGTAAGGCAGTCCGAGTATTTGAATATCTTTTTGAAAGTCAGTATTTACCTGGCGCTTAAATTTACACAGAAGAAGTAAATTTGCAAACTTTTGCCACGATTTAATGCAAAACTATTTGTCGTAATTACCTATGCATTATTCTAGTCATTAGATTTAAAAAAACAAATCAAATATTTGTTTATGTTTTCCCGCAGACAGATGGCTCCAAATATGCAGAAAGCGGCAGAGTAGGCAAATTCAAAGCAGGTTTTCAAGTTTTAATTGTTGAAATTTTCTGAAATTTTCACAGTATTGCCACCACGAAACATCATATGGTAGTTGCATCAATTATAAATTAAAAATCAGCAAAGAAAAAAAAAAAAAAAAAAAAAAAAAGATAAAGTTAAGAAAATAACAAATATGTCCTTAGATAAAAATTAAAAAAATCACTTTACTAAAGAAATTTCAATTGCATAGATCGGACCTATTCTTGGTAACAAATTTAATCTTAGAGTTAATATTTGAGGACAAATGACAAAATCAGAAAAAGACAAATGGATTTTGATTAGATGTGGACAATCGGAACAAATCATTTCAATTAAAATGCCAAGTAAAAAGCGTTTTTTCAGAGTGATGTCGAAAGTAGGAAAAAATGGGCCCAGTGCTGAGAAAAGAGCCCTTAGAACATATTCGAACAGCAAAAATCCAGACCAACCTGCACAACCTCGCAGTCTGGTCAGGATCTTCTCTGTTCGCTTACATATTACTGGCGGAAATAAAACAGGCAAGTTTTCTTTTGGAGTATTGTTGATTTCGATCAATCATTTTGATGTACGAGTAAGCTTTGAACAATTTTGACCGACTTAAAATGAAAAATTTAATCCTATACCAGTTAGTATGTCCACAGTGACGTTTTCACGTAAACAGCCTACGATGTTTCTAAAATCTGATCAAGTTATAAACCAGCAGACACATGACGTCAAAACAACGTCGCCTCAACGTCGATGCAACGTTGCATCGACGTTTAGACGACATTGTATAAACGTCATGTGCCCGCTGGGAAGGTTATGATACCAAACCCGAACTTGCGTTTTTCATTTCCACTAGTATATTACATGGACCTTGTTGAAGATGTAGGGCTTACAGCAAAGATCTTGACCCGACGCTTGGCTGCGCAAATTGGTCTGGGGCTTCGTCATTCGTATATGCCCTAAGGGCCTTTTAGTCAGTGGGCGGCCCAAATACAAAATACTTACGGGAAAGGAATTGTGAGATTCTTGATAGTCAACTTGAAGTCTGTCCTGTAATGTAACCATTGCTGGTCAAGATTCCATGTAAAGAAGGGGAAATATGTGGGCCCTTCACTATCCACCCAATGGACAGCAAACGTGTCTTTGTTTATTACTCCCATCCGTGAGCAGAGTAAAGCTTTAGGGTTTTCCAGCAATCTGGCTAATAATGGCTCCAACCAACCTAATTAGAAATAAATTAAAATGATAACAAGAAAAATCATTACGAAAACACGCCTTTTCAAATATACTGAAAATTTAACCGCCAAAAAAATTTGAAATTTTCTGATAAAGTTCTGATATTTTTCTTATTTCTGCTAAAAACATAGATTGTGGGTACTCGTTAGAACCGCCTCGCTGAGGCGGTTCTAAAGAGTACCCACAATCTATGTTTTTGAGCAGAAATAAGAAAAATAATGTATACCCCTGTAAACCCCAGTTTTACTATGTAAAAGTGGGGTTTAAGGGGGTCAAAATTATATAGGCATGTTTTCATGATGACATAAATAAATAATACTAAAAATATATATAAAAATAAATATATTCATTAAGGCTCCATATACCTTTTTTTTTAATTTAGTGGATTATCAAACAGGATTATTAGCAAAAAATATTCATGCGAGCCGAGGGTTAACAGCGTCTGTAGGACTTCTCCACAGCAATATAAACCGGAGGTGGAACTAAAGTTGGCAAGACTGCGAAAGCCCCAACCGCCTTATTGAAACACTAGACTTAGTCTAGGCCTCGCTCAAGGGGTATAGTGAGTGTCAGATGAAACAATTAAGTGACAGTGTAAAATAGCACTGCTATTGTGATACCGGCACATGGTCCAGAATAGAATAGAACATAGTGACTATGTTCTATTCTATTCTTCACCATGTGCCGGTATCCTATTCTGTTCTCTATATCAGGGAGTGAAAAGAAGAAACAAGACAATGAATGTGGAAATAAAATAACTTTATCCTTAAATATGCTAAATAAAATATATGATAACAATATGAGATCTTTGTTGTGATTTTTGACAAGCGTTGTATCAAATACAGTTATGGACTGCTATATAAAATCATTCTATGCATCACGAAAACATGCCTATATAATATTGACTCCCTTAAACTTTTATATAGTAAAACTGGGGTATACATTCTTTTTCTTATTTCTGCTCATAAACATAGATTGTGGGTACTTGTTAGAACCGTCTCGCCGAGGCGGTTCTAACGAGCTCCCACCATATATGTTTTGAGCAGAAATATGAAAAATATCAGAGGTTTTTATTTGAAAATTTTCAGTTTTCTTAGGTGAAATTTTCAGTATATTTGAATAGGCATATTTTCGTAATGGGACGGTATGACAAATACTATGAATAAAATGACATGACATGACATGACGGCGGCAGAGATCGCAAACTAGTCAAGGCTAAATGACGGCAAACAGCGTAATTTTGTGCAATGACAGATGGAAAATGTAGTGAAATTTGATGAAAAGTAATGCCGAGCAAGTTTCAGAATAAATCTCAATGAGACATAGATTACTAAAATAAGCTGTCTCTTTAAATTTAAGTGAAGAGAGAAAAAAAATTAAGCAACCAAAACCAGGTTTCTTATTTTACATCCTTAAAATTAACCCCTCTAATAAAAATGTACGAGTATAAATCTTGGCCGAAAAGTTGCTGTTTAAAATTAAAAAAAAAAAAACACTTCGGAAATTTAAACAGCCGAAATCCGCAGCAAAAATAAACGTGACTTTCTCTAACCAAAGCTACATGTAATCCGAGACTGATTCGGTAATCCCAAGAAATTGTTTATATAGTCCCAGTCTCCCGTCTCCCAAACCCAGAAGATTTTACAACGGGTTTCCCGAACCCAAGTAGATTCTCTCGGAAATTGAGATTCCCGGACAGAAACCGCTAGGGAATGGCCGCCCCCAGGGGAAAAAATGTCCGGGAAGATGCCACCCCGTAGAAATTCCGACCCGCCATCTTTGATTTGCCGATAAAATTTCACCCTAGTACCCAACTTTAACCGGCAAATATAAAGCAGTCTCGAATGAAATCCCCCCAATTATTACTACCAAAATGACCCCAAAATAATAATTTTTTTGACTGCCATAACTAGAAATTTTTTATGGTACCGATTGCATGGAATTCATTGTGACGTTTACCTTGACATGTTTGTGATGACTGCTGTTTTGACAGTTACGCTTCATCGATCACACACAGGCTCCCATAATTCTATGTTTACACACTAAAACAATGGATGACTAACGGCATATACAGTCGACTCCCGTTTTCTCGAATTCCAAGGGACTCACTGAAATACTTCGAGATATCCGTACTTCGACATATCAGATTTGCAGAACTGAGGAAAAACCAATTCGATTAACCATATTGTACAAATAAATATGTGTAATTGGACTCTTGAAGTTAGAGATATATTAAAAATATTGTGGAAAAGAGGAGAAATTGCTCTTTAGCAATTTCTCCTCTTTTCCACAATATTTTTTACCTGTTGTTGGATTTTCATGTTTAGGCAGGGACCAGAGTTTCACTTCAAGATAAGCGGTTATTCGAGATAAGCGAGGTCGAGATAACGAGAGTCAATTGTAATGGATTAAACTAACTTGCAAAAGAAAAGTAACCACATTGTTCAAGAAGGCTATGTAGGACATGTTGTGCATCTTTCAGAATAATTAATTATTCATTGTGCACTGCCAAATTGTGTAAACAGCTGATTTACGAACCAGGAAGAAAATTGTAACACAGGAAACTGGGTTACTACAATATTTAGTCATTGGAGACTGGAGCCAGTCTAACGTACATAGACACATAATGTAAATATGAGCAAGTTACTAGTGACCAGCCTTTGTAGCCATGATAGTTTTGGTTTTAATTTAGTAGATTATCAAACAGGGTTATAAGAAAACATATCACGTCACTGGAGATTGGAGCCAGTCTAACGTACATAGACACATTGGCTTTTTGAGTGCATAACACGTACGAAGGTGCAGATCAGTACTTTGGGAAGGCAGTATATGGCAACAGTCTAGGTGTCACGCATTCTGTATTTTGCATGATAATGCATGCGTGTGCATTCGTATGTGTTCGTGTATACGAGGGTGCGTGCGTCTGTATGTGTTATGTGTGCTGTGTTAAGTTTTGTTTTCTCCTTTTTAATCACTTGACTCATCAATTTATAAATGCGTATATACTTAAATCTATGTCCGAAAAGGCATATTTTTCAATAATAATGGTATACTTAAATCTGTATCCGAAAAGGTATATAGTTCAATAATAGTTCTAAAAATGGTACTGTAGCAGTATATATATTATTGAGAATATTTCATAGACGTAAGCGTTGTCCTCACACAATCCTGTTTTACTGTATATTATTTAGAATTAAGAGGGGTTTACAGGTACATTAAGACTGGCTCCAGTGTCCAGTGACTAAATATTTATTCCTGTAATCCTGTTTGATAATCCACTAAAATAAAACCAAAATAATACCATGACTAAACTAAAGGCTGGTTACTAGTGACCAGCCTTTATAATCATGATAGTATTTTGATTAGTCACTGGAGTCTGGAGCCAGTCTAATGTACGTTACATAGCCTTGTTAATAAAATTGTGGTTCTCACCCTCTGCCACTTCAATATGGGAATCCAGAACAGCGAAGAACTCGGAAGATGACCTTTCTATACCGGCTTGTCTTGCCATCATCAGTCCGACAGACGGATTCATTTTTATAACTGATGTCTTCTTGTGAAAAGTAACTTCCTTTTCCAGGAAATTTTTCAGGTCTTTTGTGTCCTCTGCGAAGTATAAAGAAAATTTCCAGATCATTTCGTTAACACACCTATGCAAAATATATACTACTATGCCATCGTTCTAGATATGGTGCTTTTTTCACCATCCTGGATTGATATTTTCTTACATTTGTATCTCTCCATAGAAAGATATATTGCAGTTACTCATTACTATCACGAAAACATGCCTATATAATTTTGATCCACTTAAACCCCATTTTTATGTAGTAAAACTGGGGTTTACAAGGGGTATTAATTTTCATATTTCTGCTCAAAACATAGATTGTGGGTACTCGTTAGAACCGCCGCGTCGAGGCGGTTCTAACGAGTACCAACAATCTATGTTTTGAGCAAAAACATGAAATATCAGACTTTTTTTTATCTGAAAACTTTCATTTTTTGGTGGTAAAATTTTCAGTATATTTGAAAAGGCATGTTTTTGTAAAGACGGAGGCGCTTCTAATGAGTACTCAAAACAAATGTTTCTGCGGAGAAATAAGCAAATTCTTATATGGGCAACCCTCTTGTCTAGAGCAATGTCAGCCGTGATATTTCTACTATATAATACGGAGAAAAGGAGAAAATTTTGGCTATCAGTTAAATTAAGAAATATTCATGCATTATTTTAAGGTCGATAACAGTATTTTAAATAAAATGAAATTAGGTTGAAAAAATGAAAATGTCTGAAAGCTTGCCTAATAATGAGTGCCTCTACATACCCTGTTTTCACTTTATAATATAGGGAAACAGGGTCTTCATTACAACATAGTAGACGTAGGTAAGAAAATGGCCCTTATGCTTATCTGTGTTTGAGTTGGAGTTGTTATTTTCACCTATCCACACTTTTCCTTGGCAGGCTTAGTCCTCTAAGCGGTGCTGGTTAAACAGTACTTTGACAAAATGACAACTGTCCTTCTTGAATCAAGAGAAGGGAGATAGGGATCGTAGCAAATATTTAATGACCGGATCCGGCGACGATCGAACCCGATACTTCCTGATCATCAGTCGGACAAATATTCGACTCAGCCACCGGTGCCAGATCAAAGTACAGTTAATTCTTGTTATCTCGACCTCGCTTAACTCGAATAACCGCTTATCTCGAAGTGAAAATCTTGTCCCTGCCTAAACATGAAAATCTAACAACAGGTGAAAAATATTGTGGAAAATCCTCTTTTCCACAGTATTTTCACTATATCTCTAACTTCAAGAGTCCAGTCACATATAAATTTGTTAAATGTGGTTGTTCGAATTGTTTTTTCCTCAATTCTGCAAATCTGATATGTCGAGGTGCGGATATCTCGAAGTATTTCAGAGAGACCCTTGGAATTCGAGATAATGAGAGTCAATTGTATAAGACTAGTAAGGTGTCCGAATATTTAGGGTAAAATGCCTCAAAACGTGACATCTGATCGGAATCTACACTTTTTTTCACACATCCATCAGTTTTTAACACGTAAAAATGGACTTGTTCAAAGCTAAGAACAAGTATGATTAAGTTAAACCAGCGGGCACACAACGTTGAAACAACGTCGACCCAACGTTGATTAAACGGCTTGACGTTTAAGCAACGTGGAATCGACTTTTTTAAATGTTGAAACAACACTGAAACAACAGCTTTGTGTGTCTGCTTGGAAGGTGTCTAAATACATGTATTTAGAGTATACATGTATACGGTTATGGTTTAACAGGGTCATGAGACACAGTTCTGAGCAAACAGCTTAAACCCAGATCAGACGCCTTTAAAGGTAGCGTCTGATTATGGTCTACTCTGTCTGCCACTTATCCGTCATTTTTGGACACATCAAGAGGATAAAGGACAAGTATGGCAAGGGACTGAGATGTCCGAATATTTAGGGTATATACAGTCGAATCTCAATGGCTCGAACACCGATGGCTCGTTTATCACGGCTTATTCGAACTCGTTTTTGAATCCCTACGAAATTCCTCCGATAGCTCAAGAAAACAAATATTTAGGAAAATTTTCTTATTCATCGAGGCGATTCTAATGAGTGCACAAAACATACCATTATTATATTTAAGATCGAAAACATTTCCATAAATTATCGCCATTTGCTTCCTGACCTCGCGCCATGATTAAACCTCAGTGGCTCGAACTACCCATCTCGCGAACAAATTTCCATGGTCCCAAAGATGTTCGAGCCATTGAAGTTCGACTGTACCTTAATAGTTAAACAGGGTCCAAGCAAACAGTGATAGATCAAGATCAGACGTAGAAGAACTAGGCATCTGATCTTAGTCTACACTGTTTGCCACCCACCCATCATGTCCATCAGGTTTAAACACATCAAAAAGCAGTAATATGGATTTTTTTTGTTTTATTTTCAAAATATTTGGTCAAATATGGTAAGGAGTTAAGGTGTCAAAGTTCTTAAAGTAAATGTTGCAACAAGTATTAGCTTTCACAAAAAGCTTGGTGTACGCTATGCGTACACCAAGCTTTTTGTGCAAGCTAATACTTGCTATAGTAACGCTTGAAAAAGCATAGGACTCGTCCATGACCTTTCATATAGTCCTTCCGGAACAATGACAAACTCTAAGATTCTCTACGCCCAGTTCATGATCTTTCATAAAGTGCTTCCGGGTCAAAGGCAAACTCAAATTGGTCTATGCCCATGGACGTAGACAATAATTAAACTTGATTGTACCGTTAATGGAACCGTCATCCACCAGTATGATTTCTTTCAGCAGGTTGTCGGGTGTGTTACCATGGATACTGTACACAGTTCGCAGCAGTACAGACAGTGTTTCATCTCGGAATGGGATCACCACGCTGATCGAAGGTAGATTGGTTGGATAACGGAGATCTTTACATCTGCAGTACATTAAAATTCACAGATTTGGCGATTTCACGTGTTTTTTTGACACAACCAAGTATAATGTGATTTCAACATATTTCAGCAAGTCATTTTCTTACTGGCGCTTTTCTCAGAAGACGTAAATTGCAAATGCCTGTCATGATTCATGGTCGCGCTTACGTACGCTCCAAAAGTTTTGCATAGTAAAGATGGCTATATTATGCAAACTTCGATAGGGTGCGTAGATTTGATGCAGGTTTTCTATCAAGTTACATTTATCCAATGGCTGCTTTATATTCCCAATATCTATCATAACCCATCCATGCCTATCGTCCCATAAGCGGCAAACAATGTAGACCAAGATCAGACGCCGCTTACTGCAGCGTCTGATCAGAGTCTACACTGCATTAACTCCAAAATTTTCTATAAAGCACGGTGAAACATAAACTAACCAGACACCCCTTCCATTGGAAACGGACCAGTCCAAAGACTTAAGGCAGAAAAGTCCACTCAACATAAAATAGGTTAAACTTGAAAGATCTTGCCCTAAGCTTCCATCATATGCAATTTGAGCTCAACTCATTCAGCAGTTTCAGAGAAGAAACCGTTTAATGGTTTTAGCATATTGTATGATCATAGCGACCCTCTTGGATGCCGATTCTTAATATTTTCGCAAACTGGGAATCTCGCGTCCTAAAAATGCTTTATATGCAATTTAAGCTCAACCCACCCATCAGTTTGGGAAAAGATCATTTAAAGGAATTACCATATGGACCGTGTCAAGCGAAACAGTGTCTTCGAGCATGCGCAAAATGTACGGATTAGCATGCGCAAGGTTTCGTCCGGGCCTTTACTCTATATTGATAAATTATATAGTATCCAATGATTCTGGCAACGGATAGCGAAGGCCCTGATCAGACTGCGCATACGCACAGTGATCAGGGCCTTTGCTCTCCGCGCATGCCCCGAAGGCACATTTTCGCTTGGCGCGGCTCCTTTAAGTCCAGGGCGGCCTTCATTGATGCCGATTCCTAGTAAATATTTTAAAAATTTAAGAAATTCTGTGCCAGAGAATAAGTCCAATCGGCCCAGCAGTTTAGCAAAAACATGTTTAAAGGTTTTACCACACAGTCAACTTTCTTTATCTCAAACTCGAAAGAACCAGAATGTTTGGTTTGAGACAACAATTGTTTGAGATAAAAGGAGCTGAAGGGTAAGAATGAGTTGAAGTGTAGAGATTATGTAGCAAACTAAATAAATAGTGTCCTTCACTTATTTTGACTAAAGCAGTATTTTAAGTTACAAGTGTTTAAGGTAACCAGAATCAACTGTATATGATCACGGCAGCCATCTTGGATGCATTTTCCATTTTGTAAGCTTGAAAGAGTTTGTCCCAAGGATATGCGACATCCAATTTTGGTTATAAGTAATACAAAAGGCGGATCATATCAAGATCTTTGTAGTCTGAAGACCCCTAAAAGATAATTGCAAACGGTGCAGACCCAGATCAGACGCCGCAGAATGCGGCGTCTGATCAGGGTCTCTACTGTTTGCAAAGAATTTAGCCATTTTTCTCTACGAATATTTAAATCTTAGAGCCGGATACAAAATTGAAATAGACTCTTCCAATATATTATGTGAGGGGAATCTATTCAGACTGCAATGGGTACTGATATATGCGCACGGCGAAGACACAGATTTGCATAACCCAGTTTGTCAACATTGTCCATAGTTTACCACCTTCAGAAGCTTAGAATCATCGGCTATCCACAGACCAGATGCACAGTCTGATCTGCGTCTTCGCTTGCGCAAATGTCATATGGTTCATAAGCTAACGTTTCGGCTCCAATATTACCGTTGTGGTCTTGGATCCTTGACTTTTCTGTTTAGTTGGACAAAGTCACTGACATAGGCATTATACCCTCGCTCCTGATACAGGGCGTCAAACTTGGATTGCGCGGCAACACTCAATGATGACTTTGAGAAATAGACTGGTTTGCCGTCGGCACCTGAAAATATGACGTGTGATTATTAATATATTCTTAACATCCAGGGCCAAGGACCACAACCATTTGAGTTACTCGTATAACTTTTACAATCAAAGCGCTGACAGCACTATAGTTTCGATTGAGTGGTCCTGAACGGGGACTTAAGACTGTTCCATTTGACCCTTAACTTTCTATAATGTAAGCAAACAGTGCAGACATTGATCAGACGCCGCGTTCTGTGGCCTCTGACCAGGACTGTTTGCAAATGTCCCAGTCCGGGTTTTACAGAGTACCCTCTTTACACTGCACCCTGACTTCACAGCCACAAGAATAGCGCGGCTATAAATAACCGTTACCTTGATTTCGTCTGACGCGCGGTTTGATTCCATTGGTCAATGATAATCACGTGGACAATAACCGTAAGGAAATTTGGCGTTCGTATACTATGTCGCGATGTAAGCAATCGACCCAAAAAGTTTGGTCGATTGATGATTACAAAATTGTTTCCAAGACCTTTGTAAAAGTGCTGCGGGCGCAATGGTAACCTTTCAGATTATCTACATGAGAGTGGTGTGCCGCAACAGTGTTTCAGTAAGTTCCGAGTTTTACTTAAAATCAAATCTAGCTGTCAATAGATAACAGCATTGGACCAGTACATGACCTTTGATAAATTGTTTCTGGAGCAATGTTGAACTTTACGATTGTCTACGCCCATTTACGTTTTTGGTCGACGATAGATTGTCTACGCCAATACAAGTTAAGTGTTCAACGAAAAATTGCATTAAACTAGTTAGTTCATGGCCTTTTACCAAGTCCCGGATTTTCATAATAACGTTAAGCAGTCCAGGGAAATAGATTTACAACAGTCCATGACCTTTCATAAAATGCTTCCAGAGCAATACCAAATTGTAAGATTATGTGGGGCGTAGATAAAGAATACAGTCGATTCTCGTTATCTCGAATTCCAAGGGACTCTCTGAAATACTCCGAGATATCCGTACCTCGACATATCAGATTTGCAGAAGTGAGGAACAATTTTTTACCTGTTGTAAGATTTTCATGTTTAGCCAGGGACAAGATTTTCACTTCGAGATAAGCGAGATCCAGATAACGAGAGTCAAATGTACTTTAACTTTAGGTCTGAAATTTTACCAAATAATAGGGGGTAATTTAAATTAGGTATGATTCAGAGTTGCATATGTTTGTTCTGTTGACAACATACAAGGGCATCAACCTACGTCATCAATAATGATGATTCATGCATAGATACGACTGTATCGTTTGTTCGGATTTATGTCAAGCTCACAAAGAGTGCGACATGCAGCGACAAATCATTTTATACACCAAGCCTGTCCATTTTAGTACTGTCTTGGCATTCTTGTTGTTGTAGGTACTTTGAGTAAATACGCCCAAGATATAAGTGTAAAAAACGAGTACCAACAACATAAATGAAGATTGTCGAAGTATCTGAAATAGCTAGTATACTTCAGAAGTTCACTTTTTGAAAGATAGACTGTCCATGTGACAATGAATTTAGTGCACAATGAGAGTATTCTGAATTTCATGAAACCTACATAGTTTACTATGACTCCGAAAAAACAAGTTACACATCACGAAAACATGCCTATATAATTTTGACCCCCTTAAACCCCACTTTTATATAGTAAAACTGGGGTTTACAGGGGCTTAATTATTTTTCTTATTTCTGCTCAAAAAGCATAAATTGTGGGTACTTTTTAGAACCACCTCACCGAGGCGGTTCTAACGAGTACCCACAATCTATGTTTTGAGCAGAAATGTGAAACATATCAGATTTTTTTTTTCATCTGAAAATTTTCAGTTTTGGGAGGTGAAATTTTCTATATATTTGAATAGGCGTGTTCTCGTAATGCAAATGAAACATTTTGCCTTCGTCAGTCCTCCATTCTCCTTTCGAGCATGGGTCTACCCTAAAAGGAAAAATTTGCTCTCTTTCCTTTTAGAGTAGGTCCCTTTTCAGAAGGGAGCAAGCTCACTTTTGTGACAGATTTGTCTCTCTTGAAAGTGTATCAATTTTTTACTTAACATAAAGCGAGCCAGCATTTCCTACAAGATAGCATTTTTGTCAAGCGAAGACTCAGATCAGCCAGTGCATGCGCACAGTCTGACCAAAGTATTTGATGTCCGTCTGAAGACGCTTTGGTGCACTACGAAGGCTGATCAGACTGTGCGAATGTGCAGGCTGATACGTCTTCGCTAGGCGCACGTGCAGGTTTGTCATTACGAAAACACTCCTTTTCAAATGTATGGAAATTTCACCTCCAAAAACTGAGAAAAAAATCAAATCAAAACTCTGATAATTTTCAAATTACTGCTCAAAACATAGATTGTGGGTACTCGTTAGAACCGCCTCACTCGAACATAGATTGTGGGTACTCGTTAGAACCGCCTCACCGAGTGAGGCGGTTCTAACGAGTACCCACAATCTATGTTTTGAGCTGAAATAAGAAAAATAATGTATACCCCTGTAAACCCCAGTTTTACTATATAAAAGTGGGGTTTTAGGGGATAAAAATTATATAGGCATGTTTCCGTGATGAAAAAATGCTGTTGTCTGGCTCAAATGTCATGAGAATTAGTCTAAAAGAAATTACATACCAGGTCCTTTATCTAGCGGTAATTGCCTCGCCATTATAGCATTAAGATTAGTTTCTTTTTCTGACGACGAAGACTTCATTGCTTCCTGTTTCATATCATCAGTTATTTGATTTCCGTGATCATCAGTGTGATTATCCTTCATTAAACCATTTTTATTTTGCAAATCTGCTCTATCGACTTCATTTATTGAAAAGGTGGATTCTATTACATCTAGCGTGGAACTTTGCATAACTGTGTTATACCTAAATAGGTCTCTTGGCAGCTTTGTAATTGCTGAAAATGGCTGCCACATGAAATCCTGGACCATGGCTAACCATATTGTGTAAAACACAACCGCTAAAAAAATGAATAAATAACAACGGATAATAAACTTCATAGTAACACTAACTATTTTAAGCCTGAAAATGTTTTCTTAGTTTTCTGAAATAAAGTCTAACACTTATCTTCTGCTAATATGGTAATATGTTGGTACCGTATTTTATCCAAAATATTGACAGTTAAATAAACGTCAAAAAATTGCCTTTGGAAACAAAGAACACACGACGGGTTAGAAAATGGGAGTCTCGGTTTTATTGAGACTCTTCGTAGGCAATAATGAAGTTTGCAAGTAAAGACAGACAGGCCTGAGCAAACAGTGTAAACCAGCTCAGACGCCGCATAGTGCGGCGTCTGAGCTGGTCTACACTGTTTGACACCCATCCAGCAACTTTATATACATAAACGAGTAGTGACGTTTGAGAATAAGCATGATAAAGAGTGAAGGTAACCGAATACTCAATTTCATACCGGTTTCGTAATTATCCGTAAAGCGATCGGAATTAAGTCACGTGGACCTCGATCACATTGCCAATTATCTTTTGGCTGTAAAAAGGACACTCGGTAGTTGTTTTTCCGTCTTCCCAGATTTGGACAAACCATTACAAAAACACGCCTATATACTTTTGACCTCCTCAAACCCCACTTTTATATAGTAAAACTGGGGTTTACAGGGGTATATATTATTTTTCTTATTTCTGTCAAAAACATAGCAGTTATGGTACTCGAGGCGGTTCTAACGAGTACCCACAATCTATGTTTTGAGCAGAAAAAGAAAAAAAAATCAGAGTTTTTGGAGATGAAATTTTCTATATATTTGTATAAGCGTGTTTTCGTAATAGTTTTTGTTCCTCCAGGGCAGGCGAAGGAAATGAACATCATCACGGATCTTTGCATACGATTTGCAGCTTTTAACAATGGCATTAGATGGTATTTTATCCACCTGTATTCCTGTTTTATTGAAGGTAGACGGGTGCCACCGTATTAATTTCGCCAGCATTGGATTGGTCGATATTTTTATCATGGATCCGGCTCCGGAAAACAATCGTTCATTTCCGTACCGGTTCGGGATTTGTTCATAGTGAAATGGATTATATCTGTGGTAAATACGGTACAATCTTAAAAATCAATGTCTTTAAAAATAAAGTTAACTTTGACCTATACACGTATATACATGTAATTTAAAATTATATGGGTGGCAACGTCAGATAATGTACCTTCGGCCATGTGCGCCCAGAGAAAATTCTGATCAGACTGCGCATGCGCAGTCTGATCAGAATTTTCAATGAGCGCATTTTGGATAGCCAAAGTTGCAAAGTGTTTTCGTGCGCATAACGATGCGTGGATGCGCAGGCTGATTTGAGTCTTTGCTGGACGCTAATCTCAGAAGGTACGTTTTCTGATGGTACGACACATTTTGCCTCTGGAATATTAAACTGCCATTAAATAGTTGCAATAGATAATCGATGCAAAATCCGTTTTAATTTATTTTTTTATTTCAGTCACGCTGTGACAGAACCTGACTTTAGGCGTCTATGAACTGCGCATGCTCAGATAAAACTTTATGTGTGCTTATTAAACCTCTTATGAACAAGCACAGATATTCGTTGCGCTTATGTCGAAGCTTTAGATAAATTTGCATATCCACCACGATATTTGACTCATGCGAACACAAAGGTTACAAAAGGCCCTGCCCAGTTGCATATTAAGATGCGAACAGCAGCACCCCTGGACACAACCTTTAACATATAAGCTCTGTAGAAGCGAGATCTTATTTGTGCCATCACGAAAACATGTCTATGTAATTTTGACCCCCTCAAACCCCACTTTTATATAGATAAAATGGAGTTTGCAGGAGTACACATTATTTTTCTTATTTCTGCTATAAAACAATAGATTATGAATACCCATTAGAACCGCCTCGATGAGGTGGTTCTAACGAATACACACAATCTCTGTTTCGAGGAAAAATAACAAAAAAGATCAAATGTTTCATCTGAAACTTATCCTTGTTGCAGCCGTTAAAGTGCCATTATATTGAAGTGGCGTCTTTTCGTTATGATCAGTCGAAAAAATTTAGCCTTGATGTCAGAAAACGTACTGTCGGACGTTTTTGAATATGTGCACCCAGCGAAGATTCACTGGGTGCATTTTCGGATAGCCAGAGATGCAAACATTACGAAAACACGCCTGTTCAAATATATAGAAAATTTTATCTCCAAAAACTGAAAATTTTCAGATAAAAAACTCAGTTATTTTTCATATTTCTGCACAAAACATAGATTGTGGGTACTCGTTAGAACCGCCTCGCAGAGGCGGTTCGCCGAGGCGGTTCTAACGAGTACCCACAATCTATGTTTTTGAGCAGAAATAAGAAAAATAATGTATACCCCTGTAAACCCCAGTTTTACTATATAAAAGTGGGGTTTAAGGGGGTCCAAATTATATAGGCATGATTTCGTGATGGTTGCTTTATACGCACAACGAAGACTCTGATCAGGCTGTGTTGATGCGCAAACTGGCAATATAAATGTGTCATTTTTGTTATTTTGCATGTGATATGAACGCTGGTCGGTGGCTCTTCGCGTGTTCAGTGCAGGCGAGTTACTCTTATTATTATTTGTGGCTGACTGTCTATTGTCTTCTGGGGCTGTATACCATGTTATTTTCTTTTGTGTGTGTGTTGTGTGTGTGTGTGGCTGTGTGTGCTTGTGTGTGTGTGTGTTGTTTTTTATTCAGGTACTACAGTGGGCATATTCCTTCATTTTCGGCTTGTATACTACTATGCGCTTTTCATTATTATTTGCCTATCTCTGTATTCGCACAGGTTACGGAGTTTTTAAGCTAAGCAGCTGATATATAAATTTTCTGTAATGGTACGAACACACCCGTTATTCTAAAATTTGAATGATTCCATTTGACTTCTTTGTGATATGCCCAGAAAGTGGTGCCAGAATAACAAATCAAAGCATTGACAGCACTAGTGTATCGATTGTCTCTCAGTGTAGACTGGGAAAATGGTCCTGAGTGGGGACGTAAAACTGTTTAATTTAACCCTTAACTTTATGTACTTTAAGCAAACAATGCAGACCCTAATCAGACGCCGCTTTCTGCGGCGTCTGATCTGGGTCTGCACTGTTTGCCAATATCCCATTCCAGGTTTTACAGATAATCCTTTTTATACTGCACTCTGATGTCGCAGCAACCTGGTCTAACGCGCGCTTTTTGCATTTGTTCACTAATGCTCGATTGTAAACAATCGATCCAATAATGTAGACCCTTTTAAGAACGGTTTGAGCTGTGTTATACTGTAGGAATATTTAGAGAAATAACGGTTTTATTTGTGCCATTTGTTTATAGTCCGACCAAACTGACGTCGCTTTGACCGGCGCATTTAATATAATTTCGGTCTGGCGCATCACATATGAAACGCGTAAATTCACTCACTCGTACAGGTAATATACCTGTTTACGAGATAAACGCATTCTTATAAATATTATAATCTAAAGGTCAAAGCGATAGGTCAGCTTGGTCAGCCCATATACCTCTATCTCGTATCCATGCGGCCTTAAAAAGGCTGAATCATCACGAAAACATGCCTACATAAGTTTGACCCCCTTAAACCCCACTTTTATGTAGTAAAACTGGGGTTTACAGGGGTATACATTAATTTTCTTATTTCTGCTAAAAAACATAGATTGTGGGTACCCGTTAGAACCGCCTCGCAGAGATTGTGGGTACCCGTTAGAACCGCCTCTGCGAGGCGGTTCTAACGAGTACCCACAATCTATGTTTTGAGCAGAAATATGAAATATATCTGTGTTTTTTTTCTGAAAATTTTCAGTTTTTGGAGATGAAATTTTCTATATATTTGAATAGGCGTGTTTTCGTAATGTTTTATAAGCATTCTATACACTTGTTAACGCATGAATCATTCAGTACAATTATAACGATACCGTTCATTCATAAACATGCCAGTTCAACGGATGAAAAAAGAAGGAGCACGCACGCAAGCGCGCGAACACACACACACACACACACACACACACACACACACACACACACACACACACACACACACACACACACACACACACACACACACACACACCACGTGAGTTACATTTCGTTGATTTCGAGACTTATCTTTAAATTGTGTCTGTTGAAAATATTAGGAAACGTAAATTTTCTGTTGCCCTCTCACCGGTTTAAAAACCTTTCAATGGTATTTGAAATGCCGTCATATAAATGTTTGGAAATGTTCAAAATACTCATGTTGTAACATAGATGTAACAAGAGAGAAATAAACTTGATTGAAAAATCCTGTAACAGTGTAATAAACTGTTTGCCGCATTGTCTCAATGCGGCAAACAGTTTATTACACTGTTACAAGGGTTTTCCATCAGGAATCCGAAGAACTGCATAACAGCAAAACTCTAAAGGTAGAAGTTAGACAAACATGTCACACTGATGTTACCTGTATATTTGAAAGGTATTTGTCATGTTTGTCTGATGTAAATTAGCCTTATCCATATGAGCGTGGTTAATTTCGTTCTGCGGAGGACTTAGTCGATAACATAGTCCATGTAAACAGGTCAGCATACATATTTTGCCAAAGTGGACACAACAAAGTTCCTTTTAAAAATTTTATTTCATAAAAAATAAGACCGTTTTGGTTTAAACGGTACTGTTTGTATAAATCTTTACAGAGAAATACTAAAAACAACAAAATACAATGTAATACTTATCTATACAAAAGGAATCCAGAAAAAAAGTCAACTGACTTGTTTGAATCTGCGTTTTGACCACAAAATGTTTGTGAAAGCAATTTTGCCATATTTTCTGTGACAAAGAATTTTTGCTTGTTTGAAAAAGAAGATACAGCTTTCATAATCTGTTAAAATCATTGTAGCTCCGTACTTTAACAGTGTCAGAGTACACAGCTGACACCACAGTATTGTGACACTGTATCAAGATACGGATCACTATTGCATAGCTACTACATCGCGTCGCACTTTGACATTATTACATTTTTTATGCCTGATATCTAAAAGTATTAAAATGAGTAACAATTTTGCTGTGGCATTATATCAGAGTAATGTACATCACAGTATCCTTCGCTTCTGTATAAATATAGGTTCCAACGAATGTGTGGTTTACAGGGGTATGCATTATAAAAATAGAGGATCTTACATGAGTGGTTATTTCATATGATTTTTTTTGAAACGAGCCTTCGGCGATTTTCGTAAATTTCATATGAAATGACCACGTGCGTAAGATTCTGTTTATCATATGACCATTTTAAATTGGATTTTATCGCCTTTAAAGTTGACAATTGTTCAACAGAAAATGCACGGTTGACATAGACGTCGTCATGACGTTACTTGTTTCCGCCAAAGTGTTATGTAACGTGTGGTCATACCATTTTTATGACATGGCGTCGTCATATGATAAAAGTGATTTTTCATAATTTGATAACTTGATTTTGAAACTTTTAACGCTTAGCTTGCTAGGTAAACAATTCAGTGGACGACATTTTTTCTTGTTTTGTCCAGAAAATAAGCTTTGACGTTTCATGCATATTATCTCATATGGAAAGAATTTGCATGAAATGTCAAAATCTATTTTCTGATAAAATTTGAAAACATACCATCAATTTGCAATTTTCACTATACAAAGCGGGGATTACCTGGATATATATTACATTAACATGTTAACGTAACGCGACATCAATATTTTATCTCATTATAATACTTTCAGACGAAAACTATGAGGTGCATGTACTGTATAATATAGCTCCGTTCTTTGGTACCAGTGTCAAATTACGGCGGTACAGTAGTGTCTAAAAACGGTGGAGTGGTTAAGTACGCAGCTATACAGAGGCTAGTATAAGAAACACAAGCATACACTGCCGTAAATAAATACATGAGGATGATATTTTTATTATTCATTACTTTAGTGGGGTTTATGCACTTGATACATTTTTCAAAATTTTCAAAAGGGAAACAATTTTTGTGACTTCCTGTTTGCATTCCTGAACACCAACACTGTAAACAAATCCAGTAAATTTTACGGTAAAATACTGGTAACTGGCTGCCAGCTGCAATTACCGTAAATTTTACGGGTTCCCTGTAGATTATTTACTGGAATAATCATGCATGGCAGGGAAGAGTATGACAAGTGAGGTAACGTAGGACATAGTAGGGATGTGGGCTACCGCACCGTATCTTAAGCTTACCCATCCTTACCCCATCCTTCGAGGTAATTCATCACGAAAATATACCTATATTATTTTGACCCCCTTAAACCCCACTTTTATATGGTAAAAATGGGGTTTACAAGGGTAGTCATTATTTTTCTTATTTCTGCTCAAAACATAGATCGTGGGTACTCGTTAGAACCGCCTTGGCGAGGCGGTTCTAACGAGTACCCACAATCTATGTTTTGAGCAGAAATAAGAAAAATATCAGAGATTTTTGTATAAAAAATTTAAGTTTTTGAAGGTGAAATTTTCTTTATATTTGAATAGGCGTGGTTTCGTAATGTGCTGCAAAAGTTTTACAGGGACCCGTAAAATTAACGGTAAATACGATGGCAGCCAGTTGCCAGTATTTTACTGTAAAATCTAGATTTTTTTTTTTTTTTTTTTTTTTTTTTTTTTTTTTTTTTACAGTGAACTCCTTCTAAAAAGGGATCTACTCTAAAAGGAAAGAATTCGCCCCAAGGGGAGCAACTTCTTTCCTTTTAGAGAAGACCCATGTTCAGAAGGGGGGTAAAACAAGTTGATAGTGAGACGGTGTCATTTTGTCTTCAACTAAGCCTTCGCCTCATTAAACATTTTCTTCAATCCCTTCAAACTTATACTAGCTTCGTCAAAATGCGGCTGCATTCGGTCCTCAACGCGTTTCATCCAGGCTTTTACAATCGGATTATGTTCATATATTCCGCTTTCGTTCACTCCATCTAAGTGCATAAGCTCGCATACACCAACAAGATCAGCTACAGATATTTCGTCTCCACATATGAACGGTTCGTCTTTGAGGAAATAAGCAGCTAAATGATCTATTGCTTTTGTGAGCTCTTCCTTCGCATTGGCAACTAATTTCTCGTCCAACGGTTTCTTAGGAAATCTTTCGCCAACGCCGATCCGGGATCGAAACTGTGAACAGAAAATAATTAGGCTATTAGAAAGAAAGACTATTAGGTATATGCGATCAGCAAAGGTCCATATATCTCAGCCTGTCAAAGAATGCAGTCTACGTCACGTTACTCCCATAATTTCTCAGCCCTCAGTTCCCCATGTTTTACTATATTGGGGATTAGCCTCAGTTCTGGATAAAAGAAGGCATGTCCTTTTCAGGGTTGCGTTTAAAATCTCAGAAATAACCCAGGATGCTTTAGTTTTCAACTTCGGAACCTCTCCAATGTGTTTGTGCAAAGTGAGCCAAGCCCCTTTCCAGTGGGTGGTTTAATAAACAAAAAAAAAATCCTCACATAAAAGCATAGTCCAGTGCGGCTGAACCCTGGATTACATGACCAGATTTCGAAGAACCATAACTTTTGTTAAGTTTTAAATTTCTGCATCTTTTAGTTTTCTGGGCTAATTCAGCAGACGACAAATTGGTAATATTACTTCCCAGAAAATAAGATTTGACAATTTATGCCTTAAATGGACAAATTGCATGAAAAGGCCAATTTTCAGGGGAAAATAAGAAAAAAATATTTAAAAAATGTCGTCTGCTGAAATTTTACCAAGCACGCTAATCTTTAAATCAACATTCTCTCCTAATTAATCTTGTGTAAACTGTACTCACAGTATTGACGACTATTTCCAATTCCCACTTTCTAATGTTAAGATGTTGCCAATTCAGGAATTCGTCTATTTTCGCGGCTTTCTGTACATCTTTTCTTGGAAACCAGTGCTCAGGAACATTGAACTTGATTGCTATATACCGCATAATAGCTACACTGAAATCAAAATATTTCAACATCACGAAAACACGCCTATATAATTTTGACCCCCTTAAACCCCGCTTTTATATAGTAAAACTGGGGTTTACAGGGGTATACATTATTTTTCTTATTCTGCTAAAAAACATAGATTGTGAGTACTCGTTAGAACCGCCTCGCCGAGGCGGTCCTAACGAGTACCCACAATCTTTGTTTTGAGCAGAAATATGAAAAATATCAGAATTTTTTTTTTCATCTGAAAATTTTCCCTTTTTTTTTTGGTTGTAAAATTTTCAATATATTTGAATAGGCGTGTTTTACAAAGGAGGCTTTGCGTGCAGTAAAACACACAGAAAGTCACCGTTACCATATGTACGTACCGTATTTTTTAGACCTGAGCAAACCGCGTAGATCAAAATGCGGCGTCTGATCAGGGTCTACGCTATTTGACACTCATCCAGCGACCTTTAGACACATCAACAGGTAGTAAAATGTTTTGTTCATATTTGGGAGAAATATAGTAAGTAGATATGGCCTCTGTATACCAAGGAAAAATTCGGTACAAGTATTAGCTTTCACAAAATATACGTTAGAGGACAATGTAAGTTATATTTCACGGTCCAGTCACTGATCATTATAGTTTTGGAGGCTACTTGATGGATTAACATGAAACTTGACATTTTGCTATTACTCTTCAACAAGTTTTAGCATTTATTGTGTGCTAACGCAGATCAAGCTTTCGTGAAAACTAATACTTGGTTATAATAACGCAAAGCAGTCCATGGAAAATAGAACCGGACGTCCATGACCTTTCATAAAGTGCGTCCAGAGCATTGGCAAAGTCTATGATGTAGACAATAGCAGGTGCCCGGATCAACTTGTGCATTCGTACAGTCTTGTCAGGTTTTTGCTTGTCCCAGTACGAAAATACGCCTATGCAAATATATAGAAAATTTCATCTCCAAAAACTGAAAACTTTCAGATAAAAAAAACTCCGATATTTTTCATATTTCTGCTCAAAACATAGATTGTGGGTACTCGTTAGAACCGCCTCACCGAGGCGGTTCTAACGAGTACACACAATCTATATTTTGAGCAGAAATAAGAAAAAATAATGTATACCCCTGTAAACCCAAGTTTTACTATATAAAAGTGGCGTTTAAGGGGGTACAAATTATATAGGTATGTTTTCGTGATGCGCTTCAGAATCGTTGGCTGCTGTTCAGAATGCATCAACCTACAACAAAGTCCCCTGATAATAATTTACGCATGCGCAGGCTGATTTTAACAGTTGCATTTTACTAAAGAGAACTAGCTACACTTGGTAGACTTATCCGCCATTTCCGCCAAGGGAGACAACTGTTGTGACCCCCTGTTTGCTTAATTGCACATCAAGCCCCTTCCAAAATGGGTATACTCTAAAAGGAACCGCTAATTCAAGAAGGGCAGTTGTCAGTTTCTGGCGTGAGAATGTTCACAAAATACTGATTAAGCGCTTAGAGGAATAAGCCTGCCCAGTAAAAGTGTGGTTAGGTAAACTGCATGCTCGACATGACCCCATTAGGTTGACTGGGCCGTAAAACCTCAACACAAAGAAACTAAAAGGAAATAATTCCTCCCTTTGTTTTTTTCCTGTTGTATTATATTGTTTGCTATTATTTATGATCGGCAGGTCAAATGTAATCCTTTAGGTACGGAACCTCCCAAATATGCTCCTTTCCAGTGGGCTGTGTAATAAGTAAAATCAGTTCTGGGGTTCAAAAGCAAGCATAAAAAAGCAGGTATACGCCGTTCAGAAATTATATGTTCCTGTGATGGGCCATCACGAAAGCATACCTTTATAATATTGGGGTATACATTATTTTTCTAACTTCTGCTCAAAAACATAGATTGTGGGTACTCGTTAGAACCGCCTCGGCGAGGCGGTTCTAACGAGTACCCACAATTTATGTTTTGAGCAGAAATATGAAAAATATCAGAATTTTTATCTGAAACCTTTCAGTTTTTGGTGGTGAAATTTTCAATATATTTGAATAGGCGTGTACCATACCAAAGGTACTTGGTTACTGAAACTCTCAAAGATAATATGAGTGGCTATTCAGGTTCAAATTCATCAAGAGGATAGGTCACAAATATTTTTGTAGTGTTTCAGTAACTAATCATCTAATTGATTTATTAGCAGCGTGAGGTATCTGATTTAAATTGAAAGTAAAACACTTGAAATCTAGATAAATATCGATTATAATATGATCGTTAAGTTAGCATCTGGTTCACGGTTCATTATTCACGGTTCAGGATTCAGCGTATGGTTCAGTATTCAGGATATTATTCAAAATACGAGCTGCAGCGTCTGGTTCAGGATTCAGCGTATTATTCAAAATACGAGCTGCAGCGTCTGGTTCAGGATTCAGCGTATTATTCAAAATACGAGCTGCAGCGTCTGGTTCAGGATTCAGCGTATTATTCAAAATACGAGCTGCAGCGTCTGGTTCAGGATTCAGCGTATTATTCAAAATGCGAGCTGCAGCGTCTGTTTCATTATTGAGGGTATTTTTCAAAATACGAGCTGCAGCGTCTGGTTCAGGATTCAGCGTATTATTCAAAATACGACCTGCAGCGTCTGGTTCAGGATTCAGCGTATTATTCAAAATACGAGCTGCAGCGTCTGGTTCAGGATTCAGCGTATTATTCAAAATGCGAGCTGCAGCGTCTGTTTCATTATTGAGGGTATTTTTCAAAATACGAGCTGCAGCGTCTGGTTCAGTATTCAGCGTATTATTCAAAATACGAGCTGCAGCGTCTGGTTCATTATTCAGGGTATTTTTCAAAACACGACCTGCAGCGTCTGGTTCAGGATTCAGCGTATTATTCAAAATACGACCTGCAGCGTCTGGTTCAGGATTCAGCGTATTATTCAAAATACGACCTGCAGCGTCTGGTTCAGGATTCAGCGTATTATTCAAAATGCGAGCTGCAGCGTCTGTTTCATTACTGAGGGTACTTTTTAAAATACGACCTGCAGCGTCTGGTTCAGGATTCAGCGTATTATTCAAAATACGAGCTGCAGCGTCTGGTTCAGGATTCAGCGTATTATTCAAAATACGAGCTGCAGCGTCTGGTTCAGGATTCAGCGTATTATTCAAAATGCGAGCTGCAGCGTCTGTTCCATTATTGAGGGTATTTTTCAAAATACGAGCTGCAGCGTCTGGTTCAGTATTCAGCGTATTATTCAAAATACGAGCTGCAGCGTCTTGTTCATTATTCAGCGTATTTTTCAAAACACGACCTGCAGCGTCTGGTTCAGGATTCAGCGTATTATTCAAAATGCGAGCTGCAGCGTCTGGTTCAGGATTCAGCGTATTATTCAAAATACGAGCTGCAGCGTCTGGTTCAGGATTCAGCGTATTATTCAAAATGCGAGCTGCAGCGTCTGTTTTATTATTGAGGGTATTTTTCAAAATACGAGCTGCAGCGTCTGGTTCAGGACTCAGCGTATTATTCAAAATACGAGCTGCAGCGTCTGGTTCATTATTCAGGGTATTTTTCGAAACACGACCTGCAGCGTCTGGTTCAGGATTCAGCGTATTATTCAAAATACGACCTGCAGCGTCTGGTTCAGGATTCAGCGTATTATTCAAAATACGAGCTGCAGCGTCTGGTTCAGGATTCAGCGTATTATTCAAACTACGAGCTGCAGCGTCTGGTTCAAGATTCAGCGTATTATTCAAAATATGAGCTGCAGCGTCTGGTTCATTATTCAGGGTATTTTTCAAAACACGACCTGCAGCGTCTGGTTCAGGATTCAGCGTATTATTCAAAATACGAGCTGCAGTGTCTGGTTCAGGATTCAGCGTATTATTCAAAATGCGAGCTGCAGCGTCTGTTTCATTATTGAGGGTATTTTTCAAAATACGAGCTGCAGCGTCTGGTTCAGTATTCAGCGTATTATTCAAAATACAAGCTGCAGCGTCTGGTTCATTATTCAGGGTATTTTTCAAAACACGACCTGCAGCGTCTGGTTCAGGATTCAGCGTATTATTCAAAATGCGAGCTGCAGCGTCTGGTTCAGGATTCAGCGTATTATTCAAAATACGAGCTGCAGCGTCTGGTTCAGGATTCAGCGTATTATTCAAAATGCGAGCTGCAGCGTCTGTTTTATTATTGAGGGTATTTTTCAAAATACGAGCTGCAGCGTCTGGTTCAGGATTCAGCGTATTATTCAAAATACGAGCTGCAGCGTCTGGTTCATTATTCAGGGTATTTTTCAAAACACGACCTGCAGCGTCTGGTTCAGGATTCAGCGTATTATTCAAAATACGACCTGCAGCGTCTGGTTCAGGATTCAGCGTATTAATCAAAATACGAGGTGCAGCGTCTGGTTCAGGATCCAGCGTATTATTCAAAATACGAGCTGCAGCGTCTGGTTCAGGATTCAACGTATTATTCAAAATACGAGCTGCAGCGTCTGGTTCATTATTCAGGGTATTTTTCAAAACACGACCTGCAGCGTCTGGTTCAGGATTCAGCGTATTATTCAAAATACGATCTGCAGCGTCTGGTTCATTATTTGAGGGTATTAATCAAAAGTGGCCAGGGTATTATTCAGCGTATGGTTCAGGATATATCTAGGGTTTGTGTAGCCCCAACCGAAGTGCAATGCAGGATGAGTGTTTTGGCTGGGGCTAACGTGAGATGGTGTATCTAAGACTTGCGACTTTTGGGGTTGCCGTTACTTCTAAAGGTTGCGGTTAGCTTAGGGTTTGCGGTTAATTCTGATGTCTTGTAGCTAGGGTTAAGGTTAGCGTAAACCTAGGGTTAGGGTAGTCCTAACCCTAGGGCTATAAGGATGAGTGTTTGGGGGCTGGGGGCTAGCGTGAGATGGTGTGACTGCGGTTAGTTTTGGGTATTGCGGTTAATTCTAATGTTTCGTAGCTATGGTTAGTGATAGTGATGGGTTAGGGTTAGTGTTTAGGGCTAAGGTAGTAAGGGTTTGACAGGTTTAGTGTAAGGGGCTGGGGCTAGGGTTGGTGGCTGCCGCTGAAGGGTTCGGCTAGTTTTGGGGGTTGCGTTTAATTCTGATGCCTCAGACAATGACGGCCTCGTCATAAAACTTTAACCAGTGGGTTGGGGCTTGACGATATCTCTTTGGGTTGGCCGCCGTGGTTCAACTATTGGTTTTCATTTACTCTGGCATACAGTAGAATTAGCCATGCGTACTCGGCTTTGTTTATTATAGCGATTAATTTGATTTTTATGTTTTCGCTTTGATGCATGGACTGAGTTGGGAGCCTTTATGCGAACCGAATTTTTATGTATTTCTGTATTAAGAGTAGCATCGGGACCCAGGGTGAAGTTGGCTAGCTGTAAAAGTGCTTTAAACCCCCCCCCCCCCGGTGGTTTGCTCTACCGACCGTTCTAAGGCGGTGGTCCCGGTGTTAGTCTTACTCTTTGTTGCTTTGTGGTTTATTCTACGAGGCGATTTGTTGTATGTCTTTCCGTGTGTCATTTTGTTCTTGTGTTTTTCAGTCCATTTAGTTTGCGATTACCTCGCTTGGGGAAGAGAGAGCTAAACTTAGTGCTTTTCGTACGTTTGTTCGGTTTGTGCTTATTTAGATTTGTCGGTTTCCTATTTCCTCTTGGGGTCTGGGAAGGGCTGCGGTTTGTGATTGTGGCCCTCCCTGGACTTTTCTCTTACCTTTTTTGGGGATAGGGTTAGGGTAGCCCCAACCCCAGGTCCTATGTAGGATGAGTCTTTGGGGCTGGGGCTAGGATGAGAGGATGCGACTGAGACTTGCTGTTAGTTTGAGGATTGTGGTTACTTCTGATGTCTTCTAGCTAGTGTTAGTGTTACCCTAGGGTTAGGGAAGCCCCAATCCTAGGGCTTGCAGGGTGTGTGTTTAGGGCTAAGGCTACGGTGAGTGTGTGTCTCTTGGGGTTAGTTTTGGGGTTGCAGTTAATTCTAATGTTTTGCAGCTAGGGTTAGTGTAAGTGTTAGTGATAGGTTAAGGTTAGGGTTTCGGGTTAGGGCAAGGGTAGTAGTGGCTTGACAGGGTTAGTGTTAGGGGCTGGGGCTAGGGTTGGAGGCTACCACTAAAGGTTGCGGTTAGTTTTGAGGTTGTGGTTAATTCTGATGCCTTGCAGCTAGGGTTAGGGTTACCCTAGAGTTAGGGTAGTCCCAACACTGTGGATATGCAGGGAGAGTCTTTGCTGCTGGGGCTAGGGCAAGAGGGTGTGTCTGAGACGCGGTTAGTTTTGGGATTGTGGTTTACTCTAATGTTTCATACCTAGGGCTGGGGTTAGGGTAAGGGTAAGGGGTTAGAGCTAGGGTAGTAAGGGCTTGACAGGGTGAGTGTTAGGGCTGGGGCTAGGTTTGGAGGCTTTAGGTTGCGGTTAGTTTGGGGGTCGCGGTTAATTCTGATGTCTTTTAACTAGGGTTAGGATTAGGATAAACCTAGGGTTAGGGTAGCTCTAACCCAGGGGCTATGCAGGGTGAGTGTTTGGGGCCGGGGCTAGGTTGAGAGCGTGTGTCTAAGACTTGCGGTTAGTTTTGGGGTTGCGGTTAATTCTAATATTTTGTACCTAGGGTTAGAGTTAGTGATAGGTTAGGGTTAGGGTTAGGGTTAGTGCTAGGGTAGTAGGGGCTTGTCAGTGGTATGGGGCTGGGGTTAGGGTTGGAGGCTGCTGCTAAAGGTTGCGGTTAGTTTAGGGGCTGCGGTTTATTCTGACGTCTTCTAGGATGGGTTAAGGTCAAGGTAACCCTAGGGTTAGGTAGCCCCAACCTTGGGGCTATGCAGGATGTGTTTGGGGTTGGGGCTGAAGTGTGAGTGTGTGTTTAAGACTTCCGGTTGGTTTTGGCGTTGTGGTTAATTCCAATATTTTGTAGCTATGGTTAGGGTTAGGGCTGGGCAGGGTGAGTGTTTTGGACTGGGACCAGGGTTAGAGGCTGTGGTTATGAGTTGCAGTTAGTTTAATGGTTGTGGTTTATTTTAAATGGGTTAGAGCTAGGGTTAGGGTTAGGGGTTAGATCTGGGATTAGTAGGGGCTGGATAGGGGTAGTGTTAGATGCTGGGGCTAGGGTTAGCGTCTTTGGCTGAGCCTTGCGGTTAGTTTTTGGGCTGGGGCTAGGGTTATATGCTGTTGCAGTTTTGCGGTTAGTTTAGGGCTTGCGATTAATTCTAATGATTTTCAGCTATGGTTAGGGTTAGTGATAGAGTAGGGTTAGTGTTAAGTGTTAGGGCTGGGGTGAGTAGGGGCTGGACATGGGTAGTGTTGGAGGCTGGAGCTAGGGTTAGGTGCTTCTGTTGAGCATTGCGGTTATATCTGGTGTTGCGGTTAATTGCAGTGTTTTTAGCTAGGGTTAGGGTTAGTCTGGGCACGGTGATGATTTTGGGCTGGGGCCAGGGTGACTAAGCGTTGCGGTTAGTTTGGGGGTTGCGGTTAATTCTAATGATTTTTACCTAGGGTTAGGGCTACTAATAGGTTAGGGTTAGGATTAGGGGTTCAAGCTGAGGTAAGTAGGGCTGGACAGGAGTAGTGTTAGAGGCTGGGGCTAGTGTTAGGGGTTAATGTTAGAGGCGGTGGCTATGAGTTGCGGTTAGTTTAAAGGTTGCGTGAATTATAATGATTTTCACCTAGGGTTATGGTTAGGGTTAGCGATAGGTTACGGTTAGCTTTAGGGGTTAGGGCTGGGGTGAGTAGGGGCTGGACAGGGGTAGAGGCTGGGGCTAGGGCTAACGGCTTAGGCTGAGCCTTGGGGTTAATTCTAGGGTTGTGGTTAATTGCAGTGTTTTGTAGCTAGGGTTAGGGTTCGGCAGGGTGAGGGTTTTGGGCTGGGGCCAGGGTTAGAGGCCGTGGCTAAGTATTGCGGTTAGTTTAGGGATTGCGGTTAATTCTAATGATTTCAGCTAGGGTTAGGGTTAGTGATAAAGTTAGGGGATAGGGGTGTGGTGAGTAGGGGCTGGACAGGGATTAGGGTTAGGGTTAGGGTTAGGTAAGGGCTTTTTTCTTGGCTGTTCGCAGTAAGGAATTTTTCCCTATAGTGGATCTCGATGTCAGCGACCAGGTTCATTCAAGTTGATTGGATGCATCTCCAAGGGAGCCCAGGTGAGCCAACTTTGGCGAGAAAGTAATTACCTCTCTTCTCATACAGGGCTACTCAAAATGGAAGGAACATATTTTCTGATCAGAATAGCCCCCTTTTGAAGAGGGATTTATAAACCAGGAAAGGATCTGTTCCGCTGGAATGGTCTCCCTTTGAAAGGGAAGTGAGTGTTGAGATGTATCTCTGTTCACCGTAACCTTTTCATCGCTGCAGATCAAAACAGATACTGTGCAAACAGTGTCGATCCAGATGAGAAAATAAAAAGCATTTTTTATTGCTGTTTAAGTGCAAAAAGGTATAAGGTTAAAATATCATTTTAACCTTCCTTTACCACTCTCTCTGGACTAATTTTAGCAGATGATAAATTGAGGACATATTTCTGATTTTTCAGAGAAACAAGATTTGGTATTCCATGCAAATTTTCTGGACACAATTTGCATGAAATGCCAAAACCAATTTTCTGGTGAATATAAGAAAATATTTCAAAACTTCATCTGAATTTTTTTCTTAGCATGCTAAGCGTTGAAGTTAAACTACTCGACTGCAACCTATTTGGTAGACAATGGCAGCTATTTATTGAAATCCATTCAGGTTGCAACTTCAGGACACTGACACAACCATGGAAACCAGGACAGAACAAGATCTATGCAGCAGTGATATTATCATAGATTATCTAATATTTGGACAGAAAAAAGAATTGTTAACCCTTGAGGCACTATCAGAATTGTTCTTTATATTTCTTGATATTTCATGTAAATTGTCTGCTTAATAGAGGATTTACATGTAGTGTTGAGCCTTGTTTTCTCCTAACAAAAATCTTAGAATGTCATCTGTAGCCATTGTGACAGGCTTTGCTACTGTAAGGAAGTTACCAATTTTGCCAAGGTAGGCAATTTCTCATAATTGCTTATCTTCCGTTACAGTATTTGTAACTTCCTGACATCAATAATTTTAAGTAAAGCTTGTGTCCCATACTTTTTTTTCAGTCCGAACTTATGGTTATCTAGCCTTTACCACTCTATAGGCAAATTCAGCAGATGACAAATTGATGATATTTTTATTTTTACCTGAAAACAAAATTAAGAATAAATTAAGATGCCATACCCTTTTCAAATTGTCAGCCAATCAGATTACTTTATCCAGATTGTTCGTCCATCTGTCTGGTTTTACGTATGCCTGTTATGTACACCACAATAGTTTGCGGTTTGTCAAAAGAAATATATATATAAACCATCATAAGTTCTTATTTTACTTAGATCCTTAGTATTTCCATGGTTGGCAGACTCCACTAGCTGTCAAACAAGAGCAATATAAGCGTAGCTGTACCAAATTTAGTGACACAGAGGCCCAAAAGTTTGTAACCGAAAATCATGATTGGTAAGACCCGGCAAGCGAAGCACATCCCCCTTCGAGCATACATCAATCTACGTAAATCATGAGAAAGTCCAACCGCAGACATCAGGTAAGAGACACCTACCGATCGATTAAAGAGCGTCCCCACCGTGCCACCTCAGCCAGCATGGCCCACGCATCACGGCAATCCCGGGCATCAGCAAGGAGAGTGTCCCAGGCAGCGAGACCTGCAACATGTAAACTCAACCCCAAAAAAATGGCGAACAAATCCGCTAAGATACACGTCACTATGACAAATCAAGCTTAGTTTTAGAAGAATTTAGAATGTGTACTACTGCAAATGTTAAGGTATAATACAGTAATTTAATTCAGTACTTACGTACTGACGTTAACACCGCAGTATCAACATCAGCACTTAGGAACTGATTCTGAGCAGATGATATCGAGGAAGGAAACATCCACCAGCAGAGATACCGACACAGTGGTTTGCAATATAAGCGCAACTATACCATGTTTAGTGACACTGAGGCTTTCTGTTATTAAAACGTCGTCAGTGTATCTAAACCTCAAAAGTGTGAAACCGAAACAGCTGATTGGCAAAACCCGGCAAGCGAAGCACATCCCTCTCAGAGCACACATCAACCGACGTAGATCAAGAGACAGGGAGCAAACAGTTCGAGGAAATGAGGAACTAAGTCTATAATATGGTATCGTGAAAGGACGACTTGTATAAAATTATATTAACTGAATAATTATGTGATTATGTTTGCAGCTTAAAGTGAATACTGAAACACTGACTGAACTCTGAACTTTATCCCAAACCACGAACCAAATCTTGAACTGATTAATTAAGAATCCAGCCCCGTAGACTGAATCAAGAACTACACTAAATTTAGAATCTTGTAGTGTTTCCTTAATCATGGACTGAACTCTGGTTTTGTTCAGTTTGAATCCTAATTTCAACCATGCATCGTACACTCAAACTTGAACTGGCATATATTGAAATCCGGAACTAAATTTTGAACCTTTGATTTAGTCCTGAGTCAATAAAAAATATCGGAAATCGTTACGTTTGATTTGTTTTCAAAGTTCATATATCGAGCACGGATTTTCAACACTTTATCAAGCTACGCTTATAAAAACATAAGCGTCGGCAAAAATGGCTTTAACAGATGCACCAATTACGGATGCATTATCACTATAAATTTTACAACAATACTTATCGCTGATGCATATACCCATAACTAAACCTATACCTATATACGAAGGTAATTCAAGAATTAATGGCGATTGCCAAATAAAACAGAACATGTAGCATAAACATCAGTTTTAACTGCGTACGCTGAAACCTTAAACATGTTAGCATACTGAATACTGAACCAGACACTGAATAATACCCTAGCCAATTTTTAATAATCCAGACGCTGAATAATACCCTGGAATATTTTTTTGAATAATACCCTGAGTCCTGAACCAGGCGCTGAATAATACGCTGGTCGTATTTTGAGTAATTCCCTGAATAATACGCCGAATATCGAACTAGACGCTGAAGAATACCCTGCACATTTTATAATAATACCCTGAATCCTGAACCAGACGCTGCAGGTCGTATTTTCAATTATACCCTCAATACTGAACCATACGCTGAATAATATCCTGACCATATTTTAATAATACCCTGAATAATGAACCAGATGCTGCAGCTCGTATTCTGAATAATACGCTGAATCCTGAACCAGACGCTGCAGGTCGTGTTTTGAAAAATACCCTGAATAATGAACCAGACGCTGCAGCTCGTATTTTGAATAATACGCTGAATCCTGAACCAGACGCTGCAGGTCGTGTTTTGAATAATACCCTGAATAATGAACCAGACGCTGCAGTTCGTATTTTGAATAATACCCTGAATCCTGATCCAGACGCTGCAGGTCGTATTTTCAATAATACCCTGAATACTGAACCATACGCTGAATAATATCCTGACCATTTTTTAATTATACCCTGAATAATGAACCAGATGCTGCAGCTCGTATTTTGAATAATACGCTGAATCCTGAACCAGACGCTGCAGCTCGTATTTTGAATAATACGCTGAATCCTGAACCAGACGCTGCAGGTCGTATTTTGAATAATACGCTGAATCCTGAACCAGACGCTGCAGGTCGTGTTTTGAAAAATACCCTGAATAATGAACCAGACGCTGCAGCTCGTATTTTGAATAATACGCTGAATCCTGAACCAGACGCTGCAGCTCGTATTTTGAAAAATACCCTCAATAATGAAACAGACGCTGCAGCTCGCATTTTGAATAATACGCTGAATCCTGAACCAGACGCTGCAGCTCGTATTTTGAATAATACGCTGAATCCTGAACAAGACGCTGCAGCTCGTATTTTGAATAATACGCTGAATCCTGAACCAGACGCTGCAGCTCTTATTTTGAATAATACGCTGAATCCTGAACCAGACGCTGCAGTTCGCATTTTGAATAATACGCTGAATCCTGAACCAGACGCTGCAGCTCGTATTTTGAATAATACGCTGAATCCTGAACCAGACGCTGCAGGTCGTATTTTGAATAATACGCTGAATCCTGAACCAGACGCTGCAGGTCGTGTTTTGAAAAATACCCTGAATAATGAACCAGACGCTGCAGCTCGTATTTTGAATAATACGCTGAATCCTGAACCAGACGCTGCAGCTCGTATTTTGAATAATACGCTGAATCCTGAACCAGACGCTGCAGGTCGTATTTTGAATAATACGCTGAATCCTGAACCAGACGCTGCAGCTCGTATTTTGAATAATACGCTGAATCCTGAACCAGACGCTGCAGGTCGTATTTTGAATAATACGCTGAATCCTGAACCAGACGCTGCAGGTCGTGTTTTGAAAAATACCCTGAATAATGAACCAGACGCTGCAGCTCGTATTTTGAATAATACGCTGAATCCTGAACCAGACGCTGCAGCTCGTATTTTGAAAAATACCCTTAATAATGAAACAGACGCTGCAGCTCGCATTTTGAATAATACGCTGAATCCTGAACCAGACGCTGCAGCTCGCATTTTGAATAATACGCTGAATCCTGAACCAGACGCTGCAGCTCGTATTTTGAATAATACGCTGAATCCTGAACCAGACGCTGCAGCTCGTATTTTGAATAATATCCTGAATACTGAACCAGACGCTGCAGGTCGTGTTTTGAAAAATACCCTGAATAATGAACCAGACGCTGCAGCTCGTATTTTGAATAATACGCTGAATACTGAACCAGACGCTGCAGCTCATATTTTGAAAAATACCCCCAATAATGAAACAGACGCTGCAGCTCGCATTTTGAATAATACGCTGAATCCTGAACCAGACGCTGCAGCTCGTATTTTGAATAATACGCTGAATCCTGAACCAGACGCTGCAGCTCGTATTTTGAATAATACGCTGAATCCTGAACCAGACGCTGCAGCTCGTATTTTGAAAAATACCCTCAATAATGAAACAGACGCTGCAGCTCGCATTTTGAATAATACGCTGAATCCTGAACCAGACGCTGCAGCTCGTATTTTGAATAATACGCTGAATCCTGAACCAGACGCTGCAGTTCGCATTTTGAATAATACGCTGAATCCTGAACCAGACGCTGCAGCTCGTATTTTGAATAATACGCTGAATCCTGAACCAGACGCTGCAGGTCGTATTTTGAATAATACGCTGAATCCTGAACCAGACGCTGCAGGTCGTGTTTTGAAAAATACCCTGAATAATGAACCAGACGCTGCAGCTCGTATTTTGAATAATACGCTGAATCCTGAACCAGACGCTGCAGCTCGTATTTTGAAAAATACCCTCAATAATGAAACAGACGCTGCAGCTCGCATTTTGAATAATACGCTGAATCCTGAACCAGACGCTGCAGCTCGTATTTTGAATAATACGCTGAATCCTGAACCAGACGCTGCAGCTCGTATTTTGAATAATACGCTGAATCCTGAACCAGACGCTGCAGCTCGTATTTTGAATAATATCCTGAATACTGAACCATACGCTGAATCCTGAACCGTGAATAATGAACCGTGAACCAGATGCTTACTTAACGATCATGATTATAATGCCGTTAAATATTTATTCTGTGAGAGAAAAAAATCAACCCACCGATAATTGCAATATGTTAGGCTACAGTTATAGAACCAACAAACATTATAGATGAATCTATCGGGTACCGTATATACCCTAAGTATTTGACATCTTAATTCCTTACCATACTCGTTCTAAAATTTGAACAAGTTCGTTTTACTATAAGTTGATATATCTATGAATTGCTGGATGAGTTTATAGTTTAGGTCCTGATCAGAAGGCGCATTGTGCGGCGTCTAATCTGGGTCGACGCAATTTTCTAAGGTCTGTCTGTCCGAATACTCGAATACTCAATTTATTTTTTTTCTGGACGTTACGAATCCCGTTTGGGACGTATCAGTATACTGCCCATAAAACAGCACGAGATAGACGACTTTATTTTTTCAATAAAGGCCTTGTATCATGACAAAGCAATTGGATCAGGTAGTCTCCCAGAGATGTCAAATATTACAGTTGTATTTATTTTCTCAAACATATAAGTCAAGCTTTGTTTTCTAAATTTGAAATTGACTGTACAGCAAGAGAAGTTATTAGACATGCAACAATGTTCATCTTTTTAAAACAAACATGGTTTTAACAGGTTCCACTCCTTGCGAAATCATAAAAGAAAATCAAAAAATAAAAAAAAGCGGCATATAATAGCTTTAGCCATGAATTTATCCTTGGTATGCAATTTCTTCTTAAACGCGGAAGTAAAGTAAAGAAAAGTAAAGTAAAGTAAAGTAAAATAATGCAGTTATTATAGTGGTACATATCAAACATAAAATGAAATACATGTATTTTGTCTGCAACCATATTTGACATAACAAACATATTTGATTTGAAACTTTTATGTACACCTTTTATGAATACTAGTTTAAAACCGTATATTTAAATAAAACGACTTAGTTGTTAAGTACTCGTACAGTATTAGCTCTTGGTACACAGTCTAACATACAAAATATATTAACCTTCGTCAGTCTCTGGGCAAACTCAGCAGATGACAAATTGGTGATATTTTTCTTATCTTTCCAGAGAATGGGCTTTGATATTTCAAGCAAACTGTTTCCTGAGGACACCTGTCTCCTTAGGAGACAATTTGCATAAAATGTCAAAGCCCATTACGAAAACACGCCTATTCAAATACATGTATATTGAAAATTTCACCACCAAAAAATTGAAAGTTTTCAGATAAAAATTCAGATATTTTTTTTTTTTTTAAATTTCTGCTCAAAACATAGATTGTGGGTACTCGTTAGAACCGCTTCGCCGAGGCGGTTCAAACGAGTACCCACAATCTATGTTTTTGTGCAGAAATAAGAAAAATAATGAATACCCCTGTAAACCCCACTTTTACTATATAAACGTGGGGTTTAAGGGGGTTAAAATTATATAGGTATGTTTTCTTGACGTGTAATCTGCAAAAAATACGAACAATTAAAAAAACAAAAAAAAAAAAAAACAAAAAAAAAAAAAAAAAAAAAAAACAACATTTTTTTTTATTCAGCATGCTAAGCGTTAATAAGTCCTTTGCTGATTTTATTTGAAACAGCCTGAGCAAACAAATATTATACTTTTGCTTTATTCAGCGGACCTTTTAAATATTGACACACATTCTTATATAAAGAGCTATTTCAACTACTGTGATTTAACTCTAGGTATTTGATCATAACTGTAGATTATATAAGCGAAAAAAATTAAATCATAAAATTTAAAACAAAATAGAATAGAACAGATCATTTTTATCGAAATTAAATTGGATTCAAATCCCATAAGGTTAAAACCATACAATATAGCATACGTCATATAACAAAGCTAAGGTAAAAAAATAATGTGATATTTAATGACCATAAATGTGGCAGATTAAACTTTTAGCGCTCTCTGGGCTAATTCAGCAGACGACAAATTGACGATATTTTTCCTATTTTTCCCCATAAAATAGGCTTGACATATCCTAAGGAGCCATTTGCATGAAACGCCAAAGGCTATTGTCTGTGAAAATTAGACGGACTATTTTAAAATGAGCCAACGCACGATAAAACCAGCAAAATGACATGTGCGCCCAGCGAAGACTCAGATCCATCTGGGCATCCGCCCAGTCTGATCAGAGTCTTCGCAGTCCGCATGATGAAAGCTTGGATCCTTAGCTACCCACTGAGTGCAAGCGAAGACTCTGATCAGCCTGGGCGGATGCCCAGGCTGATCTGAGTATTCGCTGGACGCTCATGCCATTTTGTTGGGTTTGTCATGCGCTGGCTCAAATGTCATTTGCTGGAACTTTGCCAAGGTTACAGTGCATTAAATAAGTTACCGTATATATCCCAAGTATATTGCCCTGAACAAACAGTGCAGTCCCAGATCAGATACCGCAGAAGGCAGAGTCTGATCATGGTCAGCATTTTTCTCATCACGAAAACATGCCTATATAATATTGACTCCCTTAAACCCCACTTTTATATAGTAAAACTGGGGTTTACAGGGGTATACATTATTTTTCTTATTTCTGCTCAAAAACATAGATTGTGGGTACTCGTTAGAACAGCCTCGCCGAGGCGGTTCTAATGAGTACCCACAATCTATTTTTTTAGCAGAAATATGAAAAATATCAGAGATTTTTATCTGAAAATTTTCGGTTTTTGGAGCTGAAATTTTCTTTATATTTGAATGGGCGTGTTTTCGTAATGTACCTATTTAACAGTTTTAAACACATCGACAGGTAAAGAATAAACATCTTCAAGGTGTTTTTGTGCATATATTAAAGAGTTACGGCGTCCCAACATTTCAAGTTAAATACGGTTGTTGTTTTGACCATTGTTTCAAATAGGGGTATCGGTTAGGTATCAAGAATAGAAGGATGAAAAGGATCTACACTGTCTGTTTTGGTTTGCAGGGCTGAAGGTAATAAATCTTGTGATTGTTTTGAAAGATAAATGAAGATATTTATTTTTTTTTCCAAGAAATTGATTTTTTTTCATAATACAGAATATAGATAGATAGATAGATAGATAGATAGATAGATAGATAGATAGATAGATAGAAAGATAGATAGATAGATAGATAGATAGACAGACAGACAGACAGACAGACAGATAGATAGATAGATAGATAGAAAGAGAGAGAGAGATATTCACAAACCTCTCAGCCAGAACGAACCCATCATCATCTATAATAGGGACTTTATGGAACGGACTCTTCTTAACAAAATCAGGTTCATGTTGTTGTCCTGAATTAGAGGGAAACATTTGACCAGTCAATCATCAATAATGTGAAGAATGAAAACATAACCAGTCAATTTGAATTAAAGTAAAGAATGAAATCATAAGTCCAGTCAATCAGGAGTAAAGCAAAGAATGAAATCGTGTCCAGTCAATCAGGAATAAAGTTAAAAAATGAAATCACAAGTCCAGTCAATCATGAGTAAAGCAAAGAATGAAAACACAAGTCCAGTCAATTAGGAATAAAGTAAGAATTTAAATCAGAAATCTAGTCAGTCAACGATAAAGTAAAGAATGAAATAATAAGTCCAGTCAATTAGGAATAAAGTAAAGAATAAAATAATAAGTCCAATCGATCAGGAATAAAGTAAGAAGTGAAATCATAAGTCCAGTCAATCAGCAATAAAGTAAAGAATAGAATAATAAGTCAAGTCAATCAGGAATAAAATAAGAAATGAAATCATAAGTCCAGTCAATCAAAAATAAAGTAACGTATAAAATTACAACATAAGTCCAGTCAATTAGGAATAGAGTTATGAAATTATAAGTCCAGTAAATCAGAAGTAAAGCAAAGAATAAAAACATAAGTCCAGTCAATCAGGAATAGAGTAATGAAATTATAATTCCAGTCAATCAGGAGTAAAGCAAAGAATAAACACATAAGTCCAGTCAATCAGGAATAAAGTAAATAATGAAATTATAAGTCCAGTCAATAAGGAGCAAAGTAATGAGTCAAGTAAATCAGTAAAAAAAGTAAAAAAATGAAATCATAAGTCCAGTCAGTCAGGAATAAAGTAAAGAATGAAATCATAAGTCCTGTCAACAAGGAGTAATGAGTTCTGTCAGTCAGACATAAAGTAAGAAAAGAAATCATAAAATCAGTCAAACAGGAATAAAGTATAGAATGACATTATAAGTCCAGTCAATCAGGAATAAAGTAAGAATGAAATCATAAGACACGTCAGTCAGGAATAAGCTAAAAATGAAAACATAAGACCAGTCAATTTGGAAAAAAGAAATAAAAGTTACATCATAGCTTAAAACAGGATGATCCTTTTTTTTTTTTTTTTCTTTCGTGAAAACATATTGCGGATACTCATCAGAAGCGCCTTGGCGAGGCACTTCTAATAATTAGCTCCAACATATGCCTTTATGGAAAAATAGGAAATATATTTTTTTGATGCCCTTCTTATCTAGAGCTATACGACCTATTTAACACATTTATGCCGTTTGGACTTTTCTGCCATAAAAATTTGGACCAGTCCACTGCCAACAGAAAGGGTGTCTGGCTAATTTTCATTAGTACCATTTTTTATAGAATTTCTTGTATTTGATGCAAACAGTGAAGATCTTGATCAGACTCCGCGTTCTTCGGCGTCTGATCTGGGTCTACACTGTTTTCTACTGTCCCGTTTAAGGGACGCTAGGCATAAATGGGTTAATATCGTTACATTCTACTTTTCCATAAACATATTACGAATGGCATACTTTAACAACAACAATAACAACAGCAACCATAATACTACTACCACTAATAACAATAATAATAATGATAACAATAAAAGTAAAATAATAATAATAATAATAATAATAATAATAATAAAAGTAATACTAATAAGTAATAATAAAATAATCAAATGCGATTTTCCTTACCTTATTCTTCTAAGGCAAAAGGGGAGTTCATATCTCTAAGGCTCATATACATGTATCTAAAGTTATCAAGGATAGATCTAAAGATTTACTTTCTGGTCTGAAAAAGAAGGCTATTCCAAGAGCATGCTTCCACTACCGCACATATGCAGGAAGTTACCTCCATCTCATTAGTCATCTAATTTCCCTAAAGTTATTAAATTAAAAGTTGCAGGCGAAATTGTTGTCGTCTGACGTCTGCGATCTTATTTTCCTATTATTTTTGTTTAACCCATTGTAGTCGGGAGACCCGCAAAAGGGTAATTGGCAAACAGTACAGACCCAGATCAGACGCCGCAGAACGCGGCGTCTGATAATGATCTCCACTGTTTGCAAACAGTTTAGCCATTTTTCTCTAGGAATATGTATATCTCATAGCCGGACGTACCTAAAATTGAAATTGGACACTTCCAATATATTGTGTGGGAGAGTCTATTCAGTCTACAATGGGTTGAAAGTTGTCATTTGACATTTGACGCCAAAAGAAGTACCCAATGTAACACTGGCGGATCCAAGATGATATTTGAGGGGGTGGGGGTCGATTTGATCAACCTACCATACTTACTCTATGTATTCGGAAAGACAGTTCTGAGCAAACAGTGTAGACCCAGATCAGACACCGCAGAACGCGGTGTCTGATCAAGGTCTACACTGTTTGCCGCTCATCCAGGAATTTCAAACACATTCATAAGAAATTTTGACTTGTTGAAGTGAAGTATAAGGTAAAGAGTAAGCGATGTGAATATTTAGGGTAAATATGGTATCCCAAATTTATCAAATTTATTCAAAAGAGAGAGTTCAACTGAAATCCACCCCACCCTGAACCCCCTCTTAATCCGCCCCTGTGCAAACAGAAAGAAGGAACCATGCCATGTCAAACTGCAAATGCTAGCAGTTGTGCAGACTAGTCAGGAGGTGTTCACTTTACTGACAATCTTTGAACCTTATCCATTTTAATAGTTAATTTCGTCTTATCCTCACCACCCACATCAAATGGTTCAAGCGTAAGCTAGATTTATATAGCAACTAATAATAATAATAATAATAATAATTATAATAATTGTCGCAACGACTGATATATTTATGGTGGTGGGTTTGGGTGTCGACTGTTGTGGGTCAAATATTGGTACCATGAAATCCGCAGTCCCAGCTTCATCCAGCCCCATTCTATCCCCTACTACACCACGATTCAAACTCCAATATACATATGGAAACAATTCCATTTCCCATTTTATACCGTTTAAACCAATTTGATTTTCGTTTTATAAATATCACAACATACCTTTTAAAAGTTCCACGATCTTGGATTCGAAATCCACACCCGTTCCTTTCAAGAATAAATAAACTGCCCTACAGGGCTGAGAAATGTTGTCATAGTAAAATTCTAGCACCATTTTCTCACCTTCACAGGCTTACACAAACCTTACAATGATACCCGAAAGCTTGCAAACATTTTAAACGTTCCAAATAGATAACAAACGCCTTATATTGTGTACATAACCCTCCCATATTAGGTCGCATTTAGACAATTTTATAGCTTGATACGAGATCAATAAAGGTATAAACTTATCCATATGTATATAATCTTTAATCTAGATTTGATTACGAAGCGATCAAGGTCTTTCTTTGTTTATTCTTAATTTCTCTTTCCGTGTGCATGAATGACTAAAATAAACAAGAGTGTTTTTTCAAAAAGAATGGTAATACTCGTCTGACTCATGACAAGTCCGGGTTCCCTTCTTACTAATATATCTGCCTAGTAAGTTTCCCTTTTTGATTTCGCTTCAGTTAACTTTAGGTGAAGTAAAACATGTTCTACGTAATTTATTTTGTCTGTATATAGAGGATATTTACTGTTTTGCTGTGAATACCATAAATATTGTCATCGAGTGTAATGAAAAGATCAGTATTTTCACGAGTGCGAAGCACGAGTGAAAATTTGAAAGTTTTCATTACACGAGATGAAAATTTTTATGGTATTCGTCGAAAAAGAGTAAATTTTCTTTTCATTTTATTGTTTACATGCCAATGCGCGTTTCTGACGTCATAACAAACGTCACCAAACAAAACATGAACGTCATGACGTTCAGTGCTTAACATGTGAAACGCTGGAGAGACAAACAAAAAGTTTCGGCAAATAAAATTAATTTTGATACCAAATGTTCCTTACATACTAACTAAGAAAATGCATACAAACATTTGATAGTTTAGTTCAGAAACAAAGAAGTTAGAGGTGTTCAAAAATCTGAAGTGGAGGTAACATCCACTTCTGAAACAATGAAGAAAACCGGTCATCCAAAGCGAGGAGTGAAAATATAAATCGTATCAGTCACTAGTGAAATGATACGATATCAATTCACTAGTGAGTGATACCACTTTTATTTTCACCAGATATACACTGATTTCACCACTAACAATAAAATAATAACAAATACTTAATTTCTCCCTGTAATAATAAATAATTAACATTTGTCTGTAGTTATACATGATTGACTTTTATCTGTAGTAATAGATAATTCCTTTTTGCCTGTAGTAATCAATAATTTACTTTTGCCTCAGGTAATTGATAATTAACTTTTGCCTCAGGTAATTGATAATTAACTTTTGCCTCAGGTAATTGATAATTTACTTTTGCCTCAGGTAATTGATAATTTACTTTTGCCTCAGGTAATTGATAATTAACTTTTGCCTCAGGTAATTCATAATTAACTTTTGCCGCCTCAAGAAATACATAATTTACTGTGGCCGCAAGAAATGATTAACATTACGAAAACACGCCTATTCAAATATATAGAAAATTTTACACCAAAAAGTGAAAGTTTTCAGATAAAAAAATTCTGATATTTTTCATATTTCTGCTAAAAACATAGATTGTGGGTACTTGTTAGAACCGCCTCGGCGAGGCGGTTCTAACGAGTACCCACAATCTATGTTTTTAGCAGAAATAAGAAAACTAATGCATACCCCTGAAAAACCCAGTTTTACTACATAAAAGTGGGGTTTAAGGGGGTCAAAATTACATAGGTATGTTTTCGTGATGGTTTTGCCTCAAGTAATAGATAATTAAAATTTACTTCAAGCGTAAATAATTAACTTTTGCCTCAAGTAATAGATACAGTCGAACGTTAGTGGCTCGAACATCTTTGGGACCATTGTAATTTGTTCGAGATATGGGTAGTTCGAGCCACTAAAGTTTAATCATGGCGCCAGCTCACGAAATAAATAGCGATAATTTAGTGTGTTTTTTTATTTCGATTTTCCACACAATAATAGTATGTTGAGTGTACTCATTAGAATCGCATCGATGATGCGATTCTAATAAGTACACCAAACATACAATTTTATGGTAAAATAAGAAAAAATCCCTAAATATTTTTTGAGCTGTCGGAAGAAATTCTAAGGGACTCAAACACAAGTTCGAATTTGCCACTGAACGAACCATCGGTGTTCGAGCTATTAAGATTCGTTTGTAAGTAACATTTGCCTCAAAGAATAAATTATTAACTTTTGCCTCAAGTAACAGATAATTTCTTTTGGCAGTAGTAATAAATTATTTCTTTTTGTTTTTCATTACGAGAACACGCCTATTCAAATATATGGGAAATTTCATCTCCAAAAACTGAAAATTTTTCAGATAAAAAACTCTGATATTTTTCATATTTCTGCTCAAAACATAGATTGTGGTGTACTCGTTAGAACCGCCTCGGCGAGGCGGTTCTAACGAGTACCCACAATCTATGTTTTTGAGCAGAAAAGAAAAATAAAGTATACCCCTGTAAACCCCAGTTTTACTATATAAAAGTGGGGTTTAAGGGGGTCGAAATTGTATAGGTATGTTTTCGTGATGTTGTCTGTAGTTCAAAATCTTTTGCCTTTAGTATTAAATAATTATCGTTTCTCTGTGTTAATAGATAAATAACTTGCCTGTAGCTACCCATAATTAAGGTTTGTCTGTAGTAAAGATAATTCAGTTTTGCCTGAAGTAAAAGATAATTAGCTGTTGCTTGTAGTACGAGATAATTATATTTTGCCTGTTACAAATAATTGTTAATCTTTGCTTGCAATAAAAAATAAATACATTTTGTCCTTAACGATATATTATTCACTATTGTCTGAGATAATATATAAGTTAAATTTGACTATGCGGAAATAGATAACTAATTTTTCTGTAATAATGGCAAATTAATGTTTTGTCCGTAACAATAGATAATAAAGTTTTGCCTGCAGTAATAGATAATTATATTTTGCCTGTTCCAAGAAATAATACTTAATCTTTGCTTGAAGAAAAACATAAATAAATTTTGTTCTTAATGATACATTATTCACTATTGTCTGAGGTAATGTAAAATCAAATAATGAAAACTTTGTCTGCAGAAATAGAAAACTATTTTGTTTTCTATAATCATGAAAAACTAACGTTTTATTTGCAGTAGTAGCATGCAAATCCGAGATGATATCTTCCTACCAAGGTAAATAAACGAAAATTCGGATGTTACTGTCACATCTCACGTTCCTCTTGCATGACAAGAGCAATTCTGCAGGGCAGAGTTGAAGGGACTATAAAGTTTCAGGATAAGTAATAAAACCGGTTAATTCGCTTCACAAATTGGAAATGACGGACTTAAGTACAGAGGAAAGATAATAATTCACAAGTAATTCTGCAAAAAAAAAAAAAAAAAAAAAAAAATCTGTCACGCACTATTACTCATTATGCTCATCAGTCATATGAAATTTAATAAATCTAATATAACTTGTAGCTCGCGTCACAATCTTGGACAGTTATAAAATATGTTATTACGTATAATAAGATTACAATTGCCTGAACAGTTACCTGTCATTGTCGAAATGGTTCAGTCATCACGAAAACATGCCTATATAATTTTGACCCCCTTAAACCCCACTTTTATATAGTAAAACTGGGGTCTACAGGGGTGTATATTATTTTTCTTATATCTGCTCAAAACATATATTGTGGTACTCGTTAGAACCGCCTCGTCGAGGCGGTTCTAACGAGTACCCACAATTTATGTTTTGAGCAGAAATATGAAAAATATCAGAACTTTTTATCTGAAAGTATTCAGTTTTGTTGGTAAAACTTTCATTATATTTGAATAGGCTTGTTTTCATAATGAATTGCCTGAACAGTTACCTGTCATTGTCGAAATGGTTCAGTTTATTCACAAATTCTATTGAACAGCATTTCCATGACATTGGCACCCTCACTATTGTTATACGAATGACGATGCCTGTAGACGCAGCCGGTTGTATATGCATTTGTTGCAGGGGCCACGAAATAAGACCGATGTTTATTTGTCGGAGACCTTGACCATATGGCTGATCCCAGTTATGCACAATACAATAGTCTACCTTATAGCTTGGACGAGTTCCTTTCAAAGGGTAGGGGAAGAGCTCTTATTTGTCACTGTATTTTCATCATGCACAAAGCATAAGATTAGCTCAATCAGACAGGCTCAACTCACTTTCCAAACCTCCATTTGTTGGTGGTAAAAAAAAAATATAATCTAAATACCGATTTAAAAATGAATGCATTCTGGTGCGGCGCGCATTTCTGACTATCCTACATTTAAGTTTGAAGTGGACTTATCTTTATGATTATTAAAAGTAAAGGTCAAAGCGACAGGTCAGATCAGTTTGGTCGATTTATTACCTGTACAAATAAGCAAATAACTGTTTTATATGATATGTGAGATCTTCTGACTGCCAGGTCAAAGTTGAACAGTGGAACCATCCTGAAATTCTACTAACGGGGCTATCAGCGCCCCAGAATAGGCGTGCAACATGTAGTGTGCGGGTTCCTATCATCCTATCATCTGATTGGCTGCTGACTGAGAGTTTATCAGGAATACAATCTTGTTCTCTCATAATAGCTGTCATCTCTGCAGTACTTCATTAAATGTTTACAAACTAATTACACATGTCAGTTGCACAAAAAAAAAAAAAAAAAAAAAAAAAAAAAAAAAAAAAAAAATCAGCAGAAAACAAATAAACAGACGACATTTTGAACATTTTTCTGATTTGTTCCAGAAAACAGGATTTGACATTTCATGCAAATTGTCTAGGAGATGGTTTGCATGAAATGTCAAACCCTGTTTTCTGAAAAAAAAAAAAAAAATCATGAAATTGTTTTCTTTTGAATTTGCCCAGAGCGTGGTCAAATGTTCTGGCGAGATAAACTTCTGCGTGCGTCCAGGTTATCCACAAATGAGCCCCAACGTGAGAAAACGTAACTGCTGGCATGTGCGCTCAATGAAGACTCAAATCAGCCTGCGCATCCTCACATTCTAATCAATCTTCCTTGTCCGCATGAGGAAACTTTGCATCCTTGGCTATCCAAAATAAGACTGGCTGCTAATCTGGGCCCAGTTGTTCAAAGCGTCGTTAGCTTAATGAGCTCGTTAAGGGTCATTTCGTTATCTGTTTTAGCGGATTCAATATACAATATTCTTATATTTTTTGCTGAAAAAATGTGAGTAGCTTTTGCACTGCAAAAGCTACTCACATTTTTTCAGCAAACAGTTTCAGCACATTTGCGTATCACTCCATGTAAATTTTAACGAATCGTTAACTAACGACGTCGTTAGCTTTGAACAACTGGGCCCTGATAATAAGTGACTGATCATTTTCAAAATAAAAGATAGTCAACTGCTTAATGATGGCAAGTCTATTTAGTAGAGTCTCCAATACGCACACTGGCTAAGTATTGAGAAAGCAGACTAGACTAGCGAAACAATTATACTGCTTATTTTAATGCAAATAGACGGCTTTGTTTGCATATTATTTATTTTAACGCTTAGTGGCTAGACTAATCAGTGAAGATTCTGAATGTACATGTCTAAAAGGTATATTTTCTGATGTTGCAAATCATATGTTTTAGTTAAACTTTATAATACATTGCACATAAAATAGTAGAAAATAAACTTGATTTAACTGAAAGAAGTTCTTAAGAGAAATTTCTCTTTAATTTGCTTGTAAAGAGAATTTGTTTACTTTCACTTTAGACGATCAAATCAAGCCGGCCTCGGTGGCTCTGTCGGATGCGCGTTCGACTGGTGATCAGGAAGTCGCGGGTTCGATCCCCGCCGGGTCCGGCAACATTCTTTTGCAGAGATTTATCATGAAATATTTTCTACGGCCATTCGCTCCCTTCCACTGATTCAAGAAGGGTAGTTGTCAGTTTCTGGCGAAAGAATGTGCACAAGTACTTGTTAACGCTTAGAGCACTAAGCCTGCCCAGGAAAATGAGTAGTTAGGTAAACCGACCGCGCTCGACATGATCCTAATGGGTTGACTGGGCCGTAAAACCTCAAAACAAACAAACAAACGATCAGGTCAAAATATAAAACGAAATAACAAGATCACGAAGCACAGCCTTCCAGTGGCACTGAAAGCATACGAACTGAAGAACAAACAATGACATGTTTCTTAACCTATACAAATCTTTGGTTTAAACATATTTATTTCCGAAATGTTTACATATACAACACATACAAAAGTACAACAATAGGATTAGAACGAAAGCATAAAAGCTTATTTAGTTCCTTTCCTAGGATGTGATTATTGTCAGAAATATGAGTATACAAGCAAATCCTAAATGGTTAGTTTCCAGTGGTCCTCTTCAAGTAATAACAATTTATTAATAAATAATAATTGTGAAATTTAACATGAAGAGATGAGCAAACATAAAATGAGAATAAGAAGAGAAAAGAGAAACAAATTATACAAGATGTAATGAAGAAAACCAGAGAGAGGGATAGAAATGAAGAACCATGGAGCAGATTTTACGAAGACAATGAATATAGTAAGAAGTTATTGGGGACTGTGAGCGGTGCAGGAGAGATCCGAGTGATGTCATCGATGTATACAAATCTTTATTACTGCATAAAAAGCAGTGTTGCACGTTATTAACAACCGTGCATTAACCGGCGAAAGGCCGTGTATTAACAAAGCAATTCACGCGCTGTTAATGTACGGTTACTCAACTTTCAATATGCTCGTACCGGGGCCACAGATTTGCTGCCGTTACGAAATTTGTACTGCCCGGCCCTAGAACGATCATAGTCCGTGGAATTGGCGTTCGCGAGACATCGGTGAAAAGGCGAAACAAAATAATGCAAGAAATAACGAGAAATGTAGCCAGTTTGTTTTCAGTTTTTATGCAATAATAACGACCGAACATGGTTTTTCAATGCATTAACATTCGCCAGGTCCCTAGGGAGGTGTTGAAAACCGCGGCCTCATGCCTCGGTTTTCAACACCTTCCTCGGGACCTGGCGAATGTTAATGCATGAAAAACCATGTTTGATCTCTATAGTAAGGCCACACCTTGAATATGCTACAGTCGTATGGTCTCCATATTTCAAAAAAGACATCATTTCAATAGAGAATGTTCAACGCCGTGCAACGCGCTTAGTCAAGCGGGTTAGTCATCTCGGCTATGTAGATAGGCTCAAACACTTGGTCTGCCCACGTTAGAGTACAGACGAGAGCGCAGTGATATGATTCAGGTGTATAAAATATAGTACGGACTAGTACTTAATTTTTGCTAACCCTAGCATCGGAAAGATATACGATTTACACGATTTACTTCGATATAAGGAGAAAGCCTGGACATGTCTGTATATAAAACAACTGTATAGCATATACTGTATGTATACATTGCACGTTTCTGTGGAGGCCCAGTTAATACTTAACAAATTCCAAGTATACAAAACATTGTGGTCAGATTACAATCATAAAAAAGAAAGAAAAAATGCTCAAAACAGAAAGCAGAATGTTCAGATGTCAGACAATAATCCTCGGGACGGATTTTTCTATCTTCAAATCACACTCATGATAGATCCTCATAATCTGGTACTGTTAAATCTTTGAGCCAAATCCTTGTATTTTGAAAAGTTGTATGATAGTCACTGGTGAGGCCTAATTGGAAACTAGCTAGCTTCTCCTAGGAAGCTTATATTAGGCGCTAATATCATCACGAAAACACGCCTATATAATTTTGACCCCCCTTAAACCCCACTTTTATATAGTAAAACTGGGGTTTACAGGGGTAAACATTATTTTCTTATTTCTGCTCTAAAACATAGATTGTGGGTACACGTTAGAACCGCCTCGTCGAGGCGGTTCTAACGAGTACCCACAATCTATGTTTTGAGCAGAAATATGAAAAATATCAGAAGTTTTCATCTGAAAATTTTCATTTTTAGGTGGTAAAATTTTCTGTGTATTTAAATAGGCATGTTTTCGTAATGGAATGCTATTGCAACAAACCATCTACGGTCGAACCTTAGTGGCTCGAGCATCTTTACGACATGGAAATTTGTTCTAGATATGGGTAATTTGAGCCAATGAGGTAATTCGAGCCAATGAGGGTTAATTCGAGCCAATGAGGGTTAATCATAGTACCAGGATGGGAGACAAATTGGAACAATATATGGATGTCTTTTTGATATTTTATAAAATATTGTGTGTTGAGTGTACTCATCAGAATCACATCGATGAAGCGATTCTAATGAGTACACACAGCATACATTTTCATGATAAAATAGGAAATATTCCTAAAATATACCTCAATATTTGTTTTCTTGAACTATGGGAAAACTTCCTAGAGACCCAAAACCGAGTTTGAAATAGCCACGGTAAACAGGGCATTGGTATTTGAGTCATTGAGGTGTTACTGAATTATTATTTTTTAAAAAAATACACAGTATAATATTTTAGCTAGTCTAGTCTCCCTTCTCAAGTTTAACAATAATACTTAGCCAATATGTGTATTGGAGACTCTAACAAGTAGCCGCCATTAAGAAGTTGACTATCTTGTTACATATAGGGTGTTTAATTATTTTAAGCATTATGTTTACTGTGTTTCCATAAATAACTTTCTGGAAACTTATGTTTACAATAACATGTTGTTTATGTTCTTGACTCTAGACTGAGTTATTTTTGGCATATCATAGAATATTTAGAAGTTTCTTGATTGAACCTAGAAAATGAGAGATGCCTGTGGTAAATTCTTTTTTTTAGAATGTTCTTTGATATTATATAAGGAGAAAAGATTTTCACCCGGGCATCTTTGTATACTTTCATCGGAAATTATTCTATACTGGATTACTTAAATATTTTATTCATTCTGGACTTAAATTCTGAATTCAGGAACTTAAAATTGTGGGATCAGAAACTGTTATTCAAAGGATCTGTTTTATAAATTCTTGTGGATTAATTCTGAGGGCCTTTGTGACATAAACTTGAAAGGTACAGTTTACTTACATTCTTTGTTTTTAATCTTGTCTTATTTTTTTTTGTGAATAAATATTGTTAATAATTTAAAGCTTGTTGCTGGTTTCACTTTCAATTCTCACTCGTTACGCCTGGCTCGTAACTATCTTTTAATAAATAAATCTGATAAGACTCTTATTATCAGACTAGTAGCTAGTCTAGTGTCTTCATTGCTCTCATTAGTCATTCCTAATGGAACCTATTTCTTTGGTGCACATTGATAAGCTATGGTTTCTTATGTTTCGGTTCAATAATACAAGGACTATTTTGGAGGTCAATCGACCAAATGTTAGTAAAGAATCTGAGTTATATCGCTGTTGTCCACCTGACTATCGCTGACCAGTAAAATAAATCAACTCAAATAGCATTTATACGAAATCAAGGTAACGATTTTTTATAGCCGCGCTATTCTTGTCCCTGTGACGTCAGAGTGCTGCGCAAAGAGGGTTATCCGAAAAACCTGGACTGGGCTTAGTGCTGGGACATTGGCAAACAGTGAAGACCCAGATCAGATGCCGCAAAACGCGGCGTCTGATCAGGGTCTGCACTGTATGCATAAATTACAAGCAGTCAAGGGTAGTCTGAAAATGTCTTTAAGGTCCTGTTCAGGACCACTTTTCCAACCTACACTCAGAAACAATCGACCCTCCAGTGCTGTCAGTGCTTTGATTATGAAAGAGTGTATTGGAGTGCAATACTCATACTATTGTCCATTATTGTTATAAAGGATGAAAACGTCACTGTTGTATTATAGTTATAGTGTTGGACGATGCGTGCCAATCTTGCACACTGACAATGCCCAGTCATTGTACGTCCACGTAACAACCACATAAGCACAAATGTGCTGTTTTGTCATTGGTCGTTCCTCATCTCTTCTTCTTTCGGTGCCTCGTAGGCTTATTTCCCCTATATACCTATATAGAACACTTTAAAAAATCTTCTTGTCAGAAACCACTGGACCGATTTCAATATAATTTTACAGAAATGTTCCTTTGGTGATCCTCTACCAAGATTGTTCAAGCCATTTGGATTCGTCAAAAAACATGGCCGCCAGGGGGCGGGGCTTATTTTCCCTATATATCTATATAGAAAACTTTAAAAATCTTCTTGTAAGAAACCACTGGACCGATTTCAATTTAATTTTGCAGAAATGTTCCTTTGGTAATCCTCTACCAAAATTGTTCAAGCCATTTGGATTTGTCAAAAAACATGGCCGCCAGGGAGCGGGGCTTATTTTCCCTATATATATATATAGAAAACTTTTAAAAATCTTCTTGTCAGAAACCGCTGGACCGATTTCAATACAATTTTGCAGAAATGTTTCTTTGGTGATCCGCTACCAAAATTATTCAACCCAGTAAGATTCGTCAAAAAACATGGCCTCCAGGGGGCGGGGCTTATTTTCCCTATATATCAATATAGAAAATTTTAAAAATCTTCTTGTCAGAAACCACTGGACCGATTTCTATATAATTTTGCAGACGTATTCCTTTAGTGATCTTCTACCATGATTGTTCAAGCCATTTGGATACGTCAATAAACATGGCCGCCAGGGAGCGGGGCTTATTTTCGCTATATATCTATATAGACAACTTTAAAACTCTTCTTGTCAGAAACCACTGGACCGATTTCAATATAATTTTGCAGACATGTTTCTTTGGTTATCCTCTACCAAGATTGTTCAAGCCATTTGGATTCGTCCAAAAACATGGCCGCCAGGGGGCGGTGCTTATTTTCCCTATATATCTATATAGAAAACTTTAAAAATCTTCTTGTCAGAAACCACTGGACCAATTTCAATATAACACGGCAGAAATGTTTCTTTTGTAACCTTCCCCCAAGATTGTTCAAGCCGTCATGATTCGTCAAAAAACATGGCTGCCAGGGGGCGGGGCTTATTTTCCCTATATATCTATATAGAAAAATTAAAAAATCTTCATGTCAGAAACCACTGGACCGATTTCTATATAACTTGGCAAAACTGTTTCCTTGGTGATCCGCTATCAAGATTGCTCAAGCCATCATGATTTGTAAAAAACATGGGCGCTAGGGGGCGGGGCTTATTTTCCCTGTATATCTATATAGAAATTTTTAATGATCTTCTTGTCAGAAATCACTGGACCGATTTCAGTATAACATTGCGGGAATGTTTCTTTTGTACCCTCTACCAAGATTGTTCAAGTTGTCATGATTCATCAAAATCCGTGGCCGCCAGGGGGCGGGGCTTAATTTCCCTATATATCTATATAGAAAACTTTAAAAATCTTCTTGTCAGAAACCACTGGACTGAATTCATTATAACTTGGCAGAAATGTTTCCTTGTTGACCCTATATAAAGATTGTTCAAGTTATCATGATTCGTCAAAAAACCTGGCTGCCAGGGGGCGGGGCTTATTTTCCCTATATATCTATATAGAAAAGTTAAAAAATCTTCTTGTCAGAAACCAATAGACCCAATTTCAATATCACTTGGCAGGAATGTTTCTTTGGTGACCCTCTACCAAGATTGTTCAAGCCGTCATGATTTGTCAAAAAACATGGCCGCCAGGGGGTGGGGCATATTTTCCATATATATCTATATAGAAAACTTAAAAAATCTTCTCTTAAGAAACCGTTGGATCGAGTTCAATGTAACTTGGCAGGAATGTTGCTTTGGTGACCTTCTACCAAGATTGTTCACGCCCTCATGATACGTCAAAAAATATAGGCGCCAGGTGGGTGGGGCTTATTTTTCGTATATATCTGTATAGAAAACTTTAAAATTCTTCTTGTCAGAAACCACCTGACTGATTTCAATATTACTTGCTTTGGTGACCCATTTGGATTCATAAAAAAAACATGGTTGCTAGGGGTGGGGCTTATTTTCCCTATATATCTAAATAGAAAACTTTAAAAATCTTCTTGTCAGAAACCACTGAACCGATTTCAATATAACGGCGGGAATGTTCCTTGGTGACCATCTACCAAGTTTGTTCAAGCAGTCATGATTCGTCAAACAACATGGCCGTTAGGAGGAGGGGCTTACTTTCCCTATATAGCTATATAAAACATTTTAAAAATCTTTATGTCAGAAACCACTGGACCGATTTCAATATATCTTGGCAGAAGTGTTCCTTTGGTGATCCTCTTTCAAGATTCAGTTCAAGCCATCATGATGCATGAAAAAAAAAAAACACCATGGCCGCTTGGGAGCAGGGCCATAAAATTTATACAAAAATCTTAGAACAGTGAACTTGGCTGAAACTTCAACAGTAAGTATGCAAAGCTGTTTGCTCAGGTGAGCGATTTAGGACCATCATGGTCCTGTTGTAGTTTATAAAGCAATCACTTTTTTGACTTCCGCGTTTGATTTCCTGGACACCAACGTCTTCCTAATAAAGAGCTTACTCTAAAAGGAATGCTCCAAAACTCTTTCTTTTTTCCACATAGAGTAATCCTTTTTTTCAGACGGGGCGTAAAACAATGTTGGCATAGTTGACCACCCTCCGACGCGCCCCTGTATGTGCATCGATTTCCCTTAAAGGGAATGGATACATTTTCTCGGGGGTAGGAGGCAACCCTTTCAACATTGATATGCCTCAGTGCTAAAAACGGATCTATCTGAAAAGAAAGAGTTTGCTGGTGAACAAACGGAAAGTGACAAAGACTCTCTTGTTAAACATGGCGTAGATTCTACCGAGTGTATCCAGTTCATTTGACCTTTACCACTCTAAGGGCAAATTCAGCAGACGCCAAAGTAGTGATATTTTGGTATTGTTTTTCGTTATTGTTGTTGTTTTTTTTTTGTAGCTGTTTTGTTTTGTTTTTTTGTTGTTGCCTTTTTGTTTTGATTTGTTTGTTTGTTTGACTCAGAAAATATGCTTTGACAAACCATGTACGTTAGGAGACAATGTGCACGAAATTGCCAAAGCCTTTTACTAAGAAAAAAAAAAAAAAATAAAAAAAAATCAAAATGTCTGCTGAAAGTATGACCCAGTATCCTAAGCGTTTATGTTTTTGTTTTTAGCTGTTCGTCATGACAACTGTAACGTCAAAGATTACGTGGCATGGTCCTTAATGGATAACATGGAATGGCGGGATGGTTACACGAAGAAATTCGGTCTTTATCACATTGATTTTAATGACTCTAATAGGACACGCCAACCAAAGAAATCCGTTGGATTCTTTGCGAAGCTGGTCAGAGATAATGGGTTCCCATAGTAATGCACTTACTAGGAGCACCACAGTTCATCTTAACCTGTTTCACTCTCTGGACAAATTTAGCAGACGACAATTTGATGCTATTTTTCCTATTTTTCCCAAGAAATAAGCTTTGAACTTTGAACTTTCATGCAAATTGTTTCATGTGGCCAAAGCCTGTTTCTTTGGGGGGGGGGGGGGGGGGGGGGAGAGATTTTTTTTCTTATTTTTCTCAGAAAACAGGCTTTTCTTTAATGTGTTGTTTGTTTCCAAGAGCAATTTTTTAAAGTTTTATTTTACTATAGTGCAGCTGGTGTTAACCCTCGTCCTGCTGAATGAATTAAGATGCCTCACCCACTTACAATTTTCAGCCATTCAAATTACTTGATCCAGTTTGTTGATACAAATTCACATACTTAACGGCAAACAGTGCAGATCCAGATCAGTTGGCTTCTTCAGAAGCCAACTGATCTGGATCTACACTGTTTGTAAAGACAGGGTATGTCCGGGTTCAGCAGGACTAGGGTTAAGTGCCGTGTGGCGGCCGTAGAACGTCTTCCCGTACTTCACTATAGTGCAGAATATATTTCATTTCCTTTGTGATCGTTGAGCCTACTTTGAAAATCGAATATCGCTTAAGTCAATGCAATTGGGTGTGTGTGTGTGGTTGGGGGTGGAGGGGGGAGGGGGGGGGGTGTGTGTGCAGGGGCCGGAAAGGTGTATATACAGCCTCGCAATTACGAATATATATGTGAAAAGGCTTAATAAAACCGAGTCTTTGATTTTCATTCTTTTATGTATTTCTTTCTTTTTCAAAGGCAACCTTTGAGATTTTTATTCACATCACGAAAACATACCCATATAATTTTGACCCCCTTAAACCCCACATTTTATGCAGTAAAACTGGGGCTTACAGGAGTATACATTATTTTTCTTATTTCTGCTCAAAAACATAGAATGTTGGTACTCGTTAGAAGCGCCTCGTCGAGGCGGTTCTAACGAGTACCCACAATCTATGTTTTGAGCAGAAATATGAAAGATATTATAATTTTTCAGTTTTTGGTGGTGAAATTTTCAATGTTTTTTTTTTTTTTTTTTTTTTTTTTTTTTTTTTTTTGTATAGGCGTGTTTTCGTAATGGTAATTTGTATAAAAGGCCGAAGTCAATAAGTGACCTCAAGAACTGATACAATCTTATCCACTTCCAGTTCTCAAATTGAAAGGCAGAGGCAAATAATTGCAATTAAACAGCCACAAAAATAATAGAGGACAAGCAGAGTTGGCAACCCTTTCTGTTACCCAAACTCAACTGAATATATCTATAACGTACACAATTGATAAAAAAATTGAAAGTGAAACTCTACAGAACACTAAACAAAAAGAAGTACCACAATGAAAGCACCACCTTTCAACAGTCAGTAACAAATTACTTGGAGGGGGAGAGGTGGGGGCCTTAAAGAAGCTTGAAGGGATCCCAACCCTCCCCCTCAGCTTTCATAGTGGTAAAATCATATATTTGTTCGGTCCGCATGGAGGTCTTCTAACTCATCCATGAATCATCATGGGAAACAAATAAATCACAGATACAGTAAAACCAGTATAGGACAGCCACCTTTGAAACTGACTAGTGGTTGATGAGGAAAGGTGGTTGTCATAAAGATACATGTCATGTAATTTTGCTAGCAAAATTACATGACATGTACCTTTATAAGACAGTCACCTTTGCACAACAACCCTCACTGTTTAAAGTCAGTCTCAGAGGTGGCTCTCTTACACAAGTTTCACTGTAGAGCCTATAATGAAACACAGATGACTCAAAAGAACGCAATTGTTGAGAAACTTGGAGATCCCTGGGTGTCTAACAACACCACTGGGATACTGGAGCAAAAGAAAAACACCAGTTGAATTCCTTCTGCTAAAAGTAAGAATTTTTGCTGATTTTTTTACCAAGCAAGCCAAAGCGTTAATAACTACATACATCTATAATAACTATATATATCTGTAAAGTTTGCAGTTCAAAATATATACAAACCATGTATAGTTCCCGTATTTACTTTTAGAATTGTGACAGATGGGTCTGAGCATAACAAGAACAGAATTAATGCGGCATCTCATCACGAAAACATACCTATATTATATTGACCGCCTTAAACCCCACTTTTATATAGTAAAACTGGGGTTTACAGGGGTATACATTATTTTTCTTATTCTTGCTCAAAAACATAGATTGTGTGTACTCGTTAGAACCGCCTCGCCGAGGCGGTTCTAACGAGTACCCACAATCTATGTTTTGAGCAAAAATATGAAAAATATCAGAGTTTTTCATCCAAAATTTTGTAGTTTTTGGAGGTGAAATTTTCTATATACGCTCGTATTTGTATAGGCGTGTTTTCATAATGTGATCAGACGCCGCATTCATCACGAAAACATGCCTATATAATTTTGACCCCCTTAAACCCCACTTTTATATTGTAAAAAATTGGCCCGGGGTTTACAGGGGTATACATTATTTTTCTTATTTCTGCTCAAAAACATAGATTGTGGGTACTCGTTAGAACCGCCTTGCCGAGGCGGTTCTAACGAATACATGTACCCACAATCTATGTTTTGAGCAGAAATATGAAAAATTGTCAGAATTTTTATCGGAAAATTTTCAGTTTTTGGAGGTGAAATTTTCTATATATTTAAATAGGCGTGTTTTCGTAAATTCTGTACTTGTGTTGCTTCCCAGCAACCATGTTGCATTGAAATTACCACTGGATAAATAAAACCTAACAATTATTACGTTTTCTATATTTAATGAATCTTATATTTGACAAGATAAAATTATTTTTCAGTTGCTCTTATAAGATCCGCCTGTCTTTGATCACCGATGTCCATCTAAAAATAGACGAAAATGAAACCTATTAGCTATGATCATCAGCTGAACATTATACTATAGACTCTAAGCTCATCAAATGTAAACAAGTACCCATAGAAATATCTATGTTGTCTTATTCCCATGCACAATTTAATGCAACGAAACCTCGCTATAACGACATCATATGTTACCATGTTGTTGCTGTAAAGAATACTGAATGAACAGAGTGATTTGTAAAACAGGCACAGTTCTATTTTTATTTCCTCATAGAAAATAAAATATGTTTTGGATATTTGTTAGAATCGCCTCACAGAGGCGATTCTAACAAATATCCAAAACATGTTTTTGAAGTATTATAATAAAATACAATGCTCTTGTGTAATTTCTGACTAACTGTCACCTCTTCAGCAAAGGTTTCGTGCCAGTCACATTTTCCGCATAACGACGTATCCATATAACGAATTGTGTCGTAGTACAGTCGAACCTCAATGGCTCGAACATCTTCGGGACCATGGAAATTCGTTCGAGACATGGGTAGTTCGAGCCACTGAGGGTAATCATGGCACCAGTTCAGAAAGCAAATAGCGATAATTTAGGGAAATCTTTTCGATTTTCTCACAATGATTGTATATTGAGTACTCATTAGAATCACCTCGATGAGGCGATTCTAATGAGCATACACAACATACAATTTCATGATAAAATAAGAAAAAAATAATTAAATATTTGTTTTTTTGAGCTATTGGAAGAATTTTGTAGGGACTGAAAAAGAGTTCATCAACGGTAATCGAGCCATGCGTGTTCGAGCCATTGAGGTTATATTGTCTAGCGCCGTTATAAAGAGAGCTGACTGTACATGACAGCTATAGTAATCATTCGCATGCCGTGGCAGTCAGTCATGGGCATAAACACCCATAAACGAAATAAAACAAATCATCTGTATACTTAACATATGGTAAACAAACAAGTGGAACACCATTTACAACTTGACTATCAGCGCTGACATTTTATGTCTGAACTCGTTACATCTAATGCATCGATGACGAAAATTGGGGTTGTCTGAGTTTTAAAGGAGCGGTTGCCATAAACCTGTTTTTCCTAAGAAGTGTAAATAATTCATTGTAGTTTTGCAAAGAAAGCACACAGAAATAATTGCCACATGCCACTTAAATATGTTTTCATAGCCATAGCATTCAGTCTGTCTATTAATTGAAGATAGGAGATTGCATATTTAGTCTCTTAGAAAGGACGGATAAAGGATTACACCATCCACATTTATGTTTTGATACTCGCTGAACCAAAGCTCCGATTAGCAAATGATTTCAGGAATAGACGGCCCCTACATAAAGCTAATTGACAACAAAAATATTGAAATCCCTTTATACTAGGAAAACAGGCCTATGGCAACCACCCCTCTAGGCTATGACAGAATTCAGTTAATGTTACATGTAATGTCAGTACGTTGCAACGAAATACAAAGTACAGTCGACTCTCGCTATCACGAATTCCAAGGGACTCTCTGAAACAGTTCGAGATATTCGTACCTCGAAATATCAGGATTGCAAAGTGAGGAAAACAATAAATCGAACAACCACATTTAACAAATGAATATGTAAGTTGACTCCTGAAGTTAGAGATATATTGAAAGTATTGTGGAAAAGAGGAGAAATTGCTCCTAAAATTGCTCCTAAAGTTACCTGTTCTTAGATTTCCATGTTAAAACAGGGACCAGAATTTCACTTCGAGATAAGCGTTTATTCGAGATAAGCGAGGTCGAGATAACGAGAGTCGACTGTATAACTAGACGTCGAACGACGTTTGCCGGGTTTCAGAGCGCAATAGGGAGAGGCATTATGCAATCGTTTTACGGCCATTCTCCCCATTCCGCTGTTTCAAGAAGGGCAGTTGTCAGATCCTTGCAAAAAGTATGTGCACAAGAACTAGTTAACCACCTGCCCAGGAAAGTACGTTGAGTACGTTAACTGACCTACTCAATATGACCTTTAGAGTGTTGACTGGGCTGCAAAGTAGCCGTTTAAATCAACGTATTTCCATATTTTTAGTAACAACGCTGAAATTTTAATGGCCACAATAATGGAAACTGTACCAAAAAGGGGGAACTGATAAAAGCAATAAATATAACTTCAAGACGTCTGTAAACAATTTACTTTTTATGCATTATTTTTTAATGGAAATAAAAGTTTAATGTTCATTCTTCGGTGACGTCATTATTGACACCAATGCAAATCTTGGAGAATTTATGCTTATCTTAAAAAATAACAGCTCCAGTAATGAAAGGGCGAATCTCTTCGAAATTTATTTGGTTATTGCGTTTTTCTTTTAGCTTGAATTTCCTGTTGTTTTACTTTATTTCTGCAGGGTGATATGTAGTTTTTTTTTTTAATTTAAGAAATACATTGATTTGAAGGTCAATATTTATATGAGAAGAATAAGGGTATTGTTACCAGATTCAGCCTGAAAATTTCAAAACACAGCATCTTCCTAGTTTGCAAATTCTTGCGCCGCTAGTACACTGTAAATCATAAGAACACCTCTTTCCTTCTCTCACATAACCAGCAGGACAGGCATCACCGGCCACTATACAGAGAACAAATTTCACTTTGCAGATTAGAACACTATAGTATTGAAATTCCATTACGACGCCTACTCAAATATATAGAAAATTTTACCTCCAAAAACTGAAAATATTTCTGGTCAAAACAGGGATTGTGGGTATTCGTTAGAACCGCCTCGGCGAGGCGGTTCTAACGAGTACCCACATTCTATGTTTTGAGCAAGAAATAAGAAAAATCAAGACAAAATATTTAGACGTAAACGTCTAAGTACCGGCGCAAATTTTGTTCATGTTTACATATGATATGGAGATATGGAACAAAGGTATACTAAAGTTTAATATATTTTCAATGTAACAGATAAAAAAGAACAAAAATGTGTTTCTTTAATGTTTGCTTTTATTAAGCTTTATGAAATTTCTTGATTGAAATGAAAATAAAATAGACATTAATCTGCTTATAACACAGTTTGTTTTAAGATTTTTCATATTTGCCGGGATCGTTACTAACCGACGTCCCGGCAAATATAAAACGTCCTTGGTGAGCTAATCGAATAGTCTACCATATGTAAAAATCCAAAGCTATATCAAGAGACCGGCGCGATTCGCGCGCCGATCAATAATGTGTACCCCTGTAAACCCCAGTTTTACTATATAAAAGTGGGGTTTAAGGGGATCAAAATTATATAGGCATGTTTTCGTGATGATTTCTGTGGATTTCATCGATGTGTAAACGCCGGCGAACCTACTCAAAAAGAATTTATATTAAGTTTGTGAGTATCACCGGCGTTTAAACATCGATAAAAACATAAAAGAAATGTAATAATATCCATTCCTTATATTAACACTTGTCCTGCAGAATGAATTAAGATGCCACGCCCACTTCTAATATTCAGCCAATCAGATTACTTGATCAGGATTATTGTTATAAATTCACTTAGGGAAATAAATCCTTTATCATGAAATATACCGATACTTAACCGAACAGTTACCTGTACAAATTCGACTCAGCGATACATAGAGTTAAATAGGAAAATAAAATAAAAATAGGTAATACATGTATTTCTGATTTAACGATAACTTTTTATAAGTTATTTTCAAAATCTACTTTTATTGCACTTTCACAAGGTATGAAAATTTTCAAAATAACTTCATATCTTAGTTCTTTCCTATGCGTTTGAAATTCAGACTATTTATGACTATATTTACCATTATATTTTGTCAAAAATGATCAAAACGCTAATATTAGCCTCTATTTTAAAATGATTGCCTTTTCAGGGAAAGTTTTATAAGTTACCACCACAAAGAGATTTTTCTATAGTTTGTACTGGTATATAACACTGTAGAATAAGTATTTTTCTATATTCTTCCATTTCGCTCTAAACTTGTGAAATTAAGCTTTCCCGAACTATCGCCAAGATGTTTGAAATAGTCGAAGTCCAAAAATAGCGATCAAGGGGAAATAACTGTCTTCAGTCAACTGTCGCTTCTCATAGGTAACTTTCCAAGTAACACCCCTTAGCGGATTGAAGCATATTTTTCAAGATGCATACTTAATGGCAAATGGTGCAGATCCAGATCAGTTGGCTTCTTCAGAAGCCAACTGATCTGGATCTACATCGTTTGCAAAGTCAGGGTATATCCGGGTTCAGCAGGACTAGGTTTAAGTTCCAACTCGATCATGTTTACGTCGAAAATATAAGTGAAACAAATCTGCGCAAAGCCAACGGTACTGTGTATCTACCGAAGTGTATAAATGCCGTTTTAAATTTGTACCCGACCAGTCAAAGTCCAATATTTCACATTTTAAAACGAATCATAGTTAACTATATGGACGTAATGTTGTTCATACTCCAATGAACACATTGACACGCAACCTCACGTGATCATTAAGTGACGTCAAAATAAACTGTGGTTCTCTCCAATATGACTGGACGATGGTGAAGTTATGACGTCAATGACGCTGATCCACTGTCAGCAGAAGAACTGCGTGCGATTGTTTTCTTGTTTCAATTTTAGCTCACGAACGAGATTTTTTTCTTCAAATAAGGGATGGAAAATGTTATAAATATACGTAATAAAGACAATTTATGTAACGTTCATTGAAGTTCAAACAACACTGGGTCACGAGCAATGTTTACATGAACCCCTTCAGGTTTGACTTACTTTGCTCGTGAATCGATGTTGTTCATACTTCAATGAACCTGCATTTCTTAACTAAATCAGTGTAATAGAGTCTATAAATAAATGACCCTTGAGAGCAAGGAACGCACTCACTAAAAAGGGGTCGGAGTTTCTGGGCCAGACAAGATACTATCGGACAAACAGGCCTCATCAGTGTTAAGCCGTTTTGAGTTAGAATTATTCTGTAATAGGACATTACTACTATCCACTGTTCATTACGTTAACAATTACAGTTGACTTTCGTTATCTCGAACTCGCTTATCTCGAATAACCGCTTATCTCGAAGAATATCTGGTCCCTGCCTAAACATGAACATCTAACAACAGGTTAAAAATATTCTGGAAAAGAGGAGAAATTGCTCCTCAGGAGCAATTTCTCCTCTTTTCCACAATATTTTAAATATATCTATAACTTCAAGAGTCCAATTACATATATATTTGTTAAATGTGGTTGATCGTATTTTTTTTTTCATCAATTCTGAAAATCTGATATGTCGAGGTACGGATATCTCGAAGTATTTCAGAGGAGAGTCCCTTGGAATTCAAGATAACGAGAGTCGACTGTATATGTAATTAAAGCCATTATAGTCTGGAGACCCCGAAAAGGGTATTTCGCAAACAGTGCAGGCCCAGATCAGACGCCGCAGAATGCGGCGTCTGATCAGGGTCTACACTGTTTGCAAATAGTTCAACCATTTTTGTTCTAAGATTATCTAAATCACATAGCCTGACATACCTAAAATCGAAATTAGACTCTTCCAATATATAGTGTTGGGGAATGATTCAGTCTATACTGGTTATACTCAAACTTTCATCATTATATGAGCCGTGACGAGAAAAAGCGTACCTTCTGATATATGTTCTCAACGGACACTCAAATCAGCCTGCGCACCCGCATCAGTAGACTGGCTCCAGTCTCCAGTGACTAAATATTTTTATTTCTTTTAATCCTGTTTAATATTCCACTAAAATGAAACCAAAAATAATATGACTATAGAGGCTGGTCACTAGTGACCAGCCTTTATAGTCATGATATTTTTTGTGGTTTTATTTTAGTGGATTATCAAACAGGATTATGACAGAAATATTTAGTCACTGGAGACTGGAGCCAGTCTACCGCATCAAAGTCTTCCTTGTACGCATGAAAAAGAGTTGTATACTTGGTTATCCAACATGCGCCCATTGAGATTCTGATCAGACTGCACGAATGCGCATGCTGATCTGAGTCTTCGCTGGGCGCACATGCTTTAAGGACGTTCTCTGGCGTTGTGACTAATATAGGGACGTTTTCTGACGGCGGTCGAAGGGGAATGTTGGGGTAATAAATATCGAGTGATGTTTTTAGATTTTTTTTTTCAAATCTTAAAGTTTAACTAAATTCAATTTATTTATGCATATGCTCTTAAGCCTTGTCCTGCTAAACCCGGATATGCTCTGTCTTTACAAACAGTGTAGATCCAGATCAGATGGCTTCTGGAGAAGCCAACTGATCTGGATCTGCATTGTTTGTCAATCAGTATGTGAATTTATGTCAACAATCTGGATTAAGTAATATGATTGGCTGACTATTAGAAATGGGCATGGTATCCTTATTTATTCAGCATACAAGGGCTGAATGTTCTTAATAACTAATGTAATAGTCTTTGATTCTTTTTCTAGAGAGTACGTGGATAAGGTAAGGGTATACAGAGACCCTTTCTTTTTTTATTTTTCATTTTACTTTTTTTAAATAAAAACATAAAGGGAAAAGCACATCAAATAATAATAATAATAATAATAATAATAATAATAATAAAAACATTAGAAAATAAATAGCCTGTTAAGTTTATGTGTCACATAATTATGTGAACTGTAATAGAGCACATCTATCTACAGGCATGCACATCCTATTCAGACTTTCAGCCGGACTTTACCTGGGCAAACAGTAAATGCCCAGACCAGATTACACGGATGTGGAAATACAGTCGACTCTCATTATCTCGAATTCCAAGGGACTCACTGAAAAACTTCGTGATATCCGTACCTCGACATATCAGAGTTGAGAGTGAGGAAAACAATAAATTGAACAAGAACATTTAACAAATGAATATGTAATTTGACTCCTGAAGTTAGAAATATATATATAAAATAATGTGAAAAAGAGGAGAAATTGTCATAGTTTCATGTTAAAACAGGGACCAGATTTTCACTTCGAGATAAGCGGTAATTCGAAATAAGCGAGTTCGAGGTAACGAGGTTCGACTGTAGATGAAACTATCGATGACTTACCATAAGCTGTCATTGTCCCCAGCAGAACAAGTAAACAGAGAACCAGCGCTACCTTCATTGTCGTAATGGTCTTGCTCGTTTCGACTTCTTTGGAAAATTAACGTAGGAAGTCTGTGGCTACCTTATATATGTTTATAGGATCAGGGCCTGCGGGAGAACATATCATGTGTCACAGATTCAAATTGTAATTCTCCCGTAGGCCTTGATGCTAATTATCATACATTTCATGTTCCCATTATAGTTATCATTATGTAATGGTTATGCATGCTACCATTTATTAATATTGTGTTATTAATCAAGTCATTTCATACTGCCCCAGTTACCGGTCCGAGATCAGCTGTACTGGTCCGAGGCCGAAGGCCGATGGCTAATAAAGCTGATCAAGAACCTGTAAATGGACCAATATGAAATCAATGACATTTTTATTAATTAACAGTTAGCTGAGTATTAAAACAGCAGACTGAGACCAGTAACTGGGCCAATACGACACGGTATTGACAAGGATGAATCGTATTGGCCAGAGGTCAAGCTGGTCGGGGTTCAGACTGTATGATGGCCACGACTTAAAAACTATTTATTTGATTGTCTGAGCCGGAACTTTTTTTTCTGTTTCTTGGCTCAACGGGGTTCAACTGGTGTTTTTGTTTTGCTCTTGTTGTTTGACAACTAAGGGATCTCCAAACGTCCCAATACGTTGTTTCTGTTGTGTCCTCACCTTTGCCTGTAATTTATTTGTTGCCCGTAATGATTCCTAGATCAGTTAGAAGGCCTCAACACGGACCGAATAAAGTTTGTTTTTATCACTATGGAAGCTGAGGGAGAGGGTTGGGATCCCGCAAAGGTAGCTTGTCCCCTCCGCCTCCCTCCTCCCTCCCCTACCCCTGCCCAAGTAATTCTTTACTGACCTTTCGAAGGCGGTACTTTCATTATTTCATTCTTGGGAAAGAGTTGTCAACTCTGCTTGCCATCTGTCTGTTTTGTGACTGTTTTATTGCATTACAGTCGACTCTTGTTATCTCGAGCTCGCTTATCTCGAATAACCGCTTATCTCGAAGTGAAAATCTGGCCCCTGTTTTAACATGGAAATCTAACAACAGGTAACAAAATATTTTGGAAAAGAGGAGAAATTGCTCCTGAGGAGCAATTTCTCCTATTTTCCACAATATTTTCAATATATCTCTAATTTCAGGAATCAAATTTCATATTCATTTGTTGAATGTGGTTGTTCGATTTATCGTTTACCTTAATCCCGCAAATCTGGTATGTCGAGGTACGGATATCTCGAAGTGTTTCAGAAAGTCCCCTGGACGTCGAGATAACGAGAGTCGACTATAGTTTATCTGTTCCTTTTGTGTTGGGGGCTTGATGTGGATCTGATTGTAACAGTTCCAGATTTCCCTTGTTTACTCTGCTTACTGAATTCCCGGGTATTCCTGCAGCTTGCCAGTACTGCCTGAGAGGGTAATGTATTTGCAGTGCTTCATGTGGGAGAAAGGGTCTAGACGATGAACGTACATCATTAAATTGTCATCGTAATCATCATCAATTCAACCCGTGGGATCCGTAATCGGAATTGAACCAGCGCACGACAAAACCTACAACAAAAATGTGCAACAAGCGATGACAAAGATCAGCGTCTTTGCTGAGCGCATGTGCCTTCTACAGCCTCCAAGCTATCCAAAGAGGGATACGCGAGAACACTTGCTATACTGGGTGCCTGTACAGCCTGATCTGAGTATTTGCTGGTAACACAGGTCTTATTGTAGATTTTGTCGTGCGCTGGCTCAATTACTATCTGAGCATCGTCCACCATTTTGTACTACATTCCGTAACAGTCCGTACCTCTTTCCGCAATTCTTAGTTTTTGGAGTAAGCACATTTTTACAAGGGGCTTGGACGGTGTGCAGAAAAGCAAACGGGAAGTACAAACATTGTCTCCCTTGTTAAACAGGGCTGGAATTCTTCCTGATGGGGGTGCCTCCAGTCCATTAATGCTTGAAACATATTTCCCAGCTGGTGCGATCTGTAGTAAACTATACCTTGTCGATTTATCAAATATGTCACAAACCACTTTATAATAAGTTCGCAACAGACTTTTCTCTCCCATGGCAATGCATCTCAGTTCTTGCCAAATTATGAAGCCACATAAAATTTTTATGCGTTGTTCTTGTTGTAGTGGTTGTAGCGTAGCACTTCGGATGTCCAGGAATAGCTGTAATCACTCAACATAACTTATTAGTGGCATCGGGACCCAGGACGAAGTTGGCTAGTTGTAAAAGTGTTTTAAACCCCCACGGTAGTTTATTCTACTGACCGTTCTAAGGCGGTGGTTCCGGTGTTAGTCTTATTCTTTGTTACTTTGTGGCTTATTCTACGAGGCGATTTGTTTTATTCTTACCTTGTGTTATTTTGTTCTTATGTTTTTCAGTTCTTTAAGTATTGCGATTACCTCGCTTGGGGAACAGAGAGCTAATCTTGGTGCTTTTTGTACGTCTGTTCGATTTGCGCTTGTTTGGTTGTGTCTGTTACCTCTTCCTCTTGGTGTCCGGAAAGGGCTGCGGTTTGTGATTTTGGCACTCCCTGGACTTTTCTCTTACATTTTTTGTGTACTGTCTGTTTCCTCTTGCTCTTGGTGTCTGGAAAGGGCGGCGGTTTGTGATTGGGGCACTCCTGGACTTTTCTCTTACCTTTTTTTTTAGCAATGACAGGAAGAGGAAGATCAAACCAACTATGGCAGGTAGTACAAGAGCCACAAATCATAGAAAAGCAAAGCAACCATCCCTCTTTCCCAAAAAGGTTATCACAGTACAAGACAGGATTCACTTAACAATAAGGCAACGAATACGTCAATACAAGGACAGTGTCTCGCGTGGAGTGGCCACAAGGCCACACACAAAACAACACCAGAACCACAGCGTTATAACGGTCGGTAATAAAAACTGCCACCATTACGAAAACACGCCAATTCAAATATATTGAAATTTTCACCACCAAAGATCTGAAAGTTTCCGGATAAAAATTCTGATATTTTTCATATTTCTGCTCAAAACATAGACTGTGTGTACTCGTTAGAACCGCCTCGCCGAGGCAGTTCTAACGAGTACCCACAATCTTTGTTTTTAAGCAGAAATAGGAAAAATAATGTATACCCTTGTGAACCCCAATTTTGCTGTATAAAAATGGGGTGTCAGGGGGTCAAAATTATATAGGTATGTTTTCGTGATGGGTATTTTTAACGATTTTACCGGCACCGAGTCTTCATACTATGATCAACTGTTGTATAAATAATAATAATAATAATAATAATAATAATGCAGACAACCCTCTTTATACCGACACTCGATACAACGACAAAATTCGTTATAATGACATTTTGACTGTCACGAAACCTTCGCTTAAGAGGTAACAGTTAATCACAAATTATGCAAGAACATTGTATTTAATACTTTAAAGAAACATACGTTTTTGGATATTTGTTAGAATCGCTTCAACAGATTCCCAAAACATATGTTTATGAGGAAATATGAACAAAACAAGACTTTTCTTACATATCAATCTGCTCATTAAGTATTCTATACAACAGTAAATACATTTTAATGGCAACGTCTTTGGGAGCAAATGCTTTCAACCATGGACCATTGATCCTAAAGGCTGATTTTCTCTGGCAGCCATATGGTAGGGTGGCATAGTGCCTGATAAAGGAGTCGTCATGTTTTTAGAAGGTTTAACACAGTGTCTTTCCCAAGGGCATATAATAACCCTTTAATTTAAGCGCTAATCATAACGGCAATAGACATTTTTATTTTATTTATTTATTTATTTTTTGCATGTTTCTTCTGACATTTCATGTTAATCTTTTTTTTTCATTTTTCAAAGTAAATAAGCCTGACATTTCATGTGAATCGTTTTTATTTATTTTTCGGAGAAAACCAGGCTTGATATTTCAAGTGAACCGTCGGCCTAGCATACGAATCACATGAACTGCCAAGTCTCTTATACTCAGAAAAATAACCAAAAAAAAAATAGAATGTCGTCAGCGGCAGTTGTGATTGGAGCTTTCTTATATTCTCTGAACAGAATGTCGTCTGCTGTATTTTTGCTTAGCGTTTAAGGGATAATTGCTAGCGCAACAGGTTTTTATAGTAAACTGGATGACAGTCGTTTTGTCATCGCAAATGGAATGCTAATATTGTGATATGGACGCGAATCTTGTGTTCAGGTTTCCTTAATTGTTATTATAGGATATTGTCCAGCAGCCAGTACATGTTAAAAATATTAACAACTGTATGTATTGTATACCTCTTATTCCCCCATAACATATAGTGAAAACAGGAATATGCAGGGGAATCAATTAACAGACTATCAATTTACAGACTATTTTAGTTTTAAAACATACTTATCTTAACCCTTCTCTTGCTAAATACGTCATGCCCTGTCTTAGCAAACAGTGTAGATCCAGATCTGATCTGGATCTGCACTGTTTGTCATTAAATATATGAATTTCTATCAAAAACCCGGATCAAGTAAACTGATTGGCTGGAAACTAGAAGTGGGCGTGGCATCTTATTTTTTTTTCAGCATGAGAAGGGTTAGTATGCCTGTCAGTCTGTGTGTATGTATCAGACTACCAACTACACTGCTGTCAGAAGAAGAGTCTCAATGGAACCGAGAATCAAGCTTCCCATTCGTTTAGTTGTTTTTTGTTTCCAAGGACAACATTGATAGATTTTATTCGCAGTGCATAAATCTGCCTTGCCCTGCTCAATACTTAAATTTGCCTCAAATTACAGTATGAAGTAGTCAAAAAGACATGGGCTCCATAGCTATAGGTAAGAAGTGTTTATTTCTTATTTTCTTGCACACCAGATAAGGAACTCCTGGATTCTGCACTGGGATAGAAATTCTTATCCTACCCAGGTTATCCTACACAGGGTAAGATAAAAATCGAAAATTCTCACGTATTTAATATACACGGGTTGTATAGGACGTCACGTACGCCACCGTTAACGTTGACGTCACTGGACGTAATTACATCAGTAAACGTTACGGTAATATCATCACAATATGGCGGACGCCTGCAATCGAAGTAACTGCATTATAAAAAATCAACGTTCAGAAAAGAAAGGTATGCAAGAAAAAGAATATATCATGGGTGTAAGGGGTAGATAGAAAAAATCCGTCCCACGGGATCACAGTCTGGCATCACTCGGCAAGCCTCGTAATGCCAGACTATGTCCCTCGGGATGGATTTTTCTATCTATCCTTCACACCCATGATAGATTCCTTATTACAGTCGAACCTCAATGGCTCGAACAGCCTTAGGACCATGAAAATGTTTTCGAGATATTGGTTGTTAGAGCCAATGAGGGTTAATCATACCGCCAAGCCAGAAAGCAAATGGAGATAATTTAAGGAAATCTTTTCGATTATCTACATAATCATTGTATGTTGAGTGTACTCATTAGAATCGCCTCGATAAGGCGATTCTAATGAGTACACACAACATACAATTTCATGATAAAAGAAGAAAATTTCCCTTAGTATTTGTTTTCTTGAGCTATCGGAAGAATTTCGTAGGGACTCAAAAACGAGTTCGAATTAGCATGGTAAACGATCCATCGGTGTTGAGTATATTGAGTATCGACTGTATACACGAAAACATATGTTCTGCGCTTCTAATAAGTACCAAGAACACATTAATGTGGAGAAATAAGGGCATTATCAATAGTTTGTATTGTGAAAGTTGCGTTAATAAAATCTAAGGCTAAAATCAGTAGGAGAGTAAACCTAACGTAGCATTTGAGACTCGATTCGTTTTAGACAGCTTAGATTAAACGAGGCTATTCTCAAAAGCGGTATTGCATCAACGAGTCTATTCCTAGAAAACGATGCTGCATAGGCGAGTCTATTCCTAGAAAGCTAAGAAAACGGTACTGCCTAAATAAGTCTATTCCTCGAAAACGGTATTGTATAAACGGGTCTGTTCATAGAAAACGATTGTGTTTCTAGAAAACGGTATTGCATAAATGAGTGTATTCCTAGAAAACAGTATTGTATAAACGAGTCTATTCTTAGAAAACGATGGACACTAATGAGTGTATTCCTAGAAAACGATGCTGCATAAACATGTTTATTCCTTGAAAACGGTATTGCATTGACGAGTTATTTCCTGGAAACTGGTATTGCACAAACGAGTCTATTCTAGAAAATGGTATTAGTATTTGTTTTGCATTTCTATATTTTTATATATATTTCATGCAAGATCGCTGCTGGGCGCACGTGCAATGTCTTAGGATATGCTGTGCCCCGGCTCATTTGCGAAGTACTGACATCAAGCCTTGTGTCGAACATCTTGTCAGATAGCAAACCTCATGGATTTTCGTATACGTTTCCTTAGGTGGCCCTTTAGCCTTTGACTGATAGCGAATGTTTAATGTGAGCCACACATTCAGAGAAATAGATTCTAAAAGACATGACACTTGAGAGCAATGAACACACTCGCAAAACTGAAAATGGCTGAATTGTCAAGCCTCCTGGACCAGACTAGATAGTTTCGGCCAATTAGGCCTCATCAGTGACCCTTATATTATTTCCAAAAGAAACGGAATGGGCTCAATGGCCACAAAGGGCCAGAAAATGTAAACTACACTATATAATGAAGTACACTGAGACGTTTTACGACCGCCACACGGCACTTACACCAGCTGTCATGAAGATGAAAATATTCTTAAAGAAATGGCATTTGAGACCAATAAACACGCTAACAAAACTGAATATGGCTGAATTGCCAACATTTTTGAATGGGCCAGATCTAGTTTCGGCCAATTAGGCTGCATTAGTGACCCTTATATTACTTTATTCTGGGCTCAGTGATAATATTGACCAGTAAATATAAACTACACTATAGTACTGTACGCTAATACCAGTTGGACGCCCCGGTGACGTAAGATAAGAATCAGCAGTATGATACAGATAGAGTGCTTCAATAATAAGATGCTCTTTGAATTCTGAAAAGAAAAACAAATTAAAAAAAAAAACTTTGGAAACAATAAACCTAACACTGCTCGAAAATAGCAGACTCGGTGTTTATTGGACATTTTATTATCATTAACATTAACAGTAACGAACAACATTTTATTGAACATGCTATTTTCATACTGTAAGAGTAACGTACTACACTATGGACGCCTCTTAGGGTTGAGCAATATTCTACTTGGAAATAAATCTAAATTAGCTTAGTGTTCCCAAAGGACCAGTAAATAGGGCACAATATATGTTAAGATACCTAGGAATTGCCAGAATCACGAAACACAACCTTCTTAGGCATTACTAGTCTGGCTCCAGTCTAACTGATTTATGAATCAGCATGAAAACTATTTATATTTTTCAAAAATACTGTCTATTGGAATATCCTTCTCTCAGATTTGGCTGATCAGTTATGAGTTTCTGACTGGTAAGGGAGCTAATATGTGCATAAAATAGTCAAAGAGGAGTGTTTTACCTTTGTTAGATTAGAAATGTAAAACTCATAGCGTGGTGCCTGGCTACGTGAATAGTAGTCTGATTCCAGATGTGTTAATATACAGTCGACTCTCGTTATCTCGTATTCCAAGGGACTCTGAAATACTTCGAGATATCCGTTCCCCGACATATCAGATTTGCAGAAATGAGGAAAAAATCATTCGATTTACCACATTTAACAAATATATGTATAATGGACTCTTGAAGTTAGAGATATATTTAAAATATTGTGGAAGAGAGGAGAAATTGCTCCTTAGGAGCAATTTCTCCTCTTTTCCACAATATTTTTTACCTGTTGTTAGATTGTCATGTTTAGGCAGGGACCAGAATTTTTACTTCGAGATAAGCGGTGATTCGAGATAAGCGAGGTCAAGATAGCAAGAGTCAACTGTAATTTGGGCCCCACCAAGCGAAAATGAATCTTCGAGCATGCGCAAAATGCAAAGATTTTTAAGTCTTAAACCCTAAAATTTCCCCATTTGCCTCCTGGCATTACGCTATAATTACATGTTGTAACCCTCAGTGACTCGAACTACCCATGCCTAGGAACAAATTTCCATGGTCCCAAAAATGTTTGAGCTATTGAAGTTCGACAGTACATTTGTAAGCTGTAGCGCTCAGTAGGCTATGTTATAGGATTTATTTATTTAGATGGCAATAAATTGTTTGGTTCTTCATTACGAAAACACGCCTATTCAAATATACTGAAAATTTTACCACCAAAAATGAAAATTTCAGTTAAACATATTGATATTTTCACATTTCTGCTCAAAGCATAGATTGTGGGTATTCGTTAGAACCGCCTCGATGAGGCGGTTCTAACGAGTGCCCACAGTCTATATTTTTGAGCAGAAATAAGAAAAATAATGTATACCCCTGTAAACCCCAGTTTTACTATATATAAAAGTGGGGTTTAAGGGGGTCAAAATTATATAAGCATGTTTTCGTGATGATTTGAGACAACAAATGAAATTTGACATTTCATTGAAACTTTCTCCGAATACAAAGACGCTTTAAGTGAAATGTCAATTCTTATTTGCCACGAAAAATAACAATAATACATTGCCAGTAACCCTTTTATCCCTACAGACCAATCCGGATACCTTTGCAAACAGTGAAGATCCAATGAGACGGCTCGTAACGAACCGTTTATCAGGATCTACACTATTGGCAATTCTGTTATCGTTTTTTGAAACCCCTATTTGCAGCTACATGTATGAATGTGTCCAAATTCAGAGGTAGAAGAGTCCATGTAAGAAACTCGGGGGTGAAAGCATTAAACGGTTAATAATAAATGAAATTACCAAAGGCCACCCAGCCTTCCCGAGACACTGAAAGACGAAGCGATGAGCAATAAACATTAACATGACAAAACGCAGGGGCGGATTCAAAAGGGCGTTCGGCGGTTCAGTCAGTCCCCCCCCCCACCCCCCACTTTGACTCAAAATTTCATTTTTATGAGAAAATGTTGCATAAATTTGATAAATTTGGGATACCGTATTTACCATGAATATTCACATCCTTTATTCTTTACCTTATACTTTTCTTCAGCAAGTCCATTTCACTACCTATGAATGTGTGTAAAATTGCTGGATGAGTGGCAAACAGTGTAGACCCTGATCAGACGCCTAGTTTGTTTTTAAAACAAATAATCCGTTAATCTTCACCAATCTCTTGGCCACTTCGGCAGATGACAAATTGGTGATGTTTTTTTCCCCAGAAAACAGGATTTTACATTTAATGCAAGTTGTTCCCAATGGACACAATTTGCGTGGTATGTCAACTCCTGTTTTCTGGGAAAACATTACGAAAACACGCCTATTCGCGTATATAGAAAATTTCACCTCCAAAACCGGAAAATTTACAGATAAAAAACTGTGATATTTTCAAATTTCTGCTCAAATATAGATTGTGGGTACTCGTTAGAACCGTCTCAGCGAGGCGGTTCTAACGAGTGCCCACAATCTATGTTTTTAAGCAAAAATAAGAAAAATTATGTATACTCCTGTAAACCCCAGTTTTACTATATAAACATGGGGTTTAAGGGGGTCAAAATTATATAAGCATGTTTTCGTGATGATAAGAATAAAATCAATATGTCGCCTGCTGAAAATTTTACAAGTGTTAAACAAGACTCGAAACATTTAAATGGTCCCTGGGTTCATATATTCGAGCAGCGAATAACCATTTTCACATGTTGCATCTAACCTGAAATATACAAAACAGTTACTGTGCTTACGACATTTTCAGAAAGTCGATATTTGCTTGGCGCTTTACACAGAAGTAAATTTGGAAACTTTTGTTATGATTTAATGTAAAAGCAATTGTCTTAATTACCTAATCGTATGTACAAAAAGTTATATTCTAGTCACTGGTTTTTAAAAAATCTAATATTTTCAGTTTTTCCCTCATTTAAAAAATAAATGATAACTATGCAGAAATCTGTGGGGTAGGTAACCCGAAGGCAATGTTTTTTTTCACAAGTTTCGCTTGTTCAATTTTTCTGATAATTGAAACTCAGCAGAAAAAAGCAAAAAGATGTTTTCTCAACAACAACAAAAAAAACAACACCCCCCCCAAAAAAAACAACAACAAAAAAACAAAAAACAACAACAAACAACAAAAACAACAACAACAACAACAAAAAAACAACAACAACAAAAACCAACAACAACAACAAAAACAACAACAAAAAACAAAAAAAACAAAAAACAAAAAAAAACAACAAAAAAAAAAACAAAAAACAAAAACAAACAAACAAACAAACAAACAAAAAAACAACAACAACAAAAAAACAACAAAAAACAACAAAAAACAAAACAACAGCTCTGTATTTATTAGTCTTTAGTCCCAACGTTTCTTGGAATCAACAAATCAACAACACTCACAGCGATTGCATTGATAAAATATTTTGTGATTGTCGGACAGAGTCAGAAGGCAATTATGGACAAAAGCATGCAATAAATATATATATATATTAAGAGTTAATCATTAACAGTGCAAATTTATTTGTTTCCAGTATAGAACACACAAAAAATAAAACTGAAATGAACAGTTCACCTAAATCAAGGAAAGGGTTGTCCTCGCCGATAATGTCAAGCACACGTGAGGTTTTCGAAAAATTAATAGAAAGTTACAGGAATGACTCGATGTTCCAAGTGTACATGCATAATGCGTTCTAAAGCGGAACAAAGTAAAATCAATACTATGTTTATTTGATGGAGTTACTATCGCAAAGATATTATATCTATTCTGATTCAAATTATTATTTCAACGTAAAATACATGTAACTGCGAACGAAACAAACAATAAACTTTTTTTTTCATGTTCCTGTCTATACTGTTTTCATCCTTTGTTCCAGTACCTATACACATAACGTCGACTCTCGTTATCTCGAAATCCAATGAACTCTCTGAAATACTTCGAGATATACATACCTCGACATATCAGATTTGCAGAATTGAGGAAAACATAAATCAAACAATCGTTTTTTTTCACATATGAATACGCAATTTGGCTCCTGAAAGTACCGATATATTGAAAAGATTGTGTAAAAGAGGAGAAATTGCTCCTTATTTGTGGCACGTTGTTTCATTTCAATGTTAAAACAAGGACCAGATTTTCACTTCGGGATAAGAGGTTTTTCAAGACAAACGAAGTCGAGATAATGAGAGTCGACTGTATACTTATTTCACATCCCCATAATTATTATCGAATTGAAAAATGTCTCAATCTGTGTTATAAATATGTTTTACTTTCCCGTACATCGATGTTGTAACATTCTTCATATTTTTGCAACAGTCTTCAGTAAATCAGAAACGGTGTTGAACTTGAGGTCAACTGAAAATTATAAACTATTTCAGCACATACTTACTTCACGTCCCAATATTTCTGGTTGAATTGACAAACATTTCAGTCTGTTTTATAAATATACGTTTCCTTTTTTCGCACATCGATGGTTTCACATTTTCCAAATGTTTGTCTACAATCTTTGGTAGATCATCAACGGCATTGGACTCGAGGTCATACTGAAAATATAAAACATTACATATGTAACCTATCTATTTAGAAGTTTTGTGTATTTAACAAATGTTGATCTTAGTCTTCGTTACACACATACATACATACATACATACATACATACATACATACATACATACATACACTGTACATACATATATAAAGGTCGTGTGTGTGTTTTGTTTGTGTTGAGGTTTTACGGTCCAGTCAACATAATGGGGTAATGGGGTCATGTCGACCGCGGTCAGTTTACCTAACCACACTTATACTGTGCAGGCTTGGTCCTCTAAGCGGTTAATCAGTAGTGTACACTTTCTTTTGCCATAAACTGACACTTCTCTCTTCTTGAATCAGCAGAAGGGATAAAATGACCGTAAACAACATTTCAAGATCAAATCTCCACGAAAGAATGTTGCCAACCCGATGGGAGTCGAACTCGCAACCTCCTGATCACCAGTTGGACGCGCACTTAACTGAACCACCGATGTCGGCATACAAATATCGAAAATTAACTGATTATCTGCGCCCTGGAAATGTTTCAGCTTATTTGTAATATACTAAAACAAATACTACCATGTTTAAGTATCGGAGCAGGGTAATCTGAATAATGAAGACCCAGATCAGCCACCACAGAACGCCGGGCGTCTGATCAGAGTCTGCAATGTTTGTTAATCATCCATTTGGTCCTTTGGGATTATGAAAAGACAGAACTCAGGAGCGTGCAGCCAATACTGAAAATTTGAATTATTGTAAACAAAGTACAAGCGATCAGAAACAATCCTGAAATATAGTTCATATCAAATTTCTTGCACATCAGATAAGGAAATCCTGGATTTTACCATGAGATAGACAGAGGATAGTTACTCTTTTGCTGTGAATACCATAAACATTGTCATCGAGTGTAATGAAAACATCAGTATTTTCCACGAGTGCGAAGCACGAGTGAAAATTTGAATGTTTTCATTACACGAGATGAAAATTATTATGGTATTCACTATAAAAGAGTAAATTTTCTTTTTATTTTATTGTTTACACGACAATGCACGCTTCTGACGTCATAACAAACATCACCAAAACAAAACGTAAACGCCATGGCGTCGAAGTTCAGTGCTTAACACGTGAAGCGCTGGAGAGACAAAAACAAAAAGTTTCAGAAATCAAAATAATCTTGGCACCAAAATGTTCCTTACATTCTAACTAAGAAAATGCATACCAACACTTGACAGTTTAGTTCAGAAACAAAGAAGTTAGAAGTGTTCAAAAATCTGAAGTGGCGGCAACATCCACTTCTGAAACAATGAAGAAAACCGAAGTCGTCCAAAGCGAGGAGTGAAAATATAAGTCGTATTTCACTTGTGATTGATACCACTTTTATTTTTCACCAGATATACACTGATTTCACCGCTAACAATAAAATAAAAAATCTTCTCCTACCGAGGTTATCCTACCCAGGGCAAGGTTTAAAAAATCGAGAATTTTCACGTGTTTTGATATACACGTTGTATAGGACGTCACGTACGCCATCGTTAAGGTTAACGTCATTGAACGTTATGACGTCATTGAACGCCACAGTAATGTCATCACAATATTGCGAACGTCAACAATTCAACTGACTGCATTTTTTTTTTTAAAATATGTTTAGAAATGAAAGGTGTGCAAGAAAACGAATCTATCATGGGTGTAAGGGGTAGATAGAAAAATCCGTCCCTCGCGATTACAGTCTGGCATCACTCGGCAAGCCTCTGGCGTCACGAGGCTTGCAGTGATCCTCGGGACGGATTTTTCTATCTACCCCTCACACCCATTATAGATTCTTTTTCTTGCACATCTTTCATTTTTGAACGTAGATACATGATAGATCCTTATAATATATCAAATATAGAATATCACAGCATATGTTTTCTTTCTAATTTCCTTTGGAGCACTGAGCCCATTCTTCGAGTTCTAAAATCGAGGTCAGTTTAAACAGGTGCTAGAGGCGCCCCGCGTGGGTACGCGTTAGAAGCATCTCGCCGAGGCGGTTCTAACGAGTACCCACAATCTATGTTTTTGAGCAGAAATAAGAAAAATAATGTATACCCCTGTAAACCCCAGTTTTACTATGTAAAAGAGGGGTTTAAGGGGGTGAAAATCATATAGATATGTTTTCGTGTTGTTTTATAGGTTCTATTTATCGATAATACTCGTATGCATGCTATATTTCTTTGCGATTTTATATTAACACACCTATGTATGATTAAACATTTTCATGAAGAACATAACAGAGTGTCAACATGTTTCGTTGAGAAATTGTGTCGACACACACCTACAAAATGCTAACGTTTTAGCCATAGCTCAATAAAAGCCAAAATTTTAAACATCAAAGCACTGCCTGTACTTTTGGGTATTTTGTCTCTGAGTGTAGGCTGGGAAAATGGTCCAGAACTTAAGACAGTTTCTTTAAACCCTTAACATCCTGTAATTTAAGCAAACAGTGTGGACCCCGATCAGACGCCGCATTCTGTTGTGTCTTATCTGAGTCTGCACTAAACCAAGTCCACAGTTTACAGATAACCCTCTTTCACAGCACTCTTACGTCACAGCGACAAGACTAGCGCGGCTATAAGGGTTACCTGGATTTCGTCTAACCCGCTGTCACTTCATTGGTTGATGATAATCTCGCGGACAACAACTTTAAGGAAATTTTGATGTATGTATACTTTAGGTCGACTGTACACAATCTACCCGAAAAGTATTGACAGTTCATGCAAATTACCTCCTTCTTCAAGAGACAATTTGCATGAAATGTCAAATCCTATTTTCTGGGATCAGTTTGTCGTCTGCTGAATTCGCTCAGAGAGTGTTAAAGGTCAAAGATAAGGATTACCTCTGCCAACGCCATATGCATTGCCCGAAACATAGGCTCTTTGTCATTTTCGAACGTCGCCGCCTTTCCGTGTAACAGACGCACACCGTTGGCCTCTGCTGTATAACATTTGCTGTTTGGTTTCCCAGTGTTACAGTAATCGCGCCCGTAATTCCATTGACAAGGCAACGTTAACAGCTCGTCTAAAACAACAATGATAAAAATAATATTGATCTTCAGCCACAATCGAGGATGAAAACAATATAAATTCAAGCAAAATAACAGTTAGCTTAAAACGGTAAAACCTTTTATGAACGACTCACACAGGAGGAAAAACTAAGTATACTGATTAAAATAATTACGTAACCAAACTTTAGCACAACTAAACAATACCGGAAGATAATCCCCCGAAGCAGGAACAGATTGTATCATTAGCTAGGACATGAAGAAGCGTGCCGCCTCTTCACCTCTTTTGCCTCAGGAGGCAAAAACAGGAAAGAAAACTCGTCATGAATCGGGCGACAGTACAATCTCCCATTTCTCAGGGTTCGAGTTTCAAGACTCCATCAACGAAATGGGTAATATTCATTTAGGGGACATAAACACAGCGGGCCGGGATCCTGTGCATTCTTTATCGTACCCACTAAATCCACAGGATCTACGTTCGATGATGATGCGTGATATAAGATCAGTGGTCCTGAACTACGTTGGATGATGATGCGCGATATAAGATCAATGGTTCTCGACGCTGTACAAGAAAATAGCAGGTTACAGAATCAAACGGATGAACTTGAGAAATGCTGACAGTAGCTGAACTGGACAACGATGCATTAGAGCAGTATAGCCGTCGTAATTCACTGAGCATATCAGGCATCCAGAAACAAACAAGGAATCAACAGATGAAATTGTGCTGAGGCTAGCGAAAGATTTGGAAGTAGAGCTCAGTGAAAATGACATTGACCGCTCATATAGAGTGGGCAAACAGGTACGTCGCGCTGGGATGACAGCTACTAATAAACAAAGGCATCGAGGCATCATTGTCTAATTTAGTAGATACAATGCAAGGCAAAAGCTTTTTCAAGTGCGGAAATAACTTAGGGAAATTCCATCCAAGAAATTTATTTTTATTAATGAGGACCTAACAAAGAAAATATCTAAATTATTATTTGATGCTAGAACATTGGTACGTGGCAAATCTTTAAACTGCATATTCCTCTAATGAAAATGTCTTTGTGAGGGACAATGAGGAGACACGCCACTTGGTAAAAACAGAGGCAGATATTGGCAAATTTGGGGATGTTGAAGAAGCCATTACGAAAACAAGCCTATTCAAATATATTGGAAAATTTACCAGCAAAATATGAAAAATTTCAGGTAAAAATTCTAATATTTTTCTTATGTCTGCTCAAAAACATAGATTGTGAGTACTCGTTAGAACCGCCTCGCCGAGGCGGTTCTAACGAGTACCACAATCTATGTTTTGAGCAGAAATATGAAAAATAGTGTATACCCCTGTAAACCCCAGTTTTACTATATAAAAGTGGGGTTTAAGGGGGTCAACATTATATAGGCATGTTTTCGTGATGAAAGAAGAAACTGGAGGAGATGCGAGCCACACAGGCACGGGCTGGATCTCAGTAGCTTCTCGAGCATCCTCAATTATTAACATCTGTATAATAAAATACTTCGTGTGCATGAATTATTTTTCCTGAAAAGTGTAACTACTGGGTGCGCGCGCGCTACTACATAAATCGATTTTTTTTATGTTACGCTGGAGTGTTTTTTGGTTTCCTGATTCTAACTGAGTATTGGAGTGACTGTTGCGCTCGTAACAAGAGAACATGACTTATTCCAATTTGTATATATATACCACATGCGAGCAGCAAGGGTCCAAATCACCCTGCACATTTGTGCATTCTGATCAGGGCCTTCAGACCTCATCGTTATATTCTGCAGATCAAATAACTCTGTCAGTGGACTCTGATCGGGCTGTGCGATCGCATCGTCGTCCGCATGTACTATATATGTGACATTTTCTCCCGACATGACCTTCACGGTATCTTGTATCTAAATATGTAGCTATGTGACGTCATAATTGCCTGAATCTATGAACAAACGGTAACCAACAATAGTCCTATTTCTTGTAAAATAATTTCTGGTCAATGAAATGCATAGTATAAGTGGCAGAGTGCAGCACATATGATTGTGTCCCTGTTGCGGCGTTCAGACTAGCGGAGGTGCCTGTTCGCTGCAAAGCGGATATAGTCGTCGCAAGTATGATAAAGGCAATTATGATAATAGTGGTGGTGATGATGATGATGACAACGATGACGATTATGCTGATGCTAATGTCATTTACTGTATTTATCCCGAGTGCTGGAACAGCCTTAACTCCTTGCCATTGGCCTACTTGTCCTTAACTTTGAACAAACTTTTTTCTTATTACCTACTAATATGTCTAATATCTGCTAGATGAATGGCAAACAGTGTAGACCCTTGTAGAATACTATTGGTATTATTGGTGGTGATGTAATTGTATTTTTAAACTAACATTGATACCATTAACGTTTTCGAAGGCTTAATGGCCTCTTCGTAAAACTTTAACCAGTGAGTTGGGGCTTGACGATTTGTCTTTGGCTTGGCCCGCCGTGGTTCAACTATTGGTTTTCATTTGCTCTGGCATACAGTAGATCCAGGAGTACTCGTCTTTGTTTATAAAAGTGATTAATTAGATTTTTATGTTTTCGCTTTGATGCATTGACTGAGTTGGGAGCCTTTATGCGAACCGAATTTTTATGTATTTCTGTATTAAGAGTAGCATCGGGACCCAGGGTGAAGTTAGCTAGCTGTAAAAGTGCTTTAAACCCCCCGGTGGTTTGCTCTACCGACCGTAGGTGCCCAGCAAGCAAAAGATATAGGACCCACATGGGCCACAAATGGGTATTTATATGGGTCCTATATGGGCAACCCATAAGGGACTCATAAGGGATTTGCAACATGGTTCCACGTTGGACCCACATGGGCAAAGCCATATGGGAACTATATGGGTTCAGTATGGGAAAATCAACCCACATTTATCTTCCAGAAAAAAACAAACAAAAACTTTTAGACATTTTTATACAAATGATTATAAGTCCCCAGTCCCAGCCCATATGATGGACTGGTAAGGTCCCAACAGAGAGAGATCTTCGTACATGTGCAAGTTATTGCACATGCGTAGAATCAAGAGGCCTTAAAGATATAGGCGTCCTTTTTAATAGTTGGACATGATGGCCTCATGCGTATTTATATATACCTCAATTTTAAAAGTAATAGAGACATACAAGTTAAAATAAAAATATGACCATGAATCGACGTCCATGTCGGAAAAATTGTCAAGATAAATTTAGTAAATGCATTCATTTTGTAATGAACAAACTATTATTTTTATTTTCTTATTATCATTATTATTTGCATTTATATCAGAAAATTTACTCTTTTTTTTAATATTTTGTTTAAATAGTGGTACAGTTGTTCCCCTTAATGCCCATATTGACCCCATATGGGTCCCATATAGTAATGGGAGGTCAACATTGGAACCATAGAGGTCCATAGGAGCCATTTGGGCCCTAATTATGTATCTTGAAATTATCATTTTTTCCATGATTATTTCAGTTTTATCTCAGGGTTCCACAGCTTAGAATTTATTTTTATAGTTATCGAATTTTATCAATATGCGACCTGTATGGGTCTAATATGGGCAGAAAAGCCTATATAGGGCCCATTTGCCCAGAATCTGCTCATATGGTTCCCATATATACATGTTTGTTGGCCAAATTTTACCAATATGGGACATATATGGGTCTTATATGGGCAAAAAGCCTATATGGGGCCCATGTAGGACTTGAATGGGATAAATGCCCAAATTCTGCCCATATGAGGCCAACATATACATGTTTGCTGGGTGGTCCCGGTGTTAGTCTTACTCTTTGTGGCTTTGTAGTTTATTCTACGAGGCGATTTGCTGTATGTCTTTCCGTGTGTCATTTTGTTCTTGTGTTTTTCAGTCCTTTTAGTATTGCGATTACTTCGCTTGGGGAAGAGAGAGTTAATCTTAGTGCTTTTCGTACGTTTGTTCGGTTTGTACTTGTTTAGATTTGTCGGTTTCCTCTTCCTCTTGGTGTCTGGGAAGGGCTGCGGTTTGTGATTGTGGCACTCCCTGGACTTTTCTCTTACCTTTTTTAATACGATGAGGTAGATGATTTTTGTGACAGTTTACTTTTCCTTTCATTCTTTCCTTCTTTCTTTCTTTGGAAATGAAATTAATGCTGTAAATGTTTATTCAATTAGTACTGCGATGATGATAATATTTTCTTTTGTCATTGTTATTGTTGATGATAATTATGATAATAGCTGCTACTCATGAGAATATTAATGATAGTTTTTACGTATTACATGTATTATTGATGACAATAACAGTGATAATGATAACGCATATATGGTATTTGTACTAAATAGGAGGATTATACGGTGTTTGTGATGAAGTTTAACAAAAATTGGTATATTGCAAAACTTAAATTATTATATATTAGATTCGAGAGTTCGGCAGAGGTACACCAGCGGCGTGCTTACGGTCTTATAATAAAGTTGCTCAGTGTGAACTTGTGCACAGATCTGATATAATACGGTCTGGGGAGAGAATGCTGTCTCACTGGTTTACGATATCGTCGGACTGGGTTACGTGCACAAAAACACACTGCGGTGGGAATACACTCTCTGTGATGAGTGACGGACCTGTAATCACCAGCCTGACAAAAATGTACTGGAGGGCGGTTACTGTATCTGTTTACCATCTGCAAATCCATTTTACGCATAGTACGCTGACAATAATATTGTTCTAACATAAGGAACACCGGTTTCTACCACTCACTCACTCGCTAATTCATCCATCTATCGATCAGTCTAACAATCTTTCGTCTAATCATCAGTCAAGCTAGCTAGTCAACCAATCAGTAAGTTCGACTACCGTAATCTACTTCATAAACCAAAAACAAAACACTTTACATTTCTTACAACATAGATATAGTATATCGAAGCATGACAAAGCAAACAAAGGTAAGAGAAAAGTGCAGGGAGTGCCACAATCACAAACCGCAGCCCTTCCCAGACACCAAGAGGAAGAAGAAACAGACAAAACCAAACAAGCGCAAACCGAACAAACGCACGAAAGGCACCAAGACCAGCCCCTCTCCCCACCCCCTCCCCAAGCGAGGCAATCGCAACACCAAAAGGACCGAAAAAACACAAGAACAAAACAACACAAGGCAAGACATTAAAAAATAGCTTCGTAGAATAAACCAAAAAGCAACAAAGAGCAAGACCAACACCGGGACCACCGCCTTAGAATGCTCAGTAGAATAAACAACCGGGGGTTTAAAGCACCATTACAGCTAACCAACTTCACCCTGGGTCCCGATGCTATTCTTAATACAGAAATACATAAAAATTCGGTTCGCATAAAGGCTCCTAGCTCAGTCAATGCATCAAAGCGAAAATATAATAATCAAACTAATCATAATGATAAACAAAGACGAGTACTCATGGCTATTTCTACTGTATGCCAGAGTAAATGAAAACCAATAGCTGAACCACGGCGGGCAAAGCCAAAGACATATCATAAAGCCCCAACCCACTGGTTAAAATTTTATGAAGAGGCCGTCATTGAGTCTGAGGCCCGAACCGCCGTCGTGCAAATAAAGAGTGAAGCATAGCCAACAACAATGATTAGACTGATAACTAGGCATGCAGTCTGCCGCATAATATCCAGGCTATAGCCAATTCTTTTATAACGGTTAATTAGTTTTCTGAATTGCTCCGAAAAGTTAGATTTCCCCACAATTTTTCTAAATCTGTACACTAAGTCACCGTTCAATTCTGGTTCCGATATACCTTGTTGCAGAAGTGTTTTCAGACTGACGCTATATTTTCTACCAAGGTACTGTGTCTGCAATAAAATTTCGAAAACGCCTTACGAAGTTTCAAATAACGATAGCCCTGCCTAAGAAGTTTGGCAGTAAACACCCACACAAGAGTATTCATCATAATACTAATTATAATACAATGTAGCGCAATACAACGCCAGCAAACATTTCCAATATGAAACATACATTATAATACAACACAAAACAACAAAATGCAACACAATACAAAATAGACACGTCATGCCAATGAAAGACAAAGCACCGCAAAGATGCATTACAACAATAGCCTAGCAAAATGCATAAAAATATAAAATATATAAGACATTGTAGCCTTACAGTTCGCCACCATATCTATTGAAACCACAATCATCAAAGAGCACAGTATTTATTTTATACATTACAACAATTTGGATTGTAGCAGACCAAGTGAAACATATCTTAAACTGAGTATAAATAAAAATTAACGCTTAATAGATATATCATCTTTGTAAATCTGTTCTTACGATAAAATTCCTACACTGCTACAACACAGCACGATAAGCTACACGTAGGAATAGATTGAATAATAAAGCGCAACTAATGAAATGCTTACTAGCATCACTCAAATCTCCAAAACAATGATTTTGTTTGTTATTTATCTTTTGTTTTTTGTTATTTTTTCTTCTCATTACTTTGCTTTAGCTAGTCTTTTATTCTGTCCCTTTCTGGTTCGACCGAATCCCACAGACTACTACCTAACATCGTAACAAAATTTAACGACTAATATTTTGGACATCCTCAGGTAGCGCTAAAACTATCTGTGATGCCCCAGACTTGCCAGCAAGTCTATTGTTTATCACTGCTAATTGCTGTGAGCAAAAATGTGTGGTAAATCACCGATGGTCTTGGTGGCATTCTGGGGGTGTATCGCAGACATTAGGCCTGCAACGAAGAATGTGCTTTTTTCACTTCTGATGTATATAATAATCACAATATATGGTCCTGTCAAAAAGTCTGTGATGCCCTTGTTTATCTTTTGGATAATATTTTTATTAGATTTGGGACTAAACTTTATAGGCAAACTATTGGTATTCCGATGGGAACTAATTGTGTTCCTCTTGTTGCAGATTTGTTTCTTTTTTGTTATGAGAGAGATTTCATGAAGTCTCTCTCACGTGAAAATCAGACTGACATTATTGAGGCTTTCAATTCAACTTCAAGATACCTTGATGATTTATTAAATATTGACAATATTTACTTTGACCAAATGGTGGACCGGATATACCCTACGGAACTCCAATTAAATAGAGCAAATTCTTCCGATACCGAGGCACCTTTTTTGGATTTGAATCTATGTATTTCTAATGGTACGGTTTCCACCAAAATTTATGATAAACGGGATGATTTAGATTTTGATATAGTCAATTTCCCTTTTCTGGATGGCGATGTCCACCGTAATAAAGCCCTTACTGCCAAACTTCTTAGGCAGGGCTATCGTTATTTAAATCAAGACGATTTATCTGATTTATAATGCATGCTATTCTACATCTTAGCCGAAATATGAAATTTATCTGTAAAACCATGTCTGAAATCGAAGTCACTTTCATGATTATACACAAGAAGATTGCATGCATTTCTTGGGAATCGGTCAAAACTATATTTTCATATATGCATTATCTGCACTATAGTATATATATAGTATAGTATTTAAAACAGTCAATTAAATGAAGTTGAAATAATTACTGGTTCTCTATCTTGTATACTTACCACTGTCGTGTATACTTATCACTGCTTACTTACACAAGGATACATCTGCATTGCCCATTTAAATTAAACAAGTATGGCATCTACCAGACAGAATACTCTGTGATGATCAACATGGTTTCAAGGCCAAGCGCTCTTGCGAGACTCAGCTTATCACAACCATTCAGGGAATTGCCAGCCAACTTCACACCGGGAGAGATCAAGTAGATGTAATACTACCTGATTTCTCGAAAGCTTTTGACAAAGTTGGATTATTACGGTGTGCGAGGCGAAACTCTCACCTGGATCCAGTCTTTTCTAGGCCGAAGAAAACAACGAGTCCTTCTGGATGGAACCACCTCTTCACAAGCCGACGTAATATCAGGAGTGCCTCAAGGTACAGTGCTAGGACCGCTACCTTTCCTAGTATTCATCAATGACCTCCCAGAATGCAGAACTAGTGAGATGAGGTTGTTTGCTGATGACGCCCTTCTCTTCAGACCAATTAGAAGCGTGATGGACGAATACCTTCTACAGCAAGATTTAGATTCTCTTGGCGAATGGGAAGGGAGATGGCAGATAAGATTCAATCCTCAGAAGTGCCAAGTGGTCCATATTTGAACGAACAAGAGGTAACAAAGACAGCCAACTTATACACTACATGGACATGTGCTTGAGGCAGTGGACAGCGCTAAGTACTTAGGAGTCAACATCAGCGACGAACTTTCCTGGAAGACCCATGTTGACAAGACAGCAGCCAAAGCCTCAAGTACTCCTGGTTTTCTGAGACGCAACCTCATCAACTGCACCAAAGAAGTCAAAGAGAGGACCTACAACACATTTGTTCTCCCAACCCTTGAATATGCGGTCACCGTATGGGACCCGTTCCTCAGCTCAGACATAAATAGACTGGAATAAGTTCAGCGTAGAGGAGCCCGCTATGCCCACAACAATTACTGGGTCAGAACGCCTGGCTGTGTCACTAAAATGGTCGGGAATCTTGGTTGGCAGACCCTCGAAAATAGAACACGCAACCTCCGTCTTATAATGCTCTTCAAGATACAGCATGGGCTCATAGACATAGTGCCAGAAGACGTTCTACGACACAGTGATCGAAGAACCAGAGATGTTCACCGATTAGACCAGCCAGCAGCCTCCCAGAATATGTAAAAGTTTTCATTCTACCCCAGAACTATAAGCCAGTGGAATTCTCTGCCGACAATCGTCACTGACAGTGTCAACCTTGAAGCATTCAAGGTCGCCCTGGATGATCACACGGCAGCCACCTCCATGTACCATTGAGCTATAGGCCATGTATGTAGTTTTAAATTGTAAATACCGGAATTCTTAAACTTTGGAAGATGATGGTTGTCTCATCCCTCCAAAAAGTCAATTTTACAGTCTGAGAAGACTCCTGACCTCGACCGGGAGGAAGAAGAAGAAGAATAGAACTGTAAGTTTTTAAATATACATGTAAGTTTTCCCTGAAAACTGCATATGAAATTTCATTGAAATTGGCCTCGTTGTTTCAGGGGAGAAGTCCTTTGAAAATGTTGATGGTATACAATGGACGACGGAGGTTACCGTCCTACCAGTTCTCTTCGCTCAGGGTAGCTAAACCGCACTATTTCAGCTCTTCCCATTCAACAGCCTAAGAGACCAATTTGATTATGCAATAAAATAGGCCAGGTCAACACAGGGACACCTCTATAAAAACGTAATAGTATTTGCTTTCTAGATGCCACATACCAAGTTTTAAGGCAATCAGCTTAGTGGTTCTGAAGAAAAAAAACTTTTTTAAAGTTTTAACCATATACGACATGGTGGCCATCTTGGTGATGGGACCTGGACTTCTCAATATAATTCATTCTCTCATCCCACATAGGCTGCGTATAAAATATAATTTTAATTAGACTAGTAGTTCCTAAGAAAAGTGACTTTCAAGTATTCTACCAAAGTGACCTTTGGCCAAGATTACTAAATGACTTTGACCTTTAACATTCATTGACCGGCGCGGGTCTCTTATTATAGCTTTGGATTTCTATATATGGTAGAGTGTTCGACTGCCTCATAAAGGGTTTTTACATTTGCCAGGATCGTCGGTGTATGACATTTCACCCATGCATTTAAGTGTTTATATCTGTCGGGAACACCAATGTTTGACTTTTCATCCAAGCTATTAATTTGTTGATTTCGGTAATGTCTAACTTTGAATGCACATGTTGACACACTCAGAGGGGCTAGGACCTGGTTGTTTGGCTGAGAATGCTCGTATGAGCAACTAGCTAAGGTTTTGGCGAGATTGCACAATTGCATGGCAGAATATGTACAGAGATAATTTTCGCTCAGAATTAGCGAGGGAAATAATTTCTCATACAACCAAAATCAGTGGGAAATTTTGTATTTTCAATGACAACTTTGAGATCAAAATCATAGAATTTACCTTCTAAAAAAACATGGTAGCACTGGTCGCGAATAAAAGTGCTTCTAACGGGTACTTTGTCTAATTTCTAATTAACGACATATTTCTGTATTTTACTTTTTTTTTAAAAATATTTTCAGATTTTTTCAATTGTTTTAATAAATTATCAAGAAAATAAGACGAAACACAAGTTTAATAGTTTAACATTATTCTTACTTACTTACTTGCTTCAGAAATTTAATTTTTACATTTCATTATCATTTTTAGCTCGCCTGACTTCCACTTTTCATGTTAAAACTTACAATATTCATGTTAAAACATTTAGATCTAATTTCTTCAAGCCCTATGGTTAATTTGATTCATATATGGTATGATGATACATGTTTAATCACAATTTTGTGCAGTGCTATCCCCCAAACCATTTCCTACAAACAAATCTTAAAGTCAAGGTAAAGAGATAGAATTGTTAACGTTTTAATTTAAAATCTCATTATTTTCAAACCATATAATTCATTCAGTTCATGATAAGTAGAATGATAGATATTTTAGACAAACTTAAGGCACCCTCGCCTCTACTTCAACGCGCGCGCACACACACACATTTGATCTCCAGATCAGCGATGACCTTGAAAAATATCATAGGCGCAATTAAGTCAAATGTCAACTGCAGGCGAACAACCCAGTCATGCGATAGGTTTTATAAAAAATGTTATACATTACAATCTGCTTATAACACAAATTTTGGAATTCAAAGCATAAGCTGTATTATTTAAACAATCTTGTTATATCCTGACAAAAGTATGTAGACGTTATAAAATAAATAATCATTAACCACCAGTTTTGATAAAATCTTTACATTTTTCGAATCCATCTTTGAACCATGCTATATCTAATACCATCTTATAAAACCTGTGTTGTAAAAAGATTAATGTCTATATTATATTTTCATTTCAATCCAAAAATTTCATAAAGCTTAATAAAAGCATACATGAAAGAATCACATTGTTGCTCTTTTTACCTGTTACAATGAAATTTATTAAACTCTAGTATATCCATATCTCTAAGTGAATATGAACAAAATTTGCGCAGGTACTTAGACGTTTACGTCTAAATATTTTTTCTTGTAGTCTTTAACATTCATTTAACAGCCATAACATGACTGCATTTCCACATAATAGACTACAGCAGCAACAGAAAAAAATGCCGTATTCCAGCTTTGCGCAGTCAAAATAAACATAAACAAGAAAAACGCCTAACGGGATTATGGACGGTTTTTTCAAATAATGAAGAAGGTAAGAGTTGTCTCTCTTGCATTTGAAACTTCTACTGGTCCTCCTCTTTATCCCTACCAAATATGAAAGCAATCCATTGAAGAATAAAGGTAACATATAATTTTGAAAAAAAAAAAAAAACAAAAAACGTTAACCAAACGGTAAACCTCGGATGACATCCCGACGTCTACCCGCCCGGACATCGCTATTTTAAAGGACGGATTTTTGTAAAAACCCTTCCAAAAAGATTGCCTTTGGAAACAAAGAACACACTACGGATTAGAAAATGGGAGTCACGGTTTTCTTGAGACTCTTCATAAGCAGTAATGAAGTTAGCAACACTGCTAACGCCCTCTAGTGTATACATGAGAAGAACTCCATTTTCAAATATATCACAATGGACCCAATGATCCCAAAGGCAACGAAATATAACCTGCACTATGGTGATGTACGGGGAGACATTCTAAAAGCCTAAGGGATCCAATTTGACAGTACCGTAAAAAGGTCTATCTCAACACAGGTGATCATTTTATAAATAGAATAGGACTTTTCTCATACCTTTTTTGCGTTACAGATGCTAAATACCTTGTTTCAATGCGATCGGCCAAGTGGTTCTAGAGAACAATTTTTTTACTTTATGTGGATGGCAGCCGTCTTGGCCATATTCTTAACCAAATATATAAACTTCCCTTCTCCTCTGCCTGGAGACTGCGTATGGAATTTAATTGAAATTTGGATAGTAGTTTCAGAAGTAAAGTCCTTTGAAAATGTTTACGGACGCTCGACGCCGGAGGCTACCATCTTATAAGCCCCGCATCCCTCCATATTTTGTCGGGTAGCTAAAAGATCAGCAAAATATCTCAAGACTATATAAAGGGAAACACAAGGTCTATGAAGAATGTATCTGAGATGAAGATCTTGATAAAATCAGATAAAGGCTAAGAAAGTTAAAGATTTTTAAGAATTTTAAAACCATTATAAAGGCTGCAGCCATTATGAATATTTCATGAGGTTCTAAATATTTAAAAATATTCATTAAAATATTATATCGGACAGAAATTTATGCGGTTTTCAGGTGAAATCCATAAATGCTTAAAGAAGAAGCTATATATATATATATATATATATATATATATATATATATATATATATATATATATATATATATATATATATATATATATATATATATATATATATATATATATATATATACACACACACGAAAATATATATATATATATATATATATACACACACACGAAAATATATATATATATATATATATATACACACACACACACAAAAAAAAAATAATAGATGTTGAATATTGTTGCACATCAATTTTACTTAGGGTTTGCATGATTTGTATCAAAATGCACGGTTTATGAACGTCTTTTAGAGACATTCTTCAACAACATTGGTTTTCCATTTAACGTTGTGTGTCCGCTGGATACTGGTAAGCTACATACCGCTTCATATACATTACGAAAACACGCCTATTCAAATATTTTGAAAACTTCACCACCAAAAACTGAAAATTTTCAGATAAAAAAAAAAAAAAAAAAAAAAAAAAAAAAAAAAAAAAAAAACAACAAAAAAAGCTGATGTTTTTCGTATTTCTGTTCAAAACATAGATTGTGAGTATTCGTTAGAATCGCTTTGGCAAGGCGGTTCTAACGAGTACCCACAATCTATGTTTTTGAGCAGAAATAAGAAAACTAATTTATATTCCTGTAAACCCCAGTTTTACTATATAAAAGTGGGATTTAAGAGGGTCAAAATTATATAGGCATGTTTTCGTTATGATAAAATATAACTCACGGTTATGAAAATGAAAGTAAACGTTGAGTAGATCCTGGTCGCCTAACCGCAACCTGTCGCCATAGAACTTGTAATACTCGTCTATACAGGTCGTGAAATTAGAAGCCCTAATTCTGGTGAGATTCATGAGCATAACCCCACTATTGAGTCCTACTCCTGAAAGACAGAAGGGAGGAAAGTGAACTGGACTAAACATCTGTCTATCTCTTACGAGCTCAGATCTCTGCTATAGACACACGTAATAGCATTTGGCAAAGTGATAATAAACAAATGCAATATAGTGATAAATTAATTACAAAATCACTATGTAGAAATACAAAAAGTGCATATCCACTTATTCTCTTCATTTGCTCAATGTACACAAGACAGACAGCAACAGCTGGCGTAATCATCTGTTAATTCCCTTGGTCCACAGTTCAGCTGGCATTTAACTGACACCTGTGGTGTGCAACTGACCGTAACATATATTACTTTTACTACATTACCTTGTGCAAGAAACTTATATCAGAGGCATTAAAGTTCAAAGAAAATTTTGACAACTTCAGGGCAATTTTTAATCTGATATATTTTGCAATGTTTATATTTTAAATACAAGAGCTTAAAAACTCTTTCATTTGATGAAAGCTACGAGGGTAGTTCAATAAGTTCGTAGAACTCGGTATTTTTCAATACAATTCAAGATTTCTTTTTTCATTTTTGTGCAGTGAAAACCTTTGTCAGTTAATGATAACAGCCGTTCAGCCAACACGTACATTTTTTGCTCTTACTTTTTGTTTGAAAACCTTTACCGATAGGCAAAAATGGAAAGTCAGAATATTGAGTTCAGAGCATTTATAAAGCTCCTCACTAAGGAGGGTACAAAGGCCAAAGAAATCCATCGGTGCATGGCTGATGTGTATGGTGATAGTAGCCCAAAATATTCCACAGTGGCAAAGTGGTCAGCAGAATTTAAACGTGGGCGAGACGCCTTAGAAGATGACCCAAGGCCAGGTCGCCCTGCTGATGTCACCAGCCAGGAGATGATCGACCGTGTTGAGAGACTTGTGCTAAACAATCGCCGAATCAAAGTTGCCGAACTTGCTTCAGAATGTAGTATTTCTAATGGAAGTGTTTACACTATAATCCATAAACATTTAGGCATGTCAAAAGTATCTGCCAGGTGGGTACCCAGAAACCTGAACATGCAAGGTCGTCAGCAAAGGGTGGAGTCAAGTCAAGAACTTCTGGAAGTGTACAATGCCAATCCAGAAGACTTTCACACTCGTCTTGTAACAGGAGATGAAACTTGGCTTCACCACTAGGACCCAGATACTAAAAAAAAGTCCATGAAATGGAAGCACCCTGGCTCACCCCCACCTGAGAAATTTCGTACCCAACCATCAACCAGCAAGGTAATGGCCACGGTGTTTTGGGACTCCAAAGGGATTATATTGATAGATTACAAGCCTGCTGGTACTTCAATTACAAGAGAATACTATGCAAATGTCATTAAACAGTTAAGGGTTGATATTAAAGAAAAACGAAGGGGAAAGCTAGCTGCTGGTGTCCTTCTTCTGCATGATAATGCCCCTGTGCACAAGTCCAGAGTTGCACAAGCGGCTATTCGTGAGTGCAAGTTCGAGCAGTTAAATCACCCGCCATACAGTCCAGACCTTGCCCAAAGTGATTATTATTTGTTTCGAAATTTGAAGTCCCACTTGCGTGGAACGAGATTTCGGGACGATGATGAGTTCAAAGCTGCTACAGAGGCTTGGTTTGAGGACCAAATAGACGACTTTTATTTCAAAGGCATAGACTGCTTAAAAGAAAAGTGGGCAAAATGCATTGAAGTAAAGGGGGATTATATTGAAAAATAATGTTGAAACCATCTTCCAATCTGTGAGTTAAACCCCGAGTTTTACGAACTTATTGAACTCCCGTCGTAGCAATAGTAGACAAACATATTTTAATTTTATTTTGAATATGAGCAACTGCTTTTGTTTGTTAAAAAAGTAAAAACAGAAAACAAACAAACTCAAACAAACAAACAAACAAACAAACAAACACACACACACACACACACACACACACACACACACACAAAACAAAAAAAAAACAACAAAAAAACAAACAAACAAAAAATACCCTCCCAAAACAACAACAACAACTACAAAAAAAAAAAAAAAAAAAAAAAAACAACACTTTTTACACTTATTTATTTCTGTATATTTTTACATCATATTAACATTTGTCATGCTGAACAATTTATAAATTAAGATGCCACGCCCACTTCTAATTTCTAATTTTCATATTGTTTGATTCAGATTATTAATGCAAATTAACATACTTAATGACAAACAGTGTAGATCCAGATCAATTTGGGTTTCTGAAGAAGCTCTACATTGTTTGCAAAGGCAGGGCATATCCGGGTCCAGCAGGACCAGGGTTAAAGCTGTGAAAATTACTGTCTTTCAAGAGGATATAAACATGTAACTTTATAAGAAATATCTGAATGCACTATTGGTACAAAAATGGCTTCCCTATATAACGCCATGCATTTTTAACAACTACTATCCTCGGAGGATAAGTTGACAGTGACGTCACTGATTGTTTATAATGATATCAAAAGTAGACTAAAGTCCATTTTAATAAATTAGTAAACGCTACTCGATAATAGTCCAGTGGCAGTTTTCCTAGAATACAAATCTGGACATTATGAGTTCGAATCCTTGTCTTTTATTTTATTATTATTATTTATTTTTTTATTTTTTCATTTCAAGCTTTCTTTAAGAATTAAATATAAAAAATATGTAAAGACAGAAAATGTATTTTGCAATTATATATCATGGAGCAGATTTAAAATATTTAGAAAAAAAGAAGATAAAACATAAATCGATGTCTAGTTAATTTTTTAGTTGGAATGATTTCCACGTGCTGACAATCTGTGCACATATATATGGAGACAAGAACGTTGGAAGCATGTCCTTTGTGTGAAAATGTCAATAATGCCATAATAATGTCCAATGATATATATTTAAAATAATATATGTAACATACAACGACCAATAATAATAATAATAATAATAATAATAATAATAATAAAAACAGCTGAGATATTGCTGGGACTCGTGCGCAAAACAATCATCCAACCATTCGTGCTGAGTGGTCCTCTCTACCAACTGCGCTATTGCAGCATACTAAACTAAAACTCACTGATAACAATCAGATTGTATGCTGCATAAAATTAATTTTGTAACGTTTTCCCGATAATTCATGCAACACCTGCTTTACACTGGTAGAGTGGTAGCTGCTGTCATTACGAAAACACACCTATTCAAATATATAGAAAAATTCAAATCGAAAACCTGAAACATTTTCAATCAATATTTTCAAGGACAAACAGTTTTGAACGATGTAAATGCAAATCTTTCCGACCACCTTCCTACACGACACAATTAAATAGTATAATCTTAACACCCTTTGAGGTAGAATCAGTTCTCCAAACACTCAAAATTGGTAAAGCTTCAGGCCCTGATGGTATAAGTAATCGCATTCTGAAAGAACTGTCACACGAGTTATCCTCTCCTTACTGTTCCTTGTTCAATCAAACTTTACGCTCTGGAATCTTTCCGTCACCTTACAAAGACGCTAACGTTTCTCCTGTTCCTAAAAAAGGTGACTTATCTGTTGTTTCTAACTATCGTCCAATTTCTCTACTTAACTCTGACGCGAAGCTATTTGAAAGACTAGTCTTTAAACACTTGTTTAATCATCTCCAAGGTAACAGCATGCTGTCCTCTCTTCAGTCTGGATTTATTCCTGGCGACTCCACTGTCAATCAATTAACGTATTTATACCATACTTTTTGTGAGGCACTCGATGCTGGCAAAGAGGTAAGAGCTGTTTTCTGTGACATCAGCAAAGCATTCGATCGTGTCTGGCACGCAGGACTCATTCACAAACTTAGAGCTGCTGGTGTCACAGGAACATTACTTGACTGGTTCAGAAACTACCTTTCAGATAGAAGACAGCGTGCAGTACTACCAGGTGGATCTTCTGAATGGACATATATCAGAGCTGGTGTGCCTCAAGGCTCAATTTTAGGCCCTTTGCTGTTTCTATATATTAATGATATAGTAACCGACATCGGTTCCAATATCCGTCTATTTGCAGACGATACTAGTCTTTTTATCATCGTTAGTGACCCAGCATCAGCCGCAACTTGTCCTAATACGGATCTCGAGAAAATCTCAAGATGGGCTACTACTTGGTTAGTTACCATTAACCCGTCAAAAAGTGTGGCTTTCCTTATTTCACGCAAACTTATTAGACCCGACCACCCGCCCCTATTCATGCAAAATGTGCAGATTGAAGAAGTGGACTCACATAAACACCTAGGTCTTCACCTTTCTCAAGACTGTACCTGGCATAAACAAATCGATTATATCAAGGAAAAGACTTGGTTCAGAATAAATGTAATGAGAAAAATGAAATTTAAACTTGATCGCAAATCTCTGGAAACTATTTATATTGCTTTTATACGACCTATTTTGAAGTATGCTGACGTTATTTGGGACAATTGTTCACAATATGAAAAAGACGAATTAGAGAAAATCCAAACAGAAGCAGCAAGAATTGCAACAGGCGCGACTAAACTGATATCCTTAAGTAACTTATACAAAGAAATATGTTGGGAAACACTGCAGCAAAGGCGACATAATCATAAACTCATATTATTTTACAAAATGGTCAATAATTAAGCGCCTACTTATCTTTCATCTCCTCTTCCCCAGCAGGTTAGCACTGTTTCGCGATATAACTTGAGAAACTCAAACGATCTCCAAACTATCCGAACGAATACAAGCCTTTATTATAACTCTTTTTTACCGTCAACACTTACAGAATGGAACAAACTGCCTACAGAAATTAGACAACTACCAACTCTCAACTCTTTCAAATATTCTCCGAGCCAAGACAAGCAAAAAGTACCCAAACACTATTATTATGGAACGCGTAAAGCCCAGATATTGCATATGCGTTTACGCACTGGATGAAGCTCATTAAATTTAGATCTATTTTTGAAAAACATCACTGATTCTCCACTTTGTCGTTGTGGCAGCATAGAAAATTCTCAGCATTACTTTTTTCACTGCAGATTTTACGAGGTTTCACGAACGATTCTTTTGAACGCTACTGAAATCCATAAACCCCCTTCACTCAATCTACTTTTGTATTGCGACTCAGCATTATCCAAAGAAACAAATATTTTTATATTTGAGCAAGTACATAAGTATATCTTAGAAACGAAGCGCTTTTGATAAATTATTTCATGCGACCTTAGGCTTCCACTCATTATACCTTTCATGAACTTGGTGGTCCTGTATTCCTGTACCTACCCCCCCGCCCTCACCCCCCATCCCCATCTCTAATCTCATTGCATATCTTTGATATTTTTGTTTTCACTGTGCTTTGCTTTATCTCTGTATTTATTCAGTTTAGCCCAATACTTGTAAACCGCTGCAATGTATACAGCTGAATGTTTAAGGAGAAGAACTCTATAAAAAAAGTAAGAGAAAAGTCCAGGGAGTGCCACAATTACAAACCGCAGCCCTTCCCAAACCCGACAAATCTAAACAAGCACAAACCGAACAAACATACGAAAAACACTAAGATTAGCTCTCTCTTCCCCAATCGAGGTAATCGCAATACCAAAAGGACTGAAAAACACAAGAACAAAATGACACACGGAAAGACATACAACAAATCGCCTCGTAGAATAAACCACAAAGCAACAAGGAGTAAGACTAACACCGGGACCACCGCCTTAGAACGGTCGGTAGAGCAAACCTACGGGGGGCTTAAAGCACTTCAGCTTTCAGCTTCAAGCTTTAAGCTTCAGCTTTCGTTCTAATCCTTTCAGTGCTTACGTTATGTTTTTGTGTTCTGTTTGTATATGTGAACTGTTCTGAATAAAATATGTTTAAACCAAAAGCTGAAAATTTTCAGATAAAAAACTCTGATATTTTTCATATATCTGCTCAAAACATAGATTGTGGGTACTCGTTAGAACCGCCTCGGCGAGTACCCACAATCTATGTTTTTGAGCAAAAATAAGAAAAAATAATGTATACCCCTGTGAACCCCAGTTGTATTATATACAAGTGGGGTTTAAGGGGGTCAAAATTATATTGTCATGTTTTCGTGATGGACGTCACTGTCAAATTATCCTTCGAGCACTATACCCGGTATAACTTGATAGGATGGAGGTGGTAAATTTATCGGATTTGCTTTGGTAGACATATAACTGCTAATAAGAAGCACTGTTGCTTTAAATCCATAAAAGAATAACAAAATCGCTATGCAAACATTACGTTCACACATCTATATAAAAAAAGTAAGAGAAAAGTCCAGCGAGTGCCACAATCACAAACCGCAGCCCTTCCCAGACACCAGGAGGAAGAGGAAACAGACAAAACCAAACAAGCGCAAATCGAACAAACGTACAAAAAACACTAAGATTAGCTCTTTCTTCCCCAAGTAACGTAATCGCAATGCTGAAAGGACTGAAAAACACAAGAAGAAAATAACACAAAGTAAGACATAAAACAAATCGCATCGTAGAATAAACCACATAGCAACAAAGAGTAAGACAAACACCGGGACTACAGCCTTAGAATGGTCAGTAGAATAAACCACCGGGGCTTTAAAGCACTTTTACAGCTAGCCAACTTCACCCCTGGGTCCCGATGCTACTCTTAATACAGAAATACATAAAAATTCAGTTCGCATAAAGGCTCCCAACTCGGTCAATACATCAAAGAGAAAGCATAAAAATCAAATTAATCACAATGATAAAAGACGAGTACTCATGGCTAATTTTACTGTATGCCAGAGTAAATTTTACCACCAAAAAATGAAAATTTTCAGATAAAAATTCTGATATTTTTCTTATTTCTGCTCGAAACATAAATTGTGGTTACTCGTTAGAACTGCCTCGCCGAGGCGGTTCTAACGAGTACCCACAATCTATGTTTTTGGCAGAAATAAGAAAAATAATGTATAGCCCTTGTTTTACTATATAAAAGTGGGGTTTAAGGGGTCAAAACTATATAGGCGTGTTTTCGTGATGTAAAACCCGTTTACAAATTGCTCTCGGCAAATAAAATTGCGCAAAAAAATTGTATGGATGTTCAGTTGGAATTATTAAACAATAACACGTCTATGTGAAATGTTTACTCTTTAACTTTAGCTCTGGACAAGTCATTTTTAACCAAATCTATGTGAGCAGCGCCATGCGAAAAAGTACCTTCGAACATGCGCAAAATGTGCAGATTCAGATAATCCTGCGCAAAGTATTGTGCGGATCTTTGGTCTCCATTCATTCATTCTGTTGTATCCAATGATTCTGTTGGCGGACAGTAAAGTCCCTGATCAGACTGCGTGGATACTTTCCGTATACTAGTGCCCGAAGACACGTTTTCGCATGGCGCGGCCCATTTGATATTTTTGAAGGCCAACAAAAACATACTTTGTGGGTAATCGTTAGAAGCGCCTCAAAGAGTCCCTTCTAATGAATACCTACAACATATATTTTGAGGAGAAATAAGAAAAATATTTAATTTATGTCCTTTCATTTAGAGCCGTGTAAGCAGTGACATTTCCCATATTGAGAATGAAGAAGACTTTGGGTAATTAAGCGAATAAGACACATTTATGTTGTGAAAATGGCTACTAGAAAGAAGCAAAAAATTGAAAGCTGGTTTGAAAATTGCTAAATTCTAGACATCCGCCTCTTATTGTAAACCCCATGGTTTTACTTCATATCACAGAGTAACATGGGAGTGCACATTACATAATCAAAGCATTGCCAGCACCGTTAGGTTGATTTTCTCTGAGTGTAGGCTGGGAAAATGGTCCTGAACGGGGACTTAAGACTGTTTTATTTAACACTTAACTTCCTGTGATGAAAGCAAACAGTGCAGACCTGATCAGATGGCGCGTTCTGCGGCATCTGATCTGAGTCTGCTCTGTTTGCAAATTTCCCAGTCCAGATAACCCTCTTTGCACGGCGTTCTGACGTCACAATGACAAGAATAGCGCGGCTATAAATAAGCGTTACCTGGATTTCGTACAAACCCGTGGTTGAATTTAATTGGTCAACGATAATCACATGGACAGTTGCCTGAAGGAAATGTTGGCGTTTATATACCATGGCTCAACTGTCATCACGAAAACACGCCTATATAATGTTGTCCCCCTTCAACCCCACTTTTATATAGCAAAACTGGGGTTTATTACAGGGGTATACATTAATTTTCTTATTTCTGCTCAAAAACATAGATTGTGGGTACTCGTTAGAACCGCCTCGCCGAGGAGGTTCTACCGAATACCCACAATCTATGTTTTGAGCAGAAATTTGAAAAAAATATTAGAATTTTTATCTAAAATTTTTCAGTTTTTGGTGATAAAATTTTCAGTATATTTGAATAGGCTTGTTTTCGTTATGAAACGTCGACCCATAAATGGTCTTTAACTGCACTTGTCACTCTGCATATACATGTATAATCCGCACAGATTCTTCTTACCAAGGGCCAGCAATACAAACATATTTCATGATTTAATAGCTCTGAATAGGAGTTTCTTATTTTTGCTCGAAAATATAGATTGTGGGTACTCGTTAGAACCGCCTCGCCGAGGCGGTTCTTACGAGTACCCATAATCTATATTTTGAGCAGAAATATGAAAAATATCAGATTTTTTTTTTTCTGAAAATTTTCAGTTTTTGGTGGTGAAATTTTCTATATATTTGAATAGGCGTGTTTTTGTAATGAGTTCATTATGTCAGATTTCTTGCTGTCTTGTGCAAGAAGAAGTATTCACTTACTGCAACAGTTTCGGTTCTCATCATCACACTGTGACCTTGACTGACCAAGGCACCCGAGCGACCAAGGGTGGGGTGGGGTGTGTGTGTGGGGGGGGGGGGTGCGGGGCATACAACCAGAGCGACATCTACAGGCCATTGTTTACCACTAGAAATCAGTCTTGTGGAAAAGTAAATAAGTGATCTCAGGAAGCAGTCCAAGTCCCGTGATGTCACGAGGTCAAGGTCACAGTTCGATGATTGTTCTCGATGAAATAAAAAACTGTCACAGTTAGAAAATATTATTTCTTGAACAAGGCAATAAGAAACCCGTGGAATAATGTGATATTCGACCCTGAAGAACCTATTTGGTGGCTGTTGCTATTTCGACCAAAACATAGTTTTTGGTATCTATAAAAATCATCTATGTTTGTGGGTGGGCATTAGAGGCACCTAAGTTTGTGGGTGTTCATTAGACGCATCTAAGTTTGTAGGTGTTCATTAGAAGCACCTAGGCGAGGCCTAGTAAACAGCCACATATTTTACCGGTGTTTCCAGGTACGGGAATGTTTCTTCTTCTATCAACTTCTCTAGGCAACTTTCTTGCTGTAGATATTGCCATCAGATGTGTAGAGTTGAATTCTGTAAAGAGTGACCAAAGATCTTCTACAGGAGACAGGAACACTGTGTCTGTATCAACGTAAATCAGGGCGTCAACGTCAGGCAGCAAACTCTGTAATGATAAATAGCTTCACTGTAAAATACAGTGAACCCTCGTTACAACGACAACATTTGTTCCCAAAGATGTTGCCTTTAATAACATTTTGCTAAGAGATTTGGAACAACAAAACCTTGTATTCTGTCAATATCCAATAAACATGTAGAAGACCAGAAGGGAAATCTAGTACTGGCATATTTTTAGGTAATATCATGGGTCCAGATAAGAGCGAGTATTCACATATTATTCTTCTTATGTCTCCATGAAACAAATGTTGTAGGTAATCATTTGAGGCGCCTCGTATTCACATATTATTCTTCTCATGTCTCCATGAAACAAATGTTGTGGGTAATCATTAGAAGCGCCTCGGTGAGGCGCTTCTAATGAGTACCCACAACATGTTTTCATGGCGAAATAAGAAAAACATCAGTGCTCCATGGTTGAAAAAAGCAGCTTATCTGATGCTATGGGTAGTATCCTCTCAAAAATATTTAATAACTTGCAGAAAGCGTCATCACCTACCACTACTGGAATGTCATAATCACCTCATTATGACATGCCGTTGAATTCTCTTGCATACTGCCTAGGTAGGTGCAATAAAGTCACTAGTGAATGGTACCACGTTTGATCTTGTTCTAGCTATAGAAGGCATCCGTGAACAGAAAAAGACATTAAAGCGGAATGTGTACACTTTCAGGGGAGGTTATTCTGTCTAACTTTTTTTTTTTGTTTTGTATGTTAAATTTATCCTCTGCTGTAAATTACGTACAGTTTCCACTTCCTAAACTGTACAAGTATTAGCTTTTACTAAAAGTTTGGTCTTCGCTTATCACACAATTTATGCTAAGCATAGACCAAGGTTTTTGTAAACGCTAAAATTTGCTTAAAACGTTGAGCAGTCTATGGAAAATAGCACTGTACCAGTCAATGACATTTTTAAAAAGGTTTCCGGAGCAATGAAAACTACTAAGAGTGTAAACGCCTTTGGGCGTACACAATGACTTTTTACCTGTTTGAATTGCAGTATTCAACTGGTATTTTGAGAACTATGAAGAAGGAGGTGGTGAACTGACTGTAACAGCTTGTAACATGGTCCAATCGAAATTTGAAGGAAGTTCGCGGCGATTGATTGAAATTTTTCCGTGCTGCACGAACGTTTGCGTTTTGAATTGTGCTTCATGATCTCTTAAAAACCTGATGAAAACAAATACCAGTCGAATACGACTGAAGTTTAGTTACAATAATTTATTGTATTCTATTGTATCGTTTGCTCTTTTGCACACGAACTGCTAGGAAAGACGTCTACTTTAAGAGAAATAATTTGCAATGGGGTAAATTCTTTTCCTTTAGAGAGGACCCTTTGTTAGTTTGTTTGTGTTGAGGTTTTACAGCCCAGTCAACCCTATGGGGTCATTTAGAGTGCGGTCAGTTTACCTAGCTACACTTTTACTGGGCAGACTTAGTCCTCTAAGCGGGGTTAACCAGAATTGTGCACATTCATACGCCAGAAACCTAATGCTGCCATTCTTACCAATAAAAGATTTTTATTGTATTGTATTGTATTGTATTGTATTGTATTGCATCGTTTGCTCTCCTGCACACGAACTTCTAGAAAAGGATTTACTCACAAAGAAAAAAATTTGCAATGGGGCAAATTCTTTTCTTTTAGAGTGGACCCCATTTTAGTAGACAGGCACTTCTGACACATTTGAAAGTGTATACCTTCCCCTTTGCTGACACAACTTACGGGAAAAAACAATCTTTGGGTTGCACAAGGTGCATACATTTGTTTCCACTCTTTGCTATTGACGTTACTTGTATCAGGGAAAGATACGTTGTATATGTGATATGATACTTTCTCCAGATATCGAAGTGGCCACATATTCAGCTGAAAACAAAGAGACAAAATGCACAATTAGCATTTGGGTCGCGCTAAGCGAACAAATGCCTTTGAACTCTTACAATCGCAAAAGTGAGCATTCAGATCATTCTGCGCATGCACAAAGTACTATCCGGGCCTTTGCTCTCCATTCATGCATTCTGTAGTATCCAATAGTTCTATCAGCTGACAGTGAAATCCCTGATCAGACTGCGCAGATGCATATGCCCGAGGAGACGTTTTTTTGCATAGCGCGGCCCATGTTATGTATAATAGCGAAATAAAACAAAAGTGAAGCATACATCTTTGGAGAACTACAATTTTACGTATTCATGTTACAGGTTTTTAGGATACAAACTATCCTGATGTTTCGCATACATTTTTTACTTATGTTCCACAACCCCCATTTTGATTGTGTGTGTGTGTGTGTGTGTGTGTGTGTGTGTGTGTGTGTGTGTGTGTGTGTGTGTGTTTCTGTTGTTGTTGTCATTACTGAAAAAAGAAAACTAGTTTTACTCGATCGAATCCTAGCCCATAATTCTGATACAGCTCAGTATGCTATATGCTATAGGCTATGCCATCACGCAGATTATTACAACTACGCAAAATGTTATAAAATTATATTTTGAGTCGAATGAAACATAATTACCAAAGGCACATATGTTCGGTCCGAGTGGCGTCCTTTACGTCATCAGTAAAACATTACAGTAAAAAACAATTAATCACAAAACTACAATGAAATTGTTCGCGTGATGCAAAAATATGTCTTCGGACATATGCGAATAGCGAAGGCCCAGATCAGACTGCGCCCAGATCAGGGCCTTCACTGTCCGCTAACATAATCAGTAGACACTGTAGAATGTATCAATGGAAAGCAAATGCCCGGATGAGACTTTGCGCATGCTCGAAGACACATTTTTGCTTGGCGCGGCTCAAATGAAGTAAAGGCTTAAAGGCAATCGAACGCTAGAGTAACAAAAAAAAAACAACAACAAAAAAAAAAAAAAAAAAAAAAAAAAAAAAAAAAAAAAACAGGCTGGACCACAACGGACTAAAAAAGACAGAAATTTTCTGGTGTCAACTTTCTGAATAAAACTGTGGAATTTTGAAAGGAGTCGTTTTTCAGTCTGGGGACCGACTCACCGTCTTGCAATTAAAGAGAGTAGCAGTTATCAGCCATAATTGAATTAACAACAATACATGCAGTTTGCCGCATGGCATTTTTGTTTGTTCCGAAACATCATCATTATCATGAGATTCGCTGTGGTAATACCAAACTCTATTACGGAATGCCCAGGCCATATCTACACAGCCGTGTGCACTGTTATCATCATCATCATCATCATCATCATAAGACTCGCTACGGGAACACCAACCATTTAACAGAAATGCCTAACCGTGTCTGCATATCCGTGTATACTATATGCACAAGAGCCTCGCCACTGTTGATCGATAATCATCGATCATCAGTCACTTTTGTCTCTTGTGAGTGATGATTAAAAATAATTTTTTATAGTCGACGTATCAGAAATTCTTTTTTTAGAAACATGGTTTTCTCAATCTGTATTTTAAAAGGCAAGTTATAAAAATGTAATTCTAAGCTGTCTGTTTGGGTCAATTTAGATTTGTAGTTAATAAAGGTGCAGAAATTTGATAAAATACCCTGAATTAAGGCACTTTTTCCAACCGTAAAGTACAGATATCTTTCTTATTTCTCAATACAAACATATCGTCGCTTGACTATCATAGTGTTGTAACGTCAACATTTCGAAAATTGAGATGTTTATTTCAGTATGGCTTGGCTGTCAAACTCTACATGGTCAGATAAGTTATATCACTGTTACACAAATATTAAAAGAGTCATTTAGCGTATCATACTGTTCCATCTCAAATTTTGACTCTCAAATCAATATCAAACTTTTTGTATAGGAGTGATCAATCAATGTTGTGCTTTCCGGTCACATGATCAAGTTTCTGCAAGCATGTGGCTAAATTTAAGCTTCATAGTGTTTTTCCGAGAAATCATTTAGAGTATCAAAATGTTCTTTAAAGAAAAAAAACATGACTTTAAAATTAGTCTCAGACTATGTATCGGAGTGTCTAACCGGTGTTGTGCTTTCCGGTCACATGATCAAACTTATGAAAACATTTTAGCTTCATAGCGTTGTGTCTCCAAGGAAGGCTTTACCAGTACTCAAACAAATTTAATGTTTTGATTTTCAATACAATAAGAAACACTTTAATCTTCTAAACCTAAAGTATTAATAAAGTTATTGTTTCAAACGTTGCATAAAATTTTAAACCATGAAAATTGATCATAAACCGTGAAAATTGCAGAGCAATATGTTATTTAACAACAAAGATACATGGGTAGAAAACTTTGATTCCATTTTACAAAAATAGAAAAAAAGCTACTTAGAACGTTGTGATATTAAGGCGACGATATGTTGGGGGTGCTGATTAGAAGCGCCTCAATGAGGCGCTTCTAATGAGTACACAACGTATGTTTTCATGGAGAAAAATGAGAATGAATGTCTGGATACCCCACTTATTGATCTTGAGCTATGAAAAAGTACTTGAAAATGGGCTAAAAGAAGTATATTTTCTACAAGTGGAGGGCTAAAAGAAGTATATTTTCTACAAGTCGATTATTAATTGATGATCAGGCGGTTTTCAAAACCGATAATCGACTATGAAATTCTGGCTGATTCTCAACAATAAATTGTGCAAACTGTTGTTATTTAGAATCTGAACCACTGAGTAGTCTCTTCTATAATGTGCAAACAATGTGCAATGATTCTGTACCTATTTCATTATCACTTCTATAAATTCATTAAGTAGAAATAATGGAACTATTTTCTTTGTGTATTTATTTTTTAAATAAACTATTGAAATCACAACTGCAAAGTAAACCTGACCCAGTTGGATTTTTATAAGAAATGAATATTTTTTTTTTAATGGGAATTATAAATCAGTGACAGGTACAACTAACCTCTTGTCGGCATAGGCTTTGCAGATCGACGTCGTCGACAAATATATGGAGGATAAGTTTTGTACGTGCAAACAGGACAACAGATTTCAACATCACAAGCGCTTGCTCTACTCGACTCTTTCTTTGGCAAACCACAACAGCTATATGTATGATCGTTTTGCTTTCTGCTGGTTGTCTAAAAAAGCAAGTCTCTATACATTATACCATTTTTGAGCACCAAAAATGCTTTATTTGGAAAAAATATAACAGCTATATGTATGATCTTTCTGCTTCCTGCTGATTTTCTGAAAAAGAAGACCCTATACATTATATCATTAATGAGCAGCAAAAACGCTTTCTTTGGCAAAATATGACAGCTATATGTATAATACTTCTTCTTTTTTTTTTTTTTTTTTTTTTTTTTTAAAGTAAATCCTAAATAAGACCTTCTTTGAACAGCGAAAACTCGGGTCATGAGGACCAACTTGTGCATCAGCACGAACAATTATATACTTGAAACCGTAAACCAGAAGGAAGATTATCTATCTATTGATCGATCGATCGATCGATCTATCTATCTATCTATCTATGGGCGGATCAAGGACATTTGGACATGGGGTTCAAATTTGTTAAGAGGGTTCGATCTGACCATTTTACCAATATTTTCTAAGACTTCCCCATAAAAATGAATAATTTAGACACTAAGCGGAGTTCAGTCGAACCCCATCCCCCGCAACCCCTCTCTTAATCCGCCACTTAATGTACATATTTTAACCGTTCCCTTACTTCTATTGCATAACAAATAAAAACTCACAAAGGTTATCTTTGGAAAGAAAACACACACACACACACACACACACACACACACACACACACACACACACACAACGAAAATCGGAGACACGGTTTTATTAAGTCTCTTCACATATCGCTATGTAGTTTGCGAGGCTGCATACGACCCCTGTCGCCGGCTTAAGCGCATTCAATTTTCAAAGTTTATATTTCAGAATGGGCTCAAATAATACAAAAAAGATATTATCTGCTCTATAAGTATTGGGACAAACATGGCCTGAACAAACCGTGTAGACCTAGATCAGACGCCGCAGAACTTGATCAGGGTATACACTGATTTGTCACTGATGTAGTAGTGTTATGACGCATCAATATAAAACGATTTTTGTTTTGAATTTAAGGTCGAGTACAGACTAAAGCGTGAGGACTAGATGCCTTGAGGGCTAGTGGACATAAATGCAGTGCTCCTGTTCCATGATACACAACAGTCATTGATGACACGGATTACATCCACATCTTTGGGACGAGTCATGGGAAAAAACCGTTATATATGTGAACAGCACAGTTTCAGGCGAGTATGCACTTCCGCGCAGTCTCGCTAGAGCCTGTGTTGTTTGCTCACGTAAGCCGTACGTCAAGGGTAAATTTCAGCCAAAGAACTAGCCGTGGCCTCAGTAGGGACCGGGCATGCGTACTGAAAGATTGATTCGACGGAAGTCCGAAGATTATTTTTTTTCTCGCGAAGCGGTTCTTATGTTTCAGTAGGCGGCGTTCGACGATACACCCTCAACACTCTAAAGATACTAAGAATCTTTTAGCAGAAGTTGATTAATCTGGCATTGTAAGAAGAATCTTGAATATTAGGACAAATTCGAATAGATGGAGGCAGTAGTTTTTACTACTGACTGTTCTAAGGCGGTGGTCCTGGTGTTGGTTGCTTCTTTTGTTGCCTGGTGGCTGCTTACTGTTTTTTATGCTTTGTTCTGCACGTTGTCTTATTGTTGTGTTTAGTGGATTATGTCTAGTGTTGTTATCACCTTGCTGGATAACAGGGGGCGGGTAGCTTTGAGTTTCTTTGATTAATTGCTTGTGTATTGTCAGTCATGGTTTGTTTGCTCTTCCTCTTCGTGTCATTGGTAGGCTATGATCTGTGATTGTGGCTATTCCTGGACATTTCCTATACTATATGACAAAACCTACAAAATGGCATGTGCGCTCAGCGAAGACTCGGATCATCCTGGGCTTGGGTATCTGCCCAGTCTGATCAGAGTCTTTGCTGTGCGCTAAATAGGTAGCTAAGGACAAAAGCTTTCTTCATGCGGACAGCAAAGACTTTAGTTAGACTGGGCGGATGCCCAGGCTGATATGAGTCTTTGCTTGGTGTACATGCCATTTTGTTGGTTTTGTCGTGCGCTGGCTCATATTTGATATGAAGCACTCATGACCTTTGTTTCAAGACGGTATTTATGTTGCAGATCCTTTCTGTTTGTTAAGTCTCCTTGTTTGGTTTTTTTTTTTCGATAAGTACTGTTTTTGTGTCGTCATTTCAGGTAATAAAACCCCATATCCGATGCCTTAGGGCGGCTGTATTCTTTGGCCCTTCGAGGGTATTTCTATAATCGGGTAATTTTATGCTGCCATAAGCCTAGGCCCGCGTTGATTGCATGCATATTAACAAACGGCGCATACTCGATTTTTTTTTTTTTTTCTTTTAATCTCTTCAAATATAAACCGAAGTGAGCTGACCAGTTCTGTTTGAGAGAAGTAACTGATCCTTCAGTCGTGGAAAGGGAGTCTGCTTTCCAGTTCAGTGCTAGGATGGTCCAGGGGTGGAAGAAACCCATTTAATTGCCAGGATTCCTTAGCTGATGGGATAGGGATGTTTTCGGCATCCAGAGCTTTTTGGACAATCAACCGCCAATTTTGCTTTAGTCTGTAACCAAAACAGCACAAACTAAAGACAGTATATTAAATGAATTGAAATCTGGTCTTCTTTAAGGTTGTAACATTGCAAAGTTACCGTGCTTGATATTTAAACTTCTAAAAGTCACATTTTGTCTGCTCCGTCTTCATGGTGACATCCAAACTATTCACACTAATTCTAACCTCTTTTATAACTCTTTTTTCCCGGCAACAATTCGAACATGGAATAATTTGTCTGACGACACTAAAGAAGCTACCTCTACTGCGTCATTTAAATTTCGTTTGAATAGATATATACCAAAACCGCCAACTTACTATAATTCCGGCTCACGAAAAGGCAAGATACTACATTCAAGAATGCGAATGGAATGCAGCTCGCTTAAATCCCATCTTTTTAGGAAGAATATCGTGGCTGATCCCTCTTGCAACTGTGGAGCTTTTGAAGGACCATATCTTAACAGACAACCATAAAATATCAATACCCTAGTTTAAATATTTTTGAGATATCTTGCTGACCAGGTCAAAATGCCCAGAACTACGAAGGGCCATAACCATATCATTTTTTCACGGAATTCCCTCAA